>OX638386.1:5013651-5156324 GCA_951813785.1 Criorhina ranunculi | reverse complement strand
CCGGGGTGGGAGGGATAAAAATAATTTTTTTGGGTCTACTTCGTGCCAAATTCGATGCTGCTGGGGCCAACAGGCTCCGTATCTGAGGACCGGAGTGGCTTTTCCTCGGGTTTGAAGCTCCATTCTACCCATCTAGCAAAGAAATTTAAAGGAAAGACGAGAAAAAAATTCACGCTTTCCGAGCAGGGCCGGGGTGGGAGGGAAAAAAATATTTTTTTTTGGTCTACTTCGTGCCAAATTCGATGCTGCTGAGGCCCTCATGCTCCGTATCTGAGGACGGGAGTGGCTTTTCTTCGTGTTTGAAGCTCCATTCTACCCATCTAGCAAAGAAATTTAAAGGAAAGACGAGAAAAAAAATTCACGCTTTCCGAGCATGGCCGGGGTGGGAGGGAAAAAAATCATTTTTTTTGGGTCTACTTCGTGCCAAATTCGATGCTGCTGGGGCCCTCATGTTCCGTATCTGAGGACGGGAGTGGCTTTTCCTCGTGTTTGAAGCTCCATTCTACCCATCTAGCAAAGAAATTTAAAGGAAAGACGAGAAAAAAAATTCACGCTTTCCGAGCAGGGCCGGGGTAGGAGGGAGAAAAATATTTTTTTTTGGTCTACTTCGTGCCAAATTCGATGCTGCTGAGGCCCTCATGCTCCGTATCTGAGGACGGGAGTGGCTTTTCCTCGTGTTTGAAGCTCCATTCTACCTCAAGCAAAGAAATTTAAAGGAAAGACGAGAAAAAAAATTCACGCTTTCCGAGCAGGGCCGGGGTGGGAGGGAAAAAAATCATTTTTTTGGGTCTACTTCGTGCCAAATTCGAGGCTGCTGAGGCCCTCATGCTCCGTATCTGAGGACGGGAGTGGCTATTCCTCGTGTTTGAAGCTCCATTCTACCCATCTAGCAAAGAAATTTAAAGGAAAGACGAGAAAAAAAATTCACGCTTTCCGAGCAGGGCCGGGGTGGGAGGGAAAAAAATCATTTTTTTTGGGTCTACTTCGTGCCAAATTCGATGCTGCTGGGGCCCTCATGTTCCGTATCTGAGGACGGGAGTGGCTTTTCCTCGTGTTTGAAGCTCCATTCTACCCATCTAGCAAAGAAATTTAAAGGAAAGACGAGAAAAAAAATTCACGCTTTCCAAGCAGGGCCGGGGTGGGAGGGAAAAAAATCATTTTTTTTGGGTCTACTTCGTGCCAAATTCGATGCTGCTGGGGCCCTCATGTTCCGTATCTGAGGACGGGAGTGGCTTTTCTTCGTGTTTGAAGCTCAATTCTACCCATCTAGCAAAGAAATTTAAAGGAAAGACGAGAAAAAAAATTCACGCTCACCGAGCAGGGCCGGGGTGGGAGGGAAAAAAATCATTTTTTTGGGTCTACTTCGTTCCAAATTCGATGCTGCTGGGGCCCTCATGCTCCGTTTCTGAGGACGGGAGTGGCTTTTCTTCGTGTTTGAAGCTCCATTCTACCCATCTAGCAAAGAAATTTAAAGGAAAGACGAGAAAAAAAATTCACGCTTTCCGAGCAGGGCCGGGGTGGGAGGGAAAAAAAATCATTTTTTTGGGTCTACTTCGTGCCAAATTCGAGGCTGCTGAGGCCCTCATGCTCCGTATCTGAGGACGGGAGTGGCTATTCCTCGTGTTTGAAGCTCCATTCTACCCATCTAGCAAAGAAATTTAAAGGAAAGACGAGAAAAAAAATTCACGCTTTCCGAGCAGGGCCGGGGTGGGAGGGAAAAAAATCATTTTTTTTGGGTCTACTTCGTGCCAAATTCGATGCTGCTGGGGCCCTCATGTTCCGTATCTGAGGACGGGAGTGGCTTTTCCTCGTGTTTGAAGCTCCATTCTACCCATCTAGCAAAGAAATTTAAAGGAAAGACGAGAAAAAAAATTCACGCTTTCCAAGCAGGGCCGGGGTGGGAGGGAAAAAAATAATTTTTTTTTGGGTCTACTTTGTGCCAAATTCGAGGCTGCTGAGGCCCTCATGCTCCGTATCTGAGGACGGGAGTGGCTTTTCTTCGTGTTTGAAGCTCCATTCTACCCATCTAGCAAAGAAATTTAAAGGAAAGACGAGAAAAAAAATTCACGCTCTCCGAGCAGGGCCGGGGTGGGAGGGAAAAAAAATCATTTTTTTTGGGTCTACTTCGTGCCAAATTCGATGCTGCTGGGGCCCTCATGTTCCGTATCTGAGGACGGGAGTGGCTTTTCCTCGTGTTTGAAGCTCCATTCTACCCATCTAGCAAAGAAATTTAAAGGAAAGACGAGAAAAAAAATTCACGCTTTCCGAGCAGGGCCGGGGTGGGAGGGAAAAAAATAATTTTTTTTTTGGGTCTACTTTGTGCCAATTTCGAGGCTGCTGAGGCCCTCATGCTCCGTATCTGAGGACGGGAGTGGCTTTTCTTCGTGTTTGAAGCTCCATTCTACCCATCTAGCAAAGAAATTTAAAGGAAAGACGAGAAAAAAAATTCACGCTCTCCGAGCAGGGCCGGGGTGGGAGGGAAAAAAATCATTTTTTTTGGGTCTACTTCGTGCCAAATTCGATGCTGCTGGGGCCCTCATGTTCCGTATCTGAGGACGGGAGTGGCTTTTCCTCGTGTTTGAAGCTCCATTCTACCCATCTAGCAAAGAAATTTAAAGGAAAGACGAGAAAAAAAAATTCACGCTCTCCGAGCAGGGCCGGGGTGGGAGGGAAAAAAATCATTTTTTTTGGGTCTACTTCGTGCCAAATTCGATGCTGCTGGGGCCCTCATGTTCCGTATCTGAGGACGGGAGTGGCTTTTCCTCGTGTTTGAAGCTCCATTCTACCCATCTAGCAAAGAAATTTAAAGGAAAGACGAGAAAAAAAATTCACGCTTTCCGAGCAGGGCCGGGGTGGGAGGGAAAAAAATCATTTTTTTGGGTCTACTTCGTGCCAAATTCGATGCTGCTGGGGCCCTCATGCTCCGTATCTGAGGACGGGAGTGGCTTTTCTTCGTGTTTGAAGCTCCATTCTACCCATCTAGCAAAGAAATTTAAAGGAAAGACGAGAAAAAAATTCACGCTTTCCGAGCAGGGCCGGGGTGGGAGGGAAAAAAATCATTTTTTTTTGGGTCTACTTCGTGCCACGTTCGACACTGCTGGGGCCAACAGACTCCGTATCTGAGGACGGGAGTGGCTTTTCCTCGTGTTTGAAGCTCCATTCTACCCATCTAGCAAAGAAATTTAAAGGAAAGACGAGAAAAAAAATTCACGCTTTCCGAGCAGGGCCGGGGTGGGAGGGAAAAAAATAATTTTTTTGGGTCTACTTCGTGCCAAATTCGATGCTGCTGGGGCCCTCATGTTCCGTATCTGAGGACGGGAGTGGCTTTTCCTCGTGTTTGAAGCTCCATTCTACCCATCTAGCAAAGAAATTTAAAGGAAAGACGAGAAAAAAAATTCACGCTTTCCAAGCAGGGCCGGGGTGGGAGGGAAAAAAATCATTTTTTTTGGGTCTACTTCGTGCCAAATTCGATGCTGCTGGGGCCCTCATGTTCCGTATCTGAGGACGGGAGTGGCTTTTCCTCGTGTTTGAAGCTCCATTCTACCCATCTAGCAAAGAAATTTAAAGGAAAGACGAGAAAAAAAATTCACGCTTTCCGAGCAGGGCCGGGGTGGAGGGAAAAAAATAATTTTTTTTGGGTCTACTTCGTGCCAAATTCGAGGCTGCTGAGGCCCTCATGCTCCGTATCTGAGGACGGGAGTGGCTTTTCCTCGTGTTTGAAGCTCCATTCTACCCATCTAGCAAAGAAATTTAAAGGAAAGACGAGAAAAAAAATTCACGCTTTCCGAGCAGGGCCGGGGTGGGAGGGAAAAAAATCATTTTTTTGGGTCTACTTCGTGCCAAATTCGATGCTGCTGGGGCCCTCATGCTCCGTATCTTAAGCCGGTGGTGACTTTTCCTCGTGTTTGAAGCTCCATTCTACCCATCTAGCAAAGAAATTTAAAGGAAAGACGAGAAAAAAATTCACGCTTTCCGAGCAGGGCCGGGGTGGGAGGGAAAAAAATCATTTTTTTGGGTCTACTTCGTGCCACGTTCGATGCTGCTGAGGCCCTCATGCTCCGTATCTGAGGACGGGAGTGGCTTTTCTTCGTGTTTGAAGCTCCATTCTACCCATCTAGCAAAGAAATTTAAAGGAAAGACGAGAAAAAAAATTCACGCTTTCCGAGCAGGGCCGGGGTGGGAGGGATAAAAATAATTTTTTGGGGTCTACTTCGTGCCAAATTCGATGCTGCTGGGGCCAACAGGCTCCGTATCTGAGGACCGGAGTGGCTTTTCCTCGGGTTTGAAGCTCCATTCTACCCATCTAGCAAAGAAATTTAAAGGAAAGACGAGAAAAAAATTCACGCTTTCCGAGCATGGCCGGGGTGGGAGGGAAAAAAATAATTTTTTTTGGGTCTACTTCGTGCCCAATTCGATGCTGCTGGGGCCCTCATGCTCCGTTTCTGAGGACGGGAGTGGCTTTTCTTCGTGTTTGAAGCTCTATTCTACCCATCTAGCAAAGAAATTTAAAGGAAAGACGAGAAAAAAAATTCACGCTTTCCGAGCAGGGCCGGGGTGGGAGGGAAAAAAATAATTTTTTTGGATCTACTTCGTTCCACGTTCGATGCTGCTGAGGCCCTCATGCTCCGTATCTTAAGCCGGGAGTGGCCTTTCCTTGTGTTTGAAGCTCCATTCTACCCATCTAGCAAAGAAATTGAAAGGAAAGACGAGAAAAAAATTCACGCTTTCCGAGCAGGGCCGGGGTGGGAGGGAAAAAAATAATTTTTTTGGGTCTACTTCGTGCCAAATTCGATGCTGCTGGGGCCCTCATGCTCCGTTTCTGAGGACGGGAGTGGCTTTTCCTCGTGTTTGAAGCTCCATTCTACCCATCAAGCGAAGAAATTTAAAGGAAAGACGAGAAAAAAAATTCACGCTTTCCGAGCAGGGCCGGGGTGGGAGGGAAAAAAATCATTTTTTTTGGGTCTACTTCGTGCCAAATTCGATGCTGCTGAGGCCCTCATGCTCCGTATCTGAGGACGGGAGTGGCTTTTCTTCGTGTTTGAAGCTCCATTCTACCCCAAGCAAAGAAATTTAAAGGAAAGACGAGAAAAAAAATTCACGCTTTCCGAGCAGGGCCGGGGTGGGAGGGAAAAAAATCATTTTTTTGGGTCTACTTCGTGCCAGTTTCGATGCTGCTGGGGTCCTCATGCTCCGTTTCTGAGGACGGGAGTGGCTTTTCTTCGTGTTTGAAGCTCCATTCTACCCATCTAGCAAAGAAATTTAAAGGAAAGACGAGAAAAAAAATTCACGCTTTCCGAGCAGGGCCGGGGTGGGAGGGAAAAAAATCATTTTTTTGGGTCTACTCCGTGCCAAATTCGATGCTGCTGAGGCCCTCATGCTCCGTATCTGAGGACGGGAGTGGCTTTTCTTCGTGTTTGAAGCTCCATTCTACCCATCTAGCAAAGAAATTTAAAGGAAAGACGAGAAAAAAAATGCACGCTTTCCAAGCAGGGCCGGGGTCGGAGGGAAAAAAATCATTTTTTTTGGGTCTACTTCGTGCCAAATCCGAGACTGCTGAGGCCCTCATGCTCCGTATCTGAGGACGGGAGTGGCTTTTCTTCGTGTTTGAAGCTCCATTCTACCCATCTAGCAAAGAAATTTAAAGGAAAGACGAGAAAAAAAATTCACGCTTTCCGAGCAGGGCCGGGGTGGGAGGGAAAAAATAATTTTTTTGGGGTCTACTTCGTGCCACGTTCGACACTGCTGGGGCCAACAGACTCCGTATCTGAGGACGGGAGTGGCTTTTCCTCGTGTTTGAAGCTCCATTCTACCCATCAAGCGAAGAAATTTAAAGGAAAGACGAGAAAAAAATTCACGCTTTCCGAGCAGGGCCGGGGTGGGAGGGAAAAAAATCATTTTTTTGGGTCTACTTCGTGCCACGTTCGATGCTGCTGAGGCCCTCATGCTCCGTATCTTAAGCCGGGAGTGGCCTTTCCTTGTGTTTGAAGCTCCATTCTACCCATCTAGCAAAGAAATTTAAAGGAAAGACGAGAAAAAAAATTCACGCTTTCCGAGCAGGGCCGGGGTGGGAGGGAAAAAAATCATTTTTTTGGGTCTACTTCGTGCCAGTTTCGATGCTGCTGGGGCCGTCATGCTCCGTATCTGAGGACGGGAGTGGTTTTTCCTCGTGTTTGAAGCTCCATTCTACGCATGTAGCAAAGAAATTTAAAGGAAAGACGAGAAAAAAAATTCACGCTTTCCGAGCAGGGCCGGGGTGGGAGGGAAAAAATCATTTTTTTTGGGTCTACTTCGTGCCAGTTTCGATGCTGCTGGGGCCGTCATGCTCCGTATCTGAGGACGGGAGTGGTTTTTCCTCGTGTTTGAAGCTCCATTCTACGCATCTAGCAAAGAAATTTAAAGGAAAGACGAGAAAAAAAATTCACGCTTTCCGAGCAGGGCCGGGGTGGGAGGGAAAAAATCATTTTTTTTTGGGTCTACTTCGTGCCAAATTCGATGCTGCTGAGGCCCTCATGCTCCGTATCTAAGGACGGGAGTGGCTTTTCTTCGTGTTTGAAGCTCCATTCTACCCATCTAGCAAAGAAATTTAAAGGAAAGACGAGAAAAAAAATTCACGCTTTCCGAGCAGGGCCGGGGTGGGAGGGAAAAAATCATTTTTTTTGGGTCTACTTCGTTCCAAATTCGAGGCTGCTGAGGCCCTCATGCTCCGTATCTGAGGACGGGAGTGGCTTTTCTTCGTGTTTGAAGCTCCATTCTACCCATCTAGCGAAGAAATTTAAAGGAAAGACGAGAAAAAAAATTCACGCTTTCCGAGCAGGGCCGGGGTGGGAGGGAAAAAAATCATTTTTTTTGGGTCTACTTCGTGCCAAATTCGATGCTGCTGGGGCCCTCATGTTCCGTATCTGAGGACGGGAGTGGTTTTTCCTCGTGTTTGAAGCTCCATTCTACGCATCTAGCAAAGAAATTTAAAGGAAAGACGAGAAAAAAAATTCACGCTTTCCGAGCAGGGCCGGGGTGGGAGGGAAAAAAATCATTTTTTTTGGGTCTACTTCGTGCCAGTTTCGATGCTGCTGGGGCCGTCATGCTCCGTATCTGAGGACGGGAGTGGCTTTTCTTCGTGTTTGAAGCTCCATTCTACCCATCTAGCAAAGAAATTTAAAGGAAAGACGAGAAAAAAATTCACGCTTTCCGAGCAGGGCCGGGGTGGGAGGGATAAAAATAATTTTTTTGGGTCTACTTCGTGCCAAATTCGATGCTGCTGGGGCCAACAGGCTCCGTATCTGAGGACCGGAGTGGCTTTTCCTCGTGTTTGAAGCTCCATTCTACCCATCTAGCGAAGAAATTTAAAGGAAAGACGAGAAAAAAAATTCACGCTTTCCGAGCAGGGCCGGGGTGGGAGGGAAAAAAATCATTTTTTTTGGGTCTACTTCGTGCCAAATTCGATGCTGCTGGGGCCCTCATGCTCCGTATCTGAGGACGGGAGTGGCTTTTCTTCGTGTTTGAAGCTCCATTCTACCCATCTAGCAAAGAAATTTAAAGGAAAGACGAGAAAAAAATTCACGCTTTCCGAGCAGGGCCGGGGTGGGAGGGATAAAAATAATTTTTTTGGGTCTACTTCGTGCCAAATTCGATGCTGCTGGGGCCAACAGGCTCCGTATCTGAGGACCGGAGTGGCTTTTCCTCGTGTTTGAAGCTCCATTCTACCCATCTAGCGAAGAAATTTAAAGGAAAGACGAGAAAAAAAATTCACGCTTTCCGAGCAGGGCCGGGGTGGGAGGGAAAAAAATCATTTTTTTTTGGGTCTACTTCGTGCCACGTTCGACACTGCTGGGGCCAACAGACTCCGTATCTGAGGACGGGAGTGGCTTTTCCTCGTGTTTGAAGCTCCATTCTACCCATCTAGCAAAGAAATTTAAAGGAAAGACGAGAAAAAAAATTCACGCTTTCCAAGCAGGGCCGGGGTGGGAGGGAAAAAAATCATTTTTTTTGGGTCTACTTCGTGCCAAATTCGATGCTGCTGGGGCCCTCATGTTCCGTATCTGAGGACGGGAGTGGCTTTTCCTCGTGTTTGAAGCTCCATTCTACCCATCTAGCAAAGAAATTTAAAGGAAAGACGAGAAAAAAAATTCACGCTTTCCGAGCAGGGCCGGGGTGGGAGGGAAAAAAATAATTTTTTTTGGGTCTACTTCGTGCCAAATTCGAGGCTGCTGAGGCCCTCATGCTCCGTATCTGAGGACGGGAGTGGCTTTTCCTCGTGTTTGAAGCTCCATTCTACCCATCTAGCAAAGAAATTTAAAGGAAAGACGAGAAAAAAAATTCACGCTTTCCGAGCAGGGCCGGGGTGGGAGGGAAAAAAATCATTTTTTCGGGTCTACTTCGTGCCAAATTCGATGCTGCTGGGGCCCTCATGCTCCGTATCTTAAGCCGGTGGTGACTTTTCCTCGTGTTTGAAGCTCCATTCTACCCATCTAGCAAAGAAATTTAAAGGAAAGACGAGAAAAAAATTCACGCTTTCCGAGCAGGGCCGGGGTGGGAGGGAAAAAAAATCATTTTTTTGGGTCTACTTCGTGCCACGTTCGATGCTGCTGAGGCCCTCATGCTCCGTATCTGAGGACGGGAGTGGCTTTTCTTCGTGTTTGAAGCTCCATTCTACCCATCTAGCAAAGAAATTTAAAGGAAAGACGAGAAAAAAAATTCACGCTTTCCGAGCAGGGCCGGGGTGGGAGGGATAAAAATAATTTTTTGGGGTCTACTTCGTGCCAAATTCGATGCTGCTGGGGCCAACAGGCTCCGTATCTGAGGACCGGAGTGGCTTTTCCTCGGGTTTGAAGCTCCATTCTACCCATCTAGCAAAGAAATTTAAAGGAAAGACGAGAAAAAAAATTCACGCTTTCCGAGCAGGGCCGGGGTGGGAGGGAAAAAAATAATTTTTTTGGATCTACTTCGTTCCACGTTCGATGCTGCTGAGGCCCTCATGCTCCGTATCTTAAGCCGGGAAAGGCCTTTCCTTGTGTTTGAAGCTCCATTCTACCCATCTAGCAAAGAAATTGAAAGGAAAGACGAGAAAAAAAATTCACGCTTTCCGAGCAGGGCCGGGGTGGGAAGGAAAAAAATAATTTTTTTTGGGTCTACTTCGTGCCAAATTCGATGCTGCTGAGGCCCTCATGCTCCGTATCTGAGGACGGGAGTGGCTTTTCTTCGTGTTTGAAGCTCCATTCTACCCCAAGCAAAGAAATTTAAAGGAAAGACGAGAAAAAAAATTCACGCTTTCCGAGCAGGGCCGGGGTGGGAGGGAAAAAAATCATTTTTTTGGGTCTACTCCGTGCCAAATTCGATGCTGCTGGGGCCCTCATGCTCCGTATCTGAGGACGGGAGTGGTTTTTCCTCGTGTTTGAAGCTCCATTCTACTCATCTAGCAAAGAAATTTAAAGGAAAGACGAGAAAAAAAATTCACGCTTTCCGAGCAGGGCCGGGGTGGGAGGGAAAAAATCATTTTCTTTTGGGTCTACTTCGTGCCAAATTCGATGCTGCTGGGGCCAACAGACTCCGTATCTGAGGACGGGAGTGGCTTTTCCTCGTGTTTGAAGCTCCATTCTACCCATCTAGCGAAGAAATTTAAAGGTCCATTCGCACACATGTGTTTTGTTGTTGTGTTTGCGTTGTAAGCTTAATAAACAATGCTCATACTGCAAAAAAACGAAGATGAGAATGGAAAACCACGAGATAACGAATGATGAGAAAAGAAATGAGGAGAAGAAAAGGAGTTAGTCACTGTTTAAACCATCAAGAATAAACATAATAAAAGAAGTTGCACTTTTGTGCCACTGGTAGCGCAATGTTGCAATCCCTCGAATGGAACTACTATAAGTTTTATATACAATGGTATAATTCTCAAAGGATAAATACCAGTTATTAATACGGTAAAGTCAATGTAGATGACACTATTTGTTCGGGTTCAAATCTTTGCTACTATTTTGTGCAACAACCGGATGTAGCAATAGTCATCTTCTAAGTATTAGCGCAATCAAAGGGTTTTGCAATAAGATAAGTATAATAGAATTTTGAGTGAAGATGGCACTAGTAACTTCCGGTGTTGATATTTGATACCGGAACTGGATGTTTCTCCTCCCATCTAACGATCATTAGAGATACTTCGCTTAACTGGTAGAAATCCTTACTACAGGAACTGGAAATAACCATTGCCATCTTGCGGCCGCCACATAAATCATAGAAAATTGTACTAGATCACTCACTCTGATTCGCACTGATTCGCGTCAAAATACTAGTTTCGACTTTAATTAATTTTTGAAATCATTGCCTTTCGGTGCGAGTCCTTGATAGACAAACAGGATGCTTTGGATGTGATCTATCGGCAAATAGCATCATTTTAAACAAATCCCACTATAGATGTAAACCGTTTTCTTCATTCTGTGTAATAGGAATTCGATGCCTTAACAATGGTTGTCTTTAAGGGTGTAAAGGGGGGAAGTTTCCGAAGCATCCTGTGGAGTTGAGAAAGTTAGTGGTGTTTCAAAATTGCATGTCAGAAATCTATGATAATTCCCTAAAAACAGGCTTTGCCAACGGTGAGATGCCCGGTTCTAGCTAGTGACGAGCAGTCACCGACAAAGTGGAATAGGGTTTCCTTTTCGTGTGAATTGTCGCAACTACGGCAGTGGGTGTTGAAGGGAATGCCGCTTGAAAGCGTGTGGTCCAATTGGCCAGTCACCCGTGCTAATTGCTGTGATTCTTGCTGTCTCGGTGCTGGTTCTATTAAGCCATTCGTCCTATTTTTATCGTGGGCCATATCTGTCTGGATAGGGCACAGGTTTCTAGACTTCTAGAGTTGGCGATAGAGAGAATGTGTTGCAAAGTTTTACCTTCGATGAGCAGACGAGTCTAAAACTCCCCCGGAGAGCAGACTAACCCCGCAAGAGAGGCATCAAGGGTAGACCCACATCTGGCAAGCGTGTCGGCTTTATCATTTCCCTCTATGTTACTATGGCCAGGAACCCAGAGGAGAGTGTCATATCTAAGCTGAAATCCAACAAAACTGCTGAAACGGACGGCCTGACTGCCGAGCTCTTCAAAGAGGCAGGCGATGACTTGGTAAGGAGCATACTCATCTGTAAAATATGATCGGAAGAAAGAATGCCCGATGAATCCTCTTGATCCTGATCGTCAAGAAATGAGACCCTCTGAACTGCGCCAACTCCAGAGGCATCAGTCTTCTTAATATCGCCTACAAAATCCCATCTGCCGTTCGTCAACAACCTGATTGGTACATATCAGTGTGGCTTTAGGACAGGAAAGCCCACGATCGACACAACAGATCTAGGAAAAAACCCATGAGCTCCAAATCGATACACACCATTAGATGACAGCATGTATAGAGACGAGCTATATAGAGCAATGCAAAGTTTTGTCATCCCTGCCAAACTCATCCGTTTGTGCAGGACGATGATGGAGAATGCACGCTGCTCCATCAAGATCGATAAAGAACTCACTGAGACCTTTGATGACAAAAAAAAAGGCTTTAGGCAAGGCGATGCGCTGTCATGCGATTTGTTTAACATCATCCTTGAAAGAATAGTGCAAAACTCACACACCAAACACAAGAAGCACAATCTTTCAAGAGTCCTTCCAAGTACTTGCATACGCCGATGATATTGACATAATCGAAAGGAAGCAGCGTGATGTCAGTGACGCTTTTGCTAGTATTGAAACAGAAATGGCGGAGATGGGTTTAACGGTCAATGGGGGCAAGACCAAGTATTTGCTGCCAACAAGAAAAGACACCCAACACCAACGTCTCCCTCGACAAATATAACTTTGAGGTAGTAAAAGACTTTGCCCACCTAGGCTCCGCTATCAATTCAGACGACGACACCAGCGCTGAGATCAAACGAAGAATAACTCTTGCCAATCACTGCTTCTTTGGGCTAAGAAGGCAATTGACTAGCAAAGTCCTCTCTCGATAAGACCTTAATAATCCCAGTCCTGCTCTATGGCGCAGAGGCATGGACTCTATCAAAAGTGGATGAGGGTGCTCTTGGCTGCTTTGGGAGGAAAATTCTTCGGGTGATTTTCGGTTCCTTCTGCATAGACGGTGAGTGGAGGAGGAGATACAACGACCAAGTCTTGAAGACGATCCACGCGAACGACGACGTCCAAAAAGTGCATCAATACCAGAAATCATAGCAAAAATACAGGATATGGTTTTGGAAGATCGTCGATGAACCGAGAGAGACTTAGTAGAAGCCTTAAACATCACATTAGGCAGTGTGAGTAATATTTTAGCTCAAGTTTTGGCTTTCAGAAAGCTGTTTGCACAATGGGCACAATGTTCCTCAGCAACATTTGGATGAGACTTGGGTCTACTTACATGATCCTGAATCAAAACAAGAGGCTAAGGAGTGGTGAAAACCCGATACTTCGGCTCCGAAGCGAATAAGGGTCCAGAAATCAGCCAAGAAGGTGTTAGCATCAGTTTTTTGGGATGCAAAAGGAATTTTGTTCATAGATTACCTCCAAAACTGGTTAAACAATAAATTCAGATTATTATTCACCCCTATCATTCAATCCGAAAGATCTGAGATTCACTTCACTTATTCGATCCGCGTTCACCTTGAGGCTGATCATTCAATCCGCCGGATGCACTGTTTTACCGACTACGATTTTTCTTTGTCAAAACCGACTGTTCTGTCATAGTTGACGGCGATTAGAAACAGCTGCTGATAAAAACAAAATAAAATAAAATTTAAAGACAGTGGATAGCATTGCTGTTTTTGAAAACGAAGAAATATCTTCAAAAGCGAACATCTCGTGCATATTTACGGGCATCCAGTAGTTAGTTAATCGATTTCGTTGTAGTTTATAATTTCTATGAAATCAATTTGAATTTCAGTTTCATAAACAATTTTTGTTTGAATAAGGCAGCCTTTAATTATGTGTTGGAAGTGTTAATTAAGGACAATAAAAGCATATTCAAC
This sequence comes from Criorhina ranunculi, assembly GCA_951813785.1. Taxonomy (NCBI): domain Eukaryota; kingdom Metazoa; phylum Arthropoda; class Insecta; order Diptera; family Syrphidae; genus Criorhina; species Criorhina ranunculi. The sequence continues at coordinate 5,143,335 of OX638386.1, read as the reverse complement.
TTAATACACCTAAATAATTGATTTGTCCTAGAAAGAACATACATTTTCAGATAAATTTACCACCCAAAATGCAGCACAACACCAATCCGCAATGAATTTCCTGCGGATTTGAAATGTCAAACTTTGTATGGAGAGATTCGATCCGTTCGTTTTGAATGATCACGTGAAAAGTGATTCACATTATCGATAAGTGGACGATTCCCTTCGTACGGATTGAATGATACCGAATTAGAAATTTCGGTGGATCGTTCCCCCCGGCGGATTGAATGATAGGGGTGTATGTTACCTTTTGGACCAGCTGGATGTAAAAATTCGTGAGAAAAGACTGTCGCTGTTTTGATTGTCGTTTTTGATTATCAACTATTCTTTGCTCTGTGTAAATCGATCGCAAAAAATTGTTGATATTGTAACGTGTTTGCCGGTTCGCAATGATAAAACTTTTTCCTCCTTTCTATTCTATTTGTCTTTATTTAATCTTTTCACAAACTACTGATGATCTTTTATTTATTCCAACAATATTCAACTCTTTAAATTCAATTATTCACAACTCTTTTATTCCAAACAACTTAAACAATTAATCTCAAACAAATTCTTCTGTAATTTTAATTCACTATTAAAATCTCTTTCCAAATCACTTTTCAACTGTATCTCTACTAAATCTCAAGTCGAACTTTACTTCACTGACATCTCAATCGGAGTGTGTCTCTGCCGTCGAAGCTCGTCGTATTTATACCCGAGATACGAATCTAGAATCTTCCTTCCTGGCGACGATTTGCCCATCTAGTGAGATATCGATAGTTCTGGAACGTGCCTGAGGTAAGTACTAGAAAATTCCTGAAGGTTCTTATAATTGCTGAATGCACTTAAATTTAGCACTACTCCCCACTAGATGTCGCTTATTGATGTTCCTAATTTCCACCAATTGACCAAGTGTCGCTAATACAGTCGATATTGCAATTCCACTAAATGTCGCTAATGCAGTCGATATTACACTGCCCCCCTCCTAAACTTGTTCGTCCCGAACAAGAGCATCTCTCGATCTCCGTTGGCTTCTGTGGCGAACATAGTTGATTCGTGTAACCAGTCTTGCGGCAACTTCGGTGACCTCCCTTCTTGTCGATGTGGGTACAACCTGGTACAGCCACTCCAGATCTCCCTCCTGAAATCCCGGCGTTGTTGTCCTCGCATCGTACCTGATCTGCATGCAGTCACTGGCTATTTTGATCTTCACCGAAACGCCTTTGGATTTGTATTCCCTCACCAGGCGATCTAAATCGCAGTCCACGTCATCATTGTCTTCTTTCTCTAGGTTCTCTGTCTCGAACCACAGTTGCACTCGCTGCTGTTGTCTAGTGCCCTTGTCGCGGAAGTCGCCAGACTTGATGAATGGATGCTCATCCCGTTTCTTCTTTAAGCTGGTCTTCTTGGCCTTGCCGGCTCCTTCTCTGTCCTCATTCATTGCGGATTGGTGTTGTGCTGCATTTTGGGTGGTAAATTTATCTGAAAATGTATGTTCTTTCTAGGACAAATCAATTATTTAGGTGTATTAAATTAAATATTTGCTTTAATTGTCCTTAATCAACACTTCCAACACATAATTAAAGGCTGCCTTATTCAAACAAAAATCGTTTATGAAACTGAAATTCAAATGATTTCATAGAAATTATAAACTACAACGAAATCTTTTAACTTGGCGTCTTATAGCTCCATAATGTCGTCACTGGATGCCCGTAAATATCCACGAGATGTTCGTCTATTTGAAGATATTTCTTCGTTTTAAAAAACAGAGCAATGCTATCCACTGTCTTTAAATTTAATTTTATTTTGTTTTTATCAGCAGCTGTTTCTAATCGCCGTCAACTATGACAGAACAGTCGGTTTTGAAAAAGAAAAATCGTAGTCGGTAAAACAGTGCATCCGGCGGATTGAATGATCAGCCTCACGGTGAACGCGGATCGAATAAGTGAAGTGAATCTCAGATCTGTTTATGATGCGAAGTTTGCTTTTGTTTGCGCAGTACATGCGTTTAAACTGCGATTTGAGACGTTATACATACAGTAATGTTGCATTACGAAACGCTTGACTGCGGCAGTACTGCATTAAGGAATTTAGCCATTGTGTATCCCAATCGATAGAATTTTAGTTCATATATTTTTATTTTCCTTAATATAAATATTTTATTTTTATTAAAATTTCTTACGCACGAAACTCTTCCACTTTTCTCGAAAACAAATCATCGACCAGAAATTTCTGATCGACAACAAGCGACTGTCAAAATCGACATATGTCGTTCACAATCAAAATACACAATACAAAAATCTACAATCGACGATCGATGATCGATAGATGTCGTTCATCGATCAGTGATCGATACTCACAATAATGGCCTCAGTTTGGGTGCGAAACACTCAAAGAACACCGAGTGCAGCTCGCTCTTGATTTGTTCAAATAAAACCACCATTCCACATATACAATTTTTTTTTTTTTTTTTTAATTGTATTTACTTATAGGAAAGACGATAACATTTCTTAAATTGTTTAGTTTCATTTTTAAAATGTGTCTTCATGTATGTAGTTATGGAAAATTCTTTATTTATTTTAATTTGTAATTGTTTCGCTATTATTTTGCATGACTTTGTTAATACAATTATTATATAATTTTTTTTTTAAATCTTTGTATAATAACATTAAAATAAGAAAAAAAGTTTAATAGAAAGGAAAAAGAAAATACAATGTTTTTTTTTTTTTTTTTTCTATCGAAGACAAAAAAGGGAAGAAAAAAAATTTTGTTTTCTTTTTTTTTTAAATAGATTTTTAAGAAAATTGTATAATATACTAACAAATCTATTTAAATGTTTTTTTTTTTTTTAATTTTTTTTGCCATTGATCGGGTTTCTTAAATGTTTAATAAATCAGAAATGATAAAATAATACATTCTATAAATGTTTCAGTGTTTTTTTTGGAAGATAATGGACTGAAAATAAAAAAAAAATTGTTTCAATTTTAACTGATGGGGCGGCAGGGGGGGGCTAGGAATGTTTTTATTTATTCTGTTGTTGTTTTTGTTTTTCCAAAGTTAATCTATTTAATTACAATTATTTTTGTTGTTGTTTTGTTTTGATTTATAACGTTTAACTATAAGGTTTCACCTTTATATCCATTCAAGGAAGAAGGAGATCCAATTTTTTGTTTTAAATTGCTACTTGAGGAATTTTTTTTTTTTTTTTTTTTTGTAATCTTTCAACAAGACTGTTGCTGTTGGTTGCATTATTATTATTTATTTTGTTGTTGTTGCTTAGTGGACAGTTGGAATTTTGACAATTGGAATTATGTTGTTTGACAACTTCACACACACACACACATACACACACATGCACAACTTGTAGTGCTCGTGTTAAAAAAAAAAAAAAAAAATGGAGTGTACACAATTTTAACATCATTTACATTGGTTTTTTCTTTTTTTTTTCTTTTTTGGGGTTTTACTTTCATACATAGATTTATTTGTTAAATTTATTTTTACTATTTTAGTTTTCTTTTTTTCTTGTTTTTTGTTGATTTTTTTTGCACTTAACATAAGAGGGCCACAAAAGAAATGCTCACTTGTTGTATTTTATGCGTAACACACATATAAATTTGAAAAAGAAAATTTGTTTAAGTTTTACATTTTTTTTTTTTGAATTAGTTTTTGTTTACAAATTATTGATATTGATTTAATATATGTAAATTTTATTGTAAATGATTTATAGGAGGACACAGATTGATCTTTTCTTTTGTTTTTGTTTCTTCTCAGGAGATTTCTTATTAATTTGTCGTACTAAATCATAGAAAATCTGTGAAATGGAAAAGAAATAAAATAATAAAAATTATATGCGATAGATGTCATGGTTATTGATGTAACTACAAACTATAATGAGGTTAGGGTTTTTGAGAATAAGCTTAAATATTAGGTCGTTACATATGAAATTGCCGATCTATTGATCATTTCTGAAGTGATCATTGTGGCTTGAAGTTGTGGAGAGAAATTGAAAACAAGGTTTAAAAAAAAAGAGTGCAGATTAATCTTACGGTAAAAAAGTATTCCAGGCGGAGATCCACGCTATAGAACTATGCATCAGAGAAAATATAAACAGAGCTCTTTCAAATAAGAACATTTACATTCTTTCTGACAGCAAAGCTGCGCTTCAAGCGATCAACGCCTGCGAAATCAACTCTAAACTTGTTTGGGACTGTGTCCAATTACTCATAACTTTGGCCAGCACAAACAGCGTCCATCTCATTTGGGTACCGGGCCATAGCGGATATGAAGGTAATGAAAAGGCAGATGAACTAGCCAGAAAAGGTTCTGCATCAACTTTTATGATGCCAAGACCATTCTGCGGCCTCCCAACAAGCACAGCAAAAGGCTGTATAAACAATTGGCTAAAAGACAAAGCACAACATTACTGGACAGCAACGGAAGGTAACAGACAAGCTAAAGCTTTTATCCCAATCCCCTCCCCAAAAAGAACGTAACAACTTCTACAACTAACAAGAAGTCAGATTCGAATCGTCACAGGATTTCTCACCGGCCACTGTCGGGTTAAAAAACACCTCATGACTATGGGAATAGCACGAGACGACATATGCAGAATGTGCAACGAGGACGAAGAATCAGCAGAACATATACTTTGTCATTGTAACTGCCTCATAAAAACACTTCATCGTTTCCTTGGTAAACACTACCTCGAGGTGAAAAACATAACCACCAGCTCACCCAAAGACATCGCCGGATTCATCACACACTCCGGCATCATGGAGGAGCTTTAACAAAGAGGACATCACAATAGGCCCATCTGTGGCCCCAGTGATAAGGGACTTTGGACCTCCTCAATCATAATCTAATCTAACGGTAAAAATAGATTTACAAAATTAGTTCATTAAGTTGACTTTTTCGCTTACATAGAGTATGCTTTCACCAATACATTTAAGGGCAATTTTCCTTTTTCAAAAAAAAAAATGAAGGCAGCCGCAGCAACTCGAGGTACGTGAAATGAGAGAACAGTTCGAAACAGGTTCACCAAGGAGATTTTTCGCTCGAAAATATGCCAAGAGGTTGACCAGAGGAGGTTATTGATAATGAAGAACTTGCAGCAGCTGTTGAAGAAAATCCAGCTACGACTGTCTTAGCCTTGCTGCAAGGTTCAAAGTGTCAACTGCAACTAATAATCTTTCAGCTATCGGAAAAGTAAAAAAAAAAACCTAGAGAGATGGGTGTCCCACGTCTTAACACCAGCAAATATGCTACGATGTTTAGCTGTTGCAATATCTTTGACCAACAGACACCGTCTGGATCCTTTATTGCATCGTATCGTCACCTGCGACGAGAAGTGGATCCTATGCGATAATCGGAAGAGCTTCCCAAGGGAATTTCCAAGGCTGACTTACACCCCAAAAAGGTTATGGTGACAGTATATAATGCAAGACCACATGCAGTCAACACAGTCAACGTTCCTGAAGCTGACGAAGTTGGATTATGAAGTTTTGCCTCGTCCGCCTTACTCATCAGACTTTCCCCCAACCGATTACCACTTTTTCCGATGTTTGGACAATCACCTCTAAAATAGACAGTTCACAAGTCCAGATGCCATAAAACAGGACTTTGAGAACATCTTGGCCCAAGAGGCCTTAAAAAAAACCTTTTTGCTTAAGTGGAACGTTGGAAAAACACCATAGATGTAAATGTGGATAAGTTTTTTTGAATAAACCTTGTATTTAAAAGTTGCACCAAAGGAATTTGGTGTTGGAAACACCGCACTGTAGCACTCCCACACAAGAACAAGTACATTGCACAGGTCTAGCGCACAGACAGACAGATATACGAACAAACATGCGCAAACTGCAGCACGCAGACGCAGTAGCAGAGGCTACAAAGGATAACATTAGAATGTTATACAGTCGGAAACGAAAGTTTCAACGACTTCAAAGATTCGCATGTCTCGACATCCCCGGGGCTATGTGAATCTACCCTGTCCTGCATCCCTAGAGGCACTAGTTGGCCTTACTCCATTGCACATCTTTGTCCAAAAAAATAAAAAAAATAGCAATACGCAAAGCAATTATCCTCCAACGCTTTACAGAAATCCAGCCAAGCAGACTTACGGATCACATGCTGACTTTCCCGAGCTAAAAATGATCAGTATGGTATCCGACTCTGTGCCCAAAGTAATCTGCTGGACATAAAAGGACTAGTGTGGTATACTGACGGTTAAAAAATGAACTCCGGTGTTCGAAGGGGTATTTATGTCCATAATCACAAAGTCTCAAAGGCACCTAGTGTCCTTCCTGTAGAACAACATACCATTGCTACGGCATAAAGGGGGTTTCCATCAACAGTAGCTCCCAGTACTCTCAGTACTACAACTTAAAGGCCGTTTCAGGCTTCAGAAAGATACGTAGCTGCTGAACCCTTCTGCGGCACACCTACTTCCGCGTTCAGAACGAAACCAGACAGTTGGCAAAAACTGACCTTTTTTTCCTATTGGAACAACACTCAGGGACCTAGACAAGCTAATAGGGTCAACTGACCCCTGAAGAAAACCACAAAAAATATCTTCAATCACAAAAGGGACGATATCAGAAGGCTTGCCAGTTTCCTCACCGGTCACTGCAACCTCAGGTATCAGTTGCATAAACTAACTAAATATAGCTCAGGAATCAGAATGTCGACTCTGTTTAGCAGAAGACGAATCAGAGGAACACGTAATATGTGAGTGCGTGACTATCTGCAGAGCCAGGAACATGCGTAATGCCTCAACTGGAGATAACGTCAACGTCATTAGGAATTGTTAAAAAATGAGTGCATTCTCCTGGATACTGCCAAACATCGGAGGCTCAGGATATGGAACAAGAATCCTCCTATCCAAGGTGGCACCAGTTTGGATGGCGGCACTAACGATAAAGGAAACAAGAAGAAAACTAACATCGTCGTATAGACTCTATGCATTGAGAACTACAAACGGCTTCCGAACAATCTCGGACGAACCAGCTTTCGCGTTAGCCGGAATGATTCCCATTGACTTTCTCGCGGATGAGATGCAACGAATCCACACCAGGAAAGCCTTAGGTCAGCAAGAGGCTGCTGACATAAAAATAATCAAGAAAGAAGAAAGGGCAGCTCTAATAGCTACGTGGCAAACTAGATGGGACAACTCTACAAAAGGCAAATGGACCTATAAGTTGATCCCGGTCATCGAAGCGTGGACAAATCGAGCGCACGGCAGCTGCAACTACCACCTTTCGCAGTTCCTATCCGGTCACGGTGGCTATCGCAAATACTTACACAGATTTGGACACCACAGCTCACCTCTTTGCCCAGACTGTCCAGATCAAGAAAAAGACACGGAGCACGCAATATTCCACTGCAGTCGCTTCGCAGAATGGAGATGCGGAATGGAATGGTGCGGTCAGAGGAGAATTGGATGGAAATTTGCACATTGGTAACGAATGTGCAAAAAGAGCTCCGAAGAATTGAGATTGCAAGGAGAGCAGACGCGGAAAAACACGAAGTATAATAGATTGCTAACCAGCCCCGCGAAGTAATACCCAATGGCAGTCCCGCGGAGAGAGTGGTCGAAGTGTGCTGGTTGTGGAGTAGCACGTAGGCGCATTCTTGGCATCGAATAACTCGGGTCTGCGAATGGGGCATGCTAGTATCTTTAGAAGAATCCCACATCCATGGGCGCACAAAAAAACAAATCTATGGACAGAAGAAGGCGGCTACTGCTTAAAACCATTAAAAAAAATAAAAAATCTGCGATTTGACACGAGTAAAGGCAGGACAATCACATAGGAAGTGTTCCGCAGTGTAGTCGATCTCTCCACAAGAGCCACAGATAGAGGTGTCACTTAAGTATAACATGTGCATTCAACGTCCCATTTTAACACTAGTAAGTTGTCTGCAGTCTTTTCTGCTGAGAGACAAGAAGAACGCCGCGAACTTCGTACAAACGTCGGAAAATATCCGTGCAGTCTGTCTGCATGCTGAATAGTCGCCCCACATATAGTTGTATTTGCTAGAAACCCAACCATCGATGGAAGCCCTAACTGAAGATACGGCCCAGAGAAGTCCCCTTCTGAACCTTGCGTATCAAGCTCATCGGAGAACTCATTTTCGGTAGCCTGCTGTGTGCAAAGACCCGCTTCAGGGACACACTGCTCTTGATTGCACTGCAGTGACATAAAAGAAAACGACCATGCAGATGAAATGGCCAGGCAGGGCTCAGCTTTACACGGATCACTCGCGGTCGGGGTCCATATTCCGCTACGAGCGGTTAAAGGAAAAATCCACTCACAGTTCCTGCAGAAGACTAATCGTCAATGGAGGGAGTTAACCAACTACGCCATGCCAAGGAAGAGTAGAACAAAAGACCTACTAAACAAAGCCCGCCCAGATATCGCCACCATCACGGCGATAATAACGAGGCATTGGCCAATTGGAGATCATGCACCCAAACTAGGTATCCTATACAACTCCCACCGCCGCAGTTGCGGAATGAAAATAACAAGGAAACTCTCTCCCATTTCCTCTAGCAAGAGCCAGACTGCGTGCACTAAACAAACCATTCTTCGACGACCTTAACGACATCTCTGGTAAAGGGATTCGAGATCTTATGCGTTTTCTTAACTCCACGGGCTGGATCTAGGCACCGACTGTCTCACATCCTCAACAACACACATCATCGACAAGGTCACACGAGTCGAGGTTACTAAAAGGCGCATTCTACTGCTACTTGGGTTAATGATGAACCGCCACCTCCATAGTCCTTTTTAACTTGAAATCTTGGCCAGCACATATGTATATTTTGGATCTTGCCAGCTAGGATAGAATAAAAATCAATAAAACCAATGGCAAATGTCCGATAGCGCATCAACATGCACGCCTGCAGATCCAATCAACAATGCAAATGAAAGACCACGACAACTCGCTATCCTCCACACGATGGTATTTCCAGAGGAAAAACGACAACAGTTGAATTCCAAGAATTTTAAAAGCTTAAGCTTCCAAATGAACCGTGACATTCACAACAGGTAAATGAATCGAATTTTAAATTAATTTCTATGCACTGCCAACTAGGATGCGTCCAGTGTCCACCCGGTAGCAACGAAACTGAATATGAAAATCAAAACAACAAAATAGGAGAGTTGCATTTTAAATGAGTGAATGAGTTGGATAGGAACATATCGTATTGTTGACTTAATTTCGGAGCTATCAGCTCTTAATCTCATGGTCTAATCGCCCTTGTAAGACACAAAACAAATTATCCCCTACAGCATATCGAAGGATACGCACATACATATGAAGATGCACCTAAAGCTACATTCATTATGTATGAAATAATTTAATATTCATCGAGAGAAACATTAAAAGAGGATTACTGATTACAGAGTGAACAGAGCGTATCCTCTCATTTGTTTGCATTCGTATACATATCTGCATACACAACTGACAACACTAATGGAATACTCGTCCCAGCTGGATGCTTTACGAAGAGCATAATGTGTGCATCCATGCATAAAATGCATCACATCGAGATTAAAGGATTTCTAATTATAGTAACTTTAGCCTCAATTAAGGGTATGGTATGATGTAAATAATACATTTTTACTACGCGTTCTCTATGTTACACATATCCTTGGATTATTTACGAACTAGAATAGCCGTTCATTGAGTAGGGAAGACTGACGAATCCTGATTTGCTAGTTAAAAATCTTAACCACCTGAAGGAGACGGAACGCTCAAAGAAATTCTCAATACCGTGTTACAAAACAACCGAAGGCGATATTCACAGTTTTCAGCTTTCTAGATATAACGTACATTAAAGCTCCCCCAAAACAACGCGTTTTAATCGCTGCCGCCGCGACGGCTATGAATCTCGGTGATTGCTGTCACTCAAATTACAGGGCGGTATATGAGTGAGCTCACACCAACGCAATTATTTTACCCCGCGACGGCGATTTTGCAGCGATTTTTTTTTTGCAGAGTGTCCCTGCATGCAGCGTTTTTTATCGCTATCGCGGGTTTGTCGCAGTTAAAGTGAATATGGTGTATACTGAGAGTTAGAGAAAAAGCGCTTCTTCTTCGTCTGATGAGGAGTACATTTTTGCAAATACTGCGACAAAACTATCGCTTTGGTATGGTATGGGGCGGCAGTTGGTTTGGAGGTACCTTTAAACTGCAGATAACGTAAAAACAAAGCGGATGTCTCTTTGTCGCGGGTCCAGAACAGATTTCGCTCAGAACCCAGAGCAGTATGATCCTGAAACGTTCACTCAAGCGGGCAAGCTCATTCCGGCACTCCTGAACCAGTTTGGAGAATGTAGTAGCCAAGTCAATGGCCTTGATAGCGGCTTGGTCATCTATGAAGATAGCAAGGTTTTGTTTGTGCGTTGTGTCGCGACCGAGCTGCATACAAGCTTCTCGAATTGTCAGTAGTTCCGCCTGGAAAACGCTGGCAAAATCTGGCAAATGGTATGATATTGATATTTTCAGTGATTCCGAATAGACATCGGCCCCCACATCACAGTCCATCTTTGATCCGTCGGATGTTTTTCTTCCACTGAGCTCGTGGTAGGAAATCCTACCTGGAAGTTCTTCTTGAAGTTTAGTTTGGGTTTGATGTAATCGATTGGAGACGTGACCATACCATTAGGTAACGATTCCAGAATGTTGCTGTAGCCGTAGGGTCTTGAAGTCCAGCACCCAGATTCTCTGAGTCTGCAAAATTATTGCAGGAAGAAGGCAACTCTAGCAGAAAAATTGCAATAAGAATTGGTCGTTCTAAATGTGTCATCCGAAATTTTTTTAAAAAAAAGCAGAGCGTATGGTGTTGTCTCCAACAAAGGGTAACAAAAAATTATCTCTACGTCAAAAAAAATTCAAATTTGCCACGGGGAACCCGAAATCGGTTATCTTCCAAACAAATTAAAGATAAACCGAACCACCTTCCAGTAACATCTCGTCACATTTTAAACACTTTGCCAAACGTAAAGCGGATGAAATTAAAGGAAAACCACGTCTAACTCTCGTCCGCAAAGAAGAGGGACTGACCTTCGCAAGAAAATGCATGTCTTGGACAACCCCATGGGAGAAATTAGAGTTGGTACTGGCATGATTTGACAAAGCAAGAGCTGGTCAGATCAAAACGCAATTTCGATGGTAGAAGCGGGTGCATTTTCATTTCACGAAAAGGAAAGCTTGCCATCTGCTTCATGACAGGGATGAACTCACAGATGTACACAGAACTCTTGGAAGACGTTTTTGATCACTCATCTTGATAATTGCACCGAAGAGAATGTCCGCACACTGTGCGAACGCCATAAGTCATCAAAGCCGTGAAGAATCAAATTCATTAAAATTCAGCAGAAAATTATGTCCCGGGAGATGGATATCAGCAAGGACAACAGGTCGCGTATCTTAAATCATGATTTGGGACTCAGCGCATACCAGAGATACACCGGCCACTTACTCACAGAAGCATTGAAATAGAAATGTAAGTCAAAATCGAAAGCCTTGCTTCGCCAGTACACGAAGAACGGTCAAAGATAAATTCTTTTTACCTACAACAAAATGTTCACCGTTGAAGAATCATTCAACAAATAGAACGATAGAGTGTATGCTTTGTCATCACGGCATACGTCTGCACTCGTTTCGAGAATTCAACGTGGCCACCACACAGCTTCTGTGATGGTTTGGTAGAGAGTCGCCTACACCGAGCTCCATTTCTGCGAGAAAGGTGTCAAATCCTCGACGAAAATGTATCAAACGGACGTTTAAGAGAACGTTGTGGAGCCCCTCACACAACAACAACACTTTTTGCAAAAAAATCGTTAACCATTCATCGAGACTCCGCTCCAGCTCATAAGGAGAAAACGACTCAAACATGGCTTAAAAATCACTTTCCGAACTTCATTTCCACGGACGATTGGCCATCTGGTAGCCCAAACCTCAATCGATTAGACTACAAACTATGATCCGTTCTGGATACAATGACTTGAACATCCAAGGATTGAGTTTTTGAAGCGCGCCCTTGTCCGAGAAGTTGAAAATGTTCCAATGCATGAGGTGCGTACTGCAATCGATGAGTGGCCAGACCTACTTCGCTGTTGCTGGAAGACATATGGGGGCCATTCCAATAAGTTGTTCTGCAATTTGTAGCTCGGCACTAAGCTCAGCCTTCCTTATATCAGATCGACCAAAATTCTCTCTTAAATTGATTCAACCTGACCCAATTCGACAAGATAACACTGCATTGCTCCTTTCATGACTAGTGAATAAGACATTGGGAGTTCACTGAACATCCCTTCTAGACAATTATTTACGTTTACGTTAATTTCAGCACACAGAGTTCGGTTTGGGAGGACTTTTAAGGCTCTCTCCCAGTACAAGACATCTTTAATCACGACTACATGATGAAAATTAAAAGTGGAAGAGCGGAGTCCACCATCCACAGTGGAAGGCATCGATTAAACCTTTTATTCGAACAAAACTTCTGCAGTTTGTATCATATATGCATACTATACGACCCTTAACGGGAAACTGTCAATCCCATACTTCTGCAAAATACATCAGAGTTTGCCTCAAAGGCATTGTCCAAATCTACAGACAGTTCTGGCCTACCCCTAAAGCCAAACACAATTCTGAATGTAAATAACTGGTTGGTAGTCGGTAGTCGGTGCTCATCCCCTTACCCAGGCTCAAATTTGGTATTTTCTCGAAGTATAATCTGACATCACTGCTTATGCGATGTGACTTATGGTCAATTCTTCGGGTGATTTTCGGTCCCGTCTGCATAGACAGTGAATGGAGGAGGAGATACAACGACGAGCTGTACGGGCTATCGACTTAGCCAGTAGAGTGAAGGTCCAACGACTGAGGTGGCTGGGTCATGTAGAGCGGATGGGCACCAATGCTCCGGTCCGAAAAAGCGTAGCAGAGAAAGGCCGCGACTCAGGTGGCGCACGCAAGTGGAAGGGGACATCAACCAACCAAGCGTGCAAAACTGAAGGCAGCTAGCTAAATATCGACTTGGCTGGAGACGCTAGTTGGTTGAGACCCAGGTCCATGCCGCGCCGGACTGTAGCGCCACCTAAAGTTAGTAAGTCCTTCAAATCGGTCGATTCCAAGCCGTTCACATGAATTGGGAATCTCTCAGTCCACATTGTGGCGAATTTTGTGTAAAGACCTTGGCCTACACTCTTACAATATCAAATTAATTCAAGAACTGAAGCCTCTTGATCATTTGAAGCTTCTCCGATTGGGCTCTGCAAACGTTTGAGGAAAATCCTGAATTTCATCGAAAAATCTTCTCCAACGATGAAGCTCATTTTTGGGTTAATGACTTTATCAATAATATTGGACAGCAACAAACCCACATGTGCGCTTCAAGAGACTCCATTGCATCCGCAAAAAGTGACCATGTGGTGTGGACTTCATGCCGGAGGTGTGATTGCACCGTATTTTTTCTCCAATGAAAATGATCGCCATGTTACGGTCAATGGAGTTCACCATTTAGCCAGAATTGGATGGACTTGACATCAATGATATGTGGTTCCAAGAAGATGGTGCCACTTGCCACACAGCTGGTCAAACAAATGATCTATTGAAAGTGGAGTTCGGTAATCGTGTAATGGTCCGATCGAATGGATTTCTGTTTTATTGGGTTAGGTTAAGTTGTTGGTTTTTGCCAACAAGCCAACAACGTTAAAGGAGTTCAGGAATGGTGGAAAATTGGCTCCAAAGAATCGATCGCTGCTAGCGTGCTCGCGGTGGTTACATGGTATGTAGGTAGAAGTGTTTGAAACTGGTGAACCTGTCAGAGACACGTTTTGATACCACAACTCACGTGACCAGGATGTTAATGGGCGACGCTAAGAGTGTAGTTTTCAGATCCATCCTGTGGAATTAAGTAAATTGATAATGTTGCAGAATTTACTGTGCTGGGCAGTCACAGAGAAAATGGAATATGGTTTCCTTTCCATGTGAACTGTCGCAACTGCGGCAGTGGGGGTTAAACGGGATACCTAACTTGGCAGCGTGTGCTGTGATTCTTGTTGTCTCGATGCAGTTCCTATTGATTAGGTCATTCTTTTTGTTTTTATTGTAGGCGGGTCATATATGTCTGGATATGGCACAGGTTGCTAGACTTTTCCACCTAGAGAAAGTGTTGAAAAATGTTGCCCTTGATGAGTCCCATCGTGAAGCTGACTGACTCTGCAAGGGCGGCATCCAAGGTAGAACCACATGTGGCTCCCTCATTCCCCTCTATGTTACTCAGAAAAGAGTGATGTTAAACCGAGCGTTTGCCTGCGTAATAGTTTCCTTACACTGTTCAACTTATTTAGAGGACGCTGAAGTGAGCGATTGGCTATCAGTAAAGATTCCTATACTGTTGGAGGTAGTAGGCCTGAGGCTAAGTATCTTGTAGACTTCTCTAATCGCTGGTGGTCATGTAAACGAGATCTTAAGATACTTAAATTTAACATGTTTAAATACAAAATTGTTATGTCCTTATTGAAAAATCCTGTTTTAATTAAAAATGTTAGCATGCAAAGAAATAAAATACAAAACATACTCACATCGTTAACATTAATTTTTGCTTTGGCAGATGTTTCCATGAATGCGCAATTGAACTGACTTGCAAGACTTTTCCCCAATTCTTTACCAACTACGCGTTCGTCCTCCAAATCACATTTGTTCCCTACCAGTACCATTGGAACATCATCTGTATCCTATATGTATATATATTTTTGTTTTACAAAAATAAATAAATAAAAATGAATAAACAACAAAATTACATTAAAAAAAACAAGAACAAAAGAAAATAATAAGAATAAACACTTGTTAAGGTGCGTTCACACTAACCTTTACTCTCAATATTTGTTCCCGCAGATCTTGGAGATCATTAAATGTTGATTGTGCTGTTATTGAATAGACTAAAACAAAACCTTGACCGTTTTTCATGTACAAATCTCTCATGGCGGTAAATTGTTCCTAGCGCGAGTTTTTAATATGAGACAAATAAGTTTGTTTTTTATTGAATACAAAAAATATAAAAGAAAAAAAAAATTAAATATGTGATCTAATGAATAACAAATAATAGATAGTAACGTTACAGTGATAGGAAAGGACAATAAAAATTCTACTTAAAGCGTTTGTGCAGATTCATGTGTGGGGTTCATTCCTAAACTGATACATTGAACACGTAAGCTATTGAACTAAGAGGTTAGAAAGACAACACAGCACAAGAATTGGATAGATATTTTAGGAAATTTCTGTGATAGTGCCACTTTACTAGAAATACAGATTCAAGTTAGTCTAGGAAATCCAAAAAAGGGACAAGAAAATGGTGCATAAAATTAAACAAGTCGAAATCTGTTCATGTAGATTTTACAAACTTAAAGCTTGAATAACCAAATAATTCGATACGCGAACACAGCTAAATATCTTGGTATGACTTTGGACGGAAAACTTCGTTGGAGGGTTCATGTCAAGAAGAAACGAGAGGAGCCAGATATAGAGGGATCTACTGGCTAATAGGAAGACATTCCTGCTTATCAATTTCTAACAAACTCCTACTTTATAGGGAAGTATTCAGCTCTGGAGTTGTACTAAACAGACCAACATTCCAAAAAGATTCCAAAAACCGGAGTAGTAAGACATATCGTCAATGCACCCTAGTACGTGCGGAATGAGGACCTCCACAGAAACTTGGGTATGGAACTAGTAAAACACGAAGTCAAGAGACATTATAAGAAACATGGAGAGCGGCTCCGACTTCACACAAATCCTGAGACCCTCCAGCTTCTGGACCAAACAAATCTAGTTAGGAGATTGCGAAGACGAAAACCCTTCGAATTAGCGCAGCACTAAAAACGTAAAAATTAGAAATAGATACGAACGTTATGAAACGACAACAATGAGCGTAGGAGCGCTCGGACTAAATTCAATCCCACAACGTGCTTAGTGGTCGAAATCCCACTTATGATCCATCCGCCTAGTTAATTCAAATATTTAAAAAAAAAAATACCGTCAATACTTGCCTATACAACAACTCAACCTTTGGAAAAAAAAGGCCTGATAGGGCATCTAGCAATCACCAAGTGGGTAAACATTAAACCCAAAACTGACTACTTACCACCGATCCCGGAATTCAGCCTAAACCTCGAACTCAAAATTCCCTCCAGAGAGAGCAGCTGGACAGAAGGAGAGGTCATTAACCTCAACCATATATCCATCTTCACGGACGGGTCAAAAATGGATGTAAGATCAGGGATCTATGCACAGAAACCAAACATAACTCGGTCGATAAGACTTCCAAACCACAGCAGCGTGTTCCAGACGGAAGTTCTAGCAATCTCCGAAGTCTCGAGAGAACTATCTCAACGGGCACTCTCATTGATAGTCAAGCAGCCATCAAAGCCATCACATCCCCAATGATTAGATCCAAAATAATGAAACGCTGCCATGACGAGCTCAAGGCACTCAACACCAATCACAACGTCACAATCATCTAGGACACTCGGGCATCCATGGAAATGAAAAGGCGGACGAGCTGGCAAAAATGGGTTCTGACATGGATCTAACAATAGCCGATGACTCAATCTTACCCCCACTAGAACTTAAAAAGTCCAGCATCACAGAACTAAAGGTGGCGATAAAATGTTTCCGGATTTAATTGTAAACGAAAAGCAAATCGTTAGCCAATGTGCGTGTTTACCAATATCATCGACATTTCTGCATTGAATGCCTTCATCGATTATACGTAAACCGATCCAGGATATCAGACTTCGAGAGGCAAACAAAGTCGTAAGAAATTTCTTCATGACCTAGGTGTCAAATTGACCAAAGAGTACATCATTCAGCAGATCAAGAGCACCTCGAGCCACCTGTTCACTTTCGCTTCAATCAACGCTCTCTTGCTCATCCACTTCGATTTTGACCGACATTGGAAGCTTGTAAGTCGCTGTCGCGAAGAGCTACGGATTCTGGGCAGGCAGCACAATGTAAGACTCTGCTGGGCAAGATAAGGATCTTCTTTAGACCCCGACCAAGCTGATTCCACCACTAAAATTCCACCCTGTAACCTGAAACAGGAGATTGAGAACAAAATTCAAAAGACTGCAGCAAATGATAGATGGATTGCGCTTAGTGCCTGTGTCAAAACTAGGAAACTATGGCCATTCTACAATAAACAGAAAACTGAAAGAATCCTGCAAATAGATATTAAAAAAACCGGGATGTGGCGACGAAGAAGTAGATGAGGACACCCCACACTTTCTTTGCCACTGTCCAGCGCTCTGCCATAAAAGATTCACAACCCTGGAAAGACACTTCTTTCAGGATCTAGAAGAACTGTCCGACAAGTCTGTGGTCGCCATACACAGTTTTATCCGCGCCACGGAATGCTTCGACAGAACATAGGCTAATGGTTCCAAGCAAAGGGGGCTGAAACCCCTAGGGTACCACAATGGGTCTACATTGACCTAAGTGTGACGAAGAAAGGACCTCCTGTCCCGTCAACCCTAATACCTTACCTAACCTAACCATTACTGACATCAAAAGCGATGACTCCAATCCACCTGTCAAGCGCCCAACATTTTTTCACAACAACCAAAAAAGCGGGGCAGATGTGCTATTTGTTTAACTGAAAAAGCAAAAACCAAAGAGCACAACACCCGAACTGCCGAAAACATCGCTACTGTCCGTGAGTGTGCAGGAGAATCCGAGGCAGTCGATTTCGCGTCGCTCAAAAGAACTCGGCGGCCTTTCGCAGACCACAACTTGGCGAATTGTGCGTCATGACTTGGGCCTGCACCCGTACAAAATTCAACTGACCCAGGAGCTGAAGGTAAACGACCATAGACAACGACGTGTGTTCGCTGAATGGGCTCTGGAGCAGTTGGAAACTGACCCTAATTTTCATCGAAAAATCATCTTCAGCGATGAGTCCCATTTCTGAATGAATGGGTACGTCAACAAACAAAATTGTCGAATTTGTGACGATACCAATCCACATGAGATCCAAGAGCGTCCAATGCATCCCGAAAAAGTCACTGTTTGGTGTGACGTCATCGGTCCATATTTTTCTTTGAGAACGACGTTGGCCAGGCCTATAGGTCGATGATTACCAACTTCTCTTGACCTGAATTGGATGATATGGACACCAACGACATGTGGTTTCAACAGGACGGCACTACGTGCCACACAGCTCACGCCACATTGGAAATTCTGCACGAGCAATTCGAGGGCATGGTCATCTCACGTAGAGGTGATGTGAACTGGCCACCGAGATCGTGCGATTTGACTTTGTCTTGTGGGGTTTTGTATGCGAATAAGCCACAAACCACAGCGGCCCTCAAAGCCAACATAACCCATACCATCGGTCAAATTCAGCCTGATTTATGCGCCAGAGTCATGGAAAATTTGACATTTCGGATGCGTGCCACCCAGAGAAGCTGCGGCGGACATTTGACTGAAATTTTTTTATGTTGACATTGGTATTCGAACCTGGAACCTTCAGCGTGATAAGTGATGATGCAACCACTACTCTGAACACCACCAGCACGGCCGATCTAAATCGCTACGCAGAAACGTTTCGTAAAATTCGTACTGCTTTTGGTCATCATCAAGCGCCCTTTGCGCACAGCGCAAGTGAATTTAATCGATAAATTTGAACGTCTCGGACAGGTTAGTGATGCGAAGACTTCAACACGTGTTCGACCGGCTTAGATTGGGAAGAAATTAGATAGTTCTACTACCAAGTTGGTAAAACAATGCAGCAGGTCGCTGAACGAGATCGCTGACAGATGCGACGTCTCCCTGTGCTGGGTTCAAGGACACAGAGGCGTTCCGGGCAACTACAGAGTGGACAAACTAGATAAGGAAGGCGCGTGTCGAGTCCTCTCTGAAAATGGAGGGGAACCGCTTGCCTCTCTAGAATCGATCTTACCGCGATAGTGAAGCTAGAAGAATACCTAATAGCAGGTGGAATAATATCAACACTTGTCTTCTGTCGAAACAGATCTGGCCTAACCTGGATCCGAGGAGAACAGGAAGACTTCTGTCCGTAAACAGGAAACTTATTAGAATTATAGTAGGATCCCTTACGGGGCATGGTCTAATTGTCAGGCATGTCATCAGAATGGGTGTACCTTCTAACGATTTCTGTAGAAGCTGCAGAGACGAGGAGTAAGAAGACACGACTGCACACCTTCTCTGTTCGTGCCCGGCTCTATCGAGGTTGAGGAGGAAAACACTAGAAGAGTGCTTCTTGTGACCTTAACGACACCTAGCCAGACTCGACATCTTTAGGATTAAGAGTTTTGTATGTGGGTCTAATTGGTTCTGCGCTTAGTGCGACACAGTTTAGGGTTTACACCGATACGGTTACCCAGAGCTTATACTCCTTCTATTCTATAGGAAATTCCGCATGTGAGGTTTCTGAGACTGGTTTCCGGTTTCTATACGCCGTATCACAATGGGCCTTCTAAACGAACAGTTATAAGGATTGTACAAAATGAAATAGATAAGTCGCTACAGTCCGTGGTGGACTTGACCCCATGAGATGGGCAGAAACATCATTCCAACGAGATTCAAGGTTTTAGATCTAAGATTTATAATCGACAAATCACAATCGGCCCAGGTCCACCCCGGTCTGTAGCGCCACCTAAAAGTAAATCACAAAATCGAAGAATACTACTAGATTTGAACCAAGAAATAAAAACACCTAACAAATGCACTTAAGTAGAGCAAACCTACAATGTTGGGAACAATAGATCCATGCAGATCTCAGCAAGTCGGGGATTAGTGGGCTAAGTAACTACCCCACAACCTGATCAAGCAAATGGATGTCGATGAATTCCCATTAATATTAGGTTGTACAAGAGTACCCACACACGAGTTAGTTGGAAAACCTTGAAATTTCAGAATATCACTACGCTTTAATAATTCCCATTTACACGTCAACCGTTAAGCAAGTTAACATCCCTTGTGTACTTGGCATCTTGTGCGGTAACGCATTCTAATCAGCACAGGTATAAGGAAAATCTTAAAATTCAATCCCATTATTCTTCCCATGCGTTGGGTCCCATATCCCATCATGTGTTCCTTGACCTGTGAAGGCACGCTTCGCAAGACCCTCATTTATTGTGAAAAGACATATTTATAAGAAAAGAAATTTGTTCAACCTTATCTAAGGTACTTTATTTATTAATCAAATCTCGAACACAAGGTACTCTGTATTATTTAATTATTCATCAATTACCCGTATGACTTCAGTTTGCCTCTGACAGTAAAGAAGAACCTTCCAAGACAATTGCTTGAATATTTTCTTTTGAATTAATTAACACGCCCACATGAATTGCTCACACAATAGGCATACAATAATACATTAAGGCCACCCAATGGATAACACATACGTTTTGTTACACGACACCCTGTCTACCGGAATGAAGATAATTTTGTATTGTTTTCAACTTGAAAGATATGAATTTCGTGCGACCTTTTGTATGGCACTCCACGAGTTATTACCAAGTCAATAATGGTGGTATTCCTTTACACAGCCCTCTGTAACATCTGACTCCTACATACAACCCCTGCGCAACATATTGCTGCTTTTATTTAATGATTGTGTGCTGCTATAGATAAATTAAATACCCTACGGAGTGTAAGATATTGGCCAGCCCAACAGGCAAGGACGACGTGGAGTGATATATATCCAGCATCCACCAACTGTCCAGGACATAGTTTATTTATACATGCTCCCTGAATACAAGATACAACAGAAGGATATAGTGGCAATAAAGCGATTAGGGTTTGATTAAATAATTTCCAAGACGAAAAAAAAAAAAAAACAAATACTGGGGTTTCATGCAACAGAAAAACAAAGTTTAGGAAATTAAAAACACAGTTTAAAGAAGGACATACATACATACATGAAAAAAATAAAAATAAAAATCCAAACAACTTACAGTTCCTGCAGTGTCCAATATCTCCAACATACACTGTTGTCCATCTACTTCAACTTGTTTTCTGTAACTGTCCTCGATAGTGGGATCATACTTTTCAACGAAAATACCCTGTAGGGAGAAACAAAATTGAACCGTTATAGTTGGGAAATTATTAAGTGTAATAGTATCAATTATTAAGGCTCAAAAGATGGATTGTATCAGTAGCACAACAATCAAGTTCATAATCTGTTCCAAGATGGAAATCAAATATTTTTTGATCAACCTTTACCAAAGGTATCCAACTCGGTACTACCCTCCTATCTCTTCGTCAAATCTGACATTGCACTTGACTTCAAAAGACAAGCTGATGATTGATGGAGCACACTCTCATCATGCCGCATCTTCTGGAAAGTTAGGTTGGGCGGCGGTCCCCAATAAGCAGGGACCCACTTAGGCCAGAATGAAGGCCAATTGTGATGCCACGTGTAGAGAACCGGAGACCAGTCTCAGAAACCTTACATGCGGGAATTCCCCATAGAATGGAGCTGTGGGCAACCGTATCGGTATAAACCCTATCCTGTGCCGCACTAAGTGCAGAACCAGTTAGACCCACATACGAAACTTTTAATTCTAAAGATATCGAGCCTGGCTAGGTCGCTGAGGTCATTGAAGAAGTACTCTCCTAGTCTTTTCCTCCTCAACCTTGATAGAGCCGGGCACGTACAGAGAAGGTGTGCAGTCGTTTCTTCTTACTCCTCGTCTCTGCAGCTTCTACAGAAATCGTTAGAAGGTACACCCATTCTGATGACATGCCTGACAATTAGACCATGCCCCGTAAGGGATCCTACTATAATTCTAATAAGTTTCCTGTTTACGGACAGAAGTCTTCCTGTTCTCTTCAGATCCAGATTAGGCCAGATCTGCTTCGACAGAAGACAAGTATTGATATTGTTCCACCTGCTGTTAGCTATTCTTCTAGCTTCGCTATCAAGGCGGGATTTTGTCACTTCTAAAGAGACTAGCGGTTCCTCCCTATTTTCAGAGAGGATCCGACCCGCGCCTTCTTTCGCTAGTTCGTGGAACCCAGCACAGGGAGACGTCGCATCTGTCAGCGATCTCATTCAGTGACCTGCGGCATTACTTTACCAACTTGGATCGTACTGTCGGTGATTCCAAGGCTTTAATCGCTGCTTGACCATCTATATATAGTACAATAGCGCTACCATCTACCGCGTTAATCGAAAGCCAAGCCGCAGCTTCTCGGACTGCCGTAATTTCCGCCTGAAATACACTACATCTTCTGGAAACTCTGGACAAATATCAACAAGATAAAAACGGAGCACATTCAAACTTAGCTCTCTTCACAGGGATTATCACAGGTCACAACCTGCTGGCGGCCCACCTTAGAAGAATTCGTTTAAATACAAACGAGTTATGCAGAGATTGTGGGAATACAGATACGGAAGAGAACACAACCCACTTCCTATGGGAATGTTCCAGCGTACACAGAACAAGGTCTAAAAAGCAATTTTAAGAGTTCTTTACGAAGTCAGGAACTCAGGCACTCACTCAGACCTTTTCTGTTCTTTTTGTCTTTTCAGAATGGACATTCTACGTCAGAAGAACACAATGAATCCGAAGAGATCCGAGTGAAAGCTGGACCACGCGATGCAGCCATCTTACCTTTACCAAGGTAAGTGCTTTTACTCGAGATTCCAGCTCACAAAGAACACTTTGAAAATGAAATTTCTTACTCCCTCCCTTAGAACGGTGCGGACTTCAGTTAACACCAGACCAGAGTGTTTCTGTGGAGTCAGTAGAAGACGTTCCGAAAGTCACATAAGCGACTTATGTACGTACGCAAATCTAGCAAACATTCTCTGTTGTCTTTGGTGTAAGAAATCTGAAGTTGTGATGGTGGAGGAAAAGTGCATGAAACCATGCTCAAATCTGGATAACCTTGCACCAAGGACGCTGTCCCTTCACACTATGCATCAAAGAGCATCTGTTGAGCCTGAACCTCGACGATGCTGTAAGTGTCTGCCTTGAGCCCCTAGAAGCTCTGCACAGTGCAGTGTGCACCTATTAAAACATCCAAACTCGGTGACCGTTAGTTCATTAGGATGCCAAAAGAAATCGAAGCAACTCTACGTATCCTCGAACGTCTTAGTAAGAAGGTGGGAAAAATTTGGAGTCGGTCGTATAAATGGGGTAGTTCAAAATACCAAACAACTTCTTCCAAGGCTACCCGAGAACCCTTCAAAATCAAGGGTCTGAAACCCGTCACCATCACGGCACGCCCTCTTGTTGCTCGTTCTAAAAATGACACACACACACAAAGTCTGCAGCTGCAACTGGAACTGCACCAACAAGCCGCAGATCCCTAGACTATCCCTGTCCAACGCCTCAAATCTATCAAGCTTCATTGTGAACTTCGATAGGAGCAACCTTATAGCACTTATTGGACTTCTCAGCGGTCACTGTCGCCTGAATAATCACCTACATCGCATGAACCTTACAACAGATTCAAGTTGTAGACTCTGCCTTGAAAGCGAGGAGACCTCTCTACACATCCTAACGGAATGTCCAGCTGTCTTTCAACTCAGAAAGAGAATTATAGGCGGCGAATTTGTCTCTACGGAACAGCTTGCTGCCATCCACCCAGAGAAGTTCCTTAAATTCCCGATATGTTCTGGATTGAAACGATTCATCTAGGAACACTAGGGAAGACACAATAGGATTCATTAGAAACCGCAGTATCAAGGGCTGAACAGCTCTCCCGAAACAATAATAATAATCGCCTCAAAGAGGACAAGTGCAACTACCTCCTCCAAGTCTATTTTAGAGACGATAAAAGGCAATCCCATGGTTGCGGCACTGGACATGTTCGATTATGACGGAAAGATCACCAATTGAAAGTGAGCTTGTTAAGGTTAAGAGAAAGCTATAGATGGTACTCACGTCCTAGCTCCCATAATCTTTCGTATCGTAATCGCGCGTAATAATAACATTGTTTCTGCTTGAATCTGTTACGATGATTCATGCGATGTAGATGTTTGTTCAGGCGGGAGTGTCCGCTGGAGAATCTTAACTGGAATTTTCAGCGTTATTCCTATCGAGATAGGATATAGTAGGGAGGTAAATTGTGTGGGTCATCCCAACCTAGGCCGCGTAAGGCAAAGCTGGACGGCTTCGATTCTCTGAATATGAACCTGGCTGGCATATTCAAGAAGTGTTCTAACGAATGTCATATAAAGGGATTTAGAGTTCGAGAACTCCTTCGAACAACGTTTAACAAAGCCAAGTGTGGAATTGGCTCTGCTAATAATGTTGTCGATATGAGGACGAAAGTTGAGTTGGGTGTCGCAAATAATGTCCAGATCACGAATTAAAGAAACCGTGGGAACCAGCTCATTGTTAATCTGTTATGACCTTTGAGGCAGGGGATGACGTTTGCGGGAGAAAGTGATAGCTTGACATTTGTTCACGTTAAGCTCTAAAAGATTTTGTTGAC
This sequence comes from Criorhina ranunculi, assembly GCA_951813785.1. Lineage (NCBI taxonomy): Eukaryota > Metazoa > Arthropoda > Insecta > Diptera > Syrphidae > Criorhina > Criorhina ranunculi. The sequence continues at coordinate 5,118,837 of OX638386.1, read as the reverse complement.
ACCAAGTGTAGAAGTGGTTTAAGTTAGCTTGCAGTGAGAGGGAATTAAATGGCCAACATCATTAATCGTCAAATCGAAGATCAGAGGTCCTAAATGGCTACCTCGTGTTACACCTGAGGATGCTGTGATTGGATTCGAGACAGAAAATCTAAAAAGGACTTGCGATGTTCTGAATAAGATTTAATCCATGAAGCAAACCATGGTGGGAAACCGAGTGCCTTAAGTTTGAAGAGTATGACTTTGTGAGAGATTTTGTCAAAAGCTTTGCTGAAATCGGTAGCCACAGCATCCACTTCCTTATCATTTTACAAAGCACACAATGAATTGGAAACAAATACATTAAGGTTTGTGGTTGTAGATCAACCCTTTAGAGACCCATGTTGCTTTGAGGAGAAAACTTGTTTACAATTGAAGAACATCAAAGAGCTTTGGTATACAGGAAAGTTTAGCAATGGGTCTGTAGCTAGAAATATCACTCTTAGGTAGGTAGGTTAAAGAGGTGGATGCATCCATTGCATTCCTCTGACGTGGAATGTCCATTCTGAAACGACAAGAAAGAGTGGAAGGGTCTGGATGAGTGCAGTTACGAACGTTCGACCTCCCTGGAACCATCCTGAATTCGTCGTGAATTTTAGAATGGCTTTTGGTGGCTTGTTGAACAGCTCGCCCAGCTCGTTGAAGTGATATTCACCGAGGGCCGTCTTCCTTGTTCTATACAAGCTTGGACATTCGCATAGGAAGAGGATTGTGTTCTCTTCCGCAACCTTTGCATAATTTGACTGTACTTAGACCCATTCTTCTACAGCGGGCCGCCAGTAAGTTGTGGCCTGCTAAGTTTGATCTGTTTAGCCCCGTTTTTATCTTGTTGTCCAGAGTTTCCTGGAGGTGCGGCATGATAAGAGTGCGCTCCATCTCTCATCAGCTTGTCGATGAAAGTCTAGTGCAATGATAGATTTGACGAATAATCGACCAGTGAAAGGTCCTGTTCTGAACCCTTCCGGGCTAATTCATCCACAATTTCGTTCCGATGGATACCTTTGTGTCCCGGGATCCACCAGAGTTTAACACGTTGTGATTCGAGGAAAGGGCTTTGAGCTCTTCGCGACAGCGTTTTACGATTTTTGACTTAACTACTGTAGATGAAATGGCTTTAATAGCGGCTTGGCTATCTTTGTAAATGTCGATAGTTTTCTTAGAGACAAGCTTCATTGATAGTTCACGGGCTGCCTCGACGATAGCTAAGAACACACTTCCGTGGTTCAGAAGTTTTATTGACCTCTCTATGTTGGGCTCTAGTGAGTAAATCCCTTCTTCGGTTTTTGACCCGTCTGTGAAAATCGAAATTTTCGTCGGGTTATAAGCCTTCCCGCTGGCCCACTCTTCTCTTGAGGGGGAAAACCATTCTTAAATATCACTCTTCTTCACTCCTCTTTGTTGATGGGAATACTAAATGAATTTTTCCATAAATTAGGGAAGAAGGCATGTGCGATTGAAAACTGTAAGAGAGCTGTAAGGGGCTGGGCTAATTTGGAAACACATCTCTTTAAAACTATGGCGGTGAGTCCATCTGAGCCTGATGATGAACTTATACTTAAAGAGGTACAGGCCCAGTTTCGTCTATAAAAGATTCTCACCTCCCAACGCAAAAAAAAAAATAAAAAAATAACGTGAAAAATAAGAAAGGAAAAGATTTAACAACAATACTTACTTGTACAAATTGCACTGTTAATGCCGATTTACCGACGCCACCGCTACCAAGGACAACAATTTTGTATTCACGCATTTTGTTTGTTTGTTTGTTTGTTTGTTGCTTTTGTTTTGTTTTCCTTTTTCTTTCTTCTCACTCTTGCGCTCTCTCTCACTCTCTCTATTTCTCTCTTTTAACTACGTTTTATTCTAATTTAATTTTTTTTTTTTAATTTAATTTGTAGATTTCTTAAATTTTATGGAAACAAAAAAAATAAATCTCCTCTGTGTATATATGTATGTAAATATTAATATAAAAATATATATATCTACATATATATGTATCAGTGTATATTATAAAAATACAAGCTCATTTAAACTCAAAGATATTAAATTTTGTAAATACTATATCAAAACTGTTTCTGTTGAAAGATTTATCTTACACTAAACAAGAAAGATACACGCTTTGGAGTCTCCCCAAAAAAAAAAATAATTAAAAAACGGAAACGGAAACTTAATCTCCGTAGGAACGTATTTTTTTTTTTTTTTTTTTTAATTTGTTTACCAATAAAATTGTTTATACAAAATTGGTTCTTTTGTTTGTTTTCTTTGCAAAAAATTATACAAAAATATTCTCGCTTTTGTTTGTTCTATAAACAATAACAAAAAATAAATAAAAATTATATATATATATAGGCAAACAATCAAAAATTAAATTTCCTATTCGTTCCTTGATGACGATGATTGTTGGTCGTATAGCTTCTACAATAAATTTTTGTGCATGAAATAGTGTAGCAACGCTGTAACGAAAAAAGAAAAATATATATTCATGTAGTTAGTATCAACAAACTATGTAAGCAAACAATAAAAAAAAATTAATAATTATGCGTGTAATTTTAATGTTGGTGGAGACGAAAACCCCAATTTAAACAATCTTTAACTTAAAATTAGACCGATCGAAGCTTTGAGCCATCCTTCAAGTCAAAAACGATGGTAAGGTTCGAGTTAACACCTCAACGACGATGGCATCTGCTGGGGATGCGGTGATGAAGATGCTCACGAGGACTCGGCCCATTTCCTCCGTCACTGCCCAAAGTTAGGTTGGGCGGCAATCCCCAATAAGCAGGGACCCACTTAGGCCAGAATGAAGGCCCATTGTGATACCGCGTGTAGAGAACCGGAGACCAGCCTCAGAAACCTTACATGCGGGAATTCCCCATAGAATGGAGCTGTGGGCAACCGTATCGGTATAAACCCTATCTTGTGCCGCACTAAGTGCAGAACCAGTTAGACCCACATACGAAACTTTTAATTCTAAAGATATCGAGCCTGGCTAGGTCGCTGAGGTCATTGAAGAAGTACTCTCCTAATGTTATCCTCCTCAACCTTGATAGAACAGGGCATGTGCATAAAAGATGAGTAAGCGTTTCCCCTTCTTCCTCGTGTCCGCAGCTTTTACAGAAATCGTTAGAAGGAACACCCATTCTGATAGCATGCCTGCCAATAAGACAATGCCCCGTAAGGGCTCCTATTATAATTCTTATAAGTTTCCTGTTTACGGACAGAAGTCTTCCTGTTCTCTTCAGATCCAGGTTAGGCCAGATCTGCTTCGACAGTAGACAAGTATTGATATTGTTCCACCTGCTGTTAGCTATTCTTCTAGCTTCGCTATCAAGGCGGGATTTTATCACTTCTAAAGAGACCAGCGGTTCCTCCCTATTTTCAGAGAGGATCCGGCCCGCGCCTTCTTTCGCTGGTTCGTCCGCACTGCAGTTGCCCGGAGCATCCCTGTGTCCTGGAACCCAGCACAGGGAGACGTCGCATCTGTCAGCGATCTAATTCAGTGACCTGCGGCATTGCTTTACCAACTGCCACTGCCCAAACCTCTGCCATAGAATCTTGGGCAAATTCTTTTTCGATCCCAGCGACAAACTTTCGGATGGATTACCGTCTCAGACCTGCGCAAATTTGCCAGGGCGTCCGCACGGTCAAGAAAAGAGACCCTCTGAACTGCGCCAACTACAGAGACCCTAGTCTTCTTAACATCGCCTACAAAATCCTATCTGCCGTTCGTCAACAACCTAATTGGTCCTTTTCAGTGTGGCTTTAGGCCAGGAAAGTCCACCATCGACCCAACAGAGCTTCGATTCGATACACTCCACCTATTCATAGATTTTAAGCCCGCGAATGACAGCATCTATAGAGACGAAATATACAGAGCAATGTCTAGTTTTGTCATCCCTGCCAAACACGATGACGATGGAGAATGCACGCTGCTCCACCAACGCTGGTAAAGAACTCACCGAGATCTTTGATGTCAAGAAAGGATTTAGGCAAGGCGATGCGCTGTCATGCGATTTTTTTCACATCATTCTTGAAGGAATAGAGCAAAAATCACGCGCCAACACAAGAGCCTTAATTTTCAAAAGTCCGCGTGATGTCAGTTACGCTTTCGCGAGTATTGAGACGGAAATTGGTTTAACGGTCAATGAGGGCAAGACCAAGTATTTGCTGCCAACAAAAAAGAACACCCAACACCAACGTCTCCCTCGACAAATATAACTTTGAGGTAGTAAAAGACTTTGTCGACCTAGGCTCCGTTATCAATTCAGACGACGACACCAGCGCTGAGATCAAACGAAGAATAACTCTTGCCAATCACTGTTTCTTTGGGCTAAGAAGGCAATTGATTAGCAAAGCCCTCTCCCGATAAGACCTTAATAATCTCAGTCCTGCTCTACGGTGCAGAGATATGAAATTTATCAAAAATGAATAAGGGTGCTCTTGGCTGCTTCGGGAGGAAAATTCTTCGAGTTATTTTCTGTCCCGTCTGCATAGACGATGAGTGGAGGAGAAGATGAGTGGGCTGTACAGTAACATCGACTTAGCCAAAAGAGTGATGGTCCAACGACTGAGGTGGCTGAATCATTTAGAGCGGATATACACCAATGCTCCGGTCCGAAAAATCTTCGAATCCGTCTCCGAGGGACCGCGCAGTAGAGGAAGACCGCGACTCGTGAAAGCGGACCTCAACCAACTTAGCGTGCGAAATCGGAAGCAGCTAGCTAAAGATCGAGCTGGCTGGAAACGCTTGTTGATTGAGGCTCAGGTCCTACCCCGGACTGTAGCGCCACCTTAAGTAAGTAAGGCCGGATGGTTGGAACCAAGACGCTAATACCACGGTAGGAAACACATCATGGGTACCACCTAAGTGTGATGAGGATGTAATAATTCTCATCAGCCCGCAAACCTAACCTAACCTAAGGTTCAAGTTAATCTGTCGTAGCATACGGGAGATCGGTTGGTTCGTTCGTGACCTGAAAGGAGACAATGCGTCTGCGTTCCTTAAGGGTGTTTAATTTAATGAGGTTGAGTCGGTTTCGATAGGGAGGGAGATTAAAAGGCTCGTCCCATGGCAGGCCTCGAAGAGCAAATCGAAGAAAGCGGTGCTGGATGCTTTCGATGGTTGAGATATGCACACAGCAATAGGGGGACCACACTTGACTTGCGGACTGTAAGAGAGAGCGAAGAAAGGTAATGTAGAGAGACCTGGTTACCTATGGGTTGGTGAATTCTTTGGACCACCGTTTTACAAAGCCTACGGATTATCTCATCCAAACGGAAATTGAGCTCCCTATCACAAAAAAGCGCAAGGTCGCGAAAAGATTGAACGGAGGAGATAGGTCGATTATGGCGAAGGTAGAGCCGAAGAGGAGATTGGTGCCGCTTATGAGGAAAGGTGGTGGATTGGCATTTGACGATATTTATACCCAGACAATTTTTGTGGCACCATATTGATCATCTGATGACGTCCACTGTAGCTGAGGAAGGTTAAAGCCGCAATCAGACAAATCAATTATATGGTCGATCGCATCGAGAGTAAGTTGATAGGATTCAGTAGCTTGAGCTGGAAGAATGTAGCAACATGTAACGTAAAGGGACCTGATGGGGAGTGTTGTCTTTATGGCAACAAAGTCCACTTTGGAGCAAGAAGAAAAGATAATGGAAGAGGAGTAAGGGGTAACCAGAAGGACGCCTCAACAATGGGAGTACATGTTACACACCTCGAAACCGGAGTTTCGCCGCTATACATATTTTATCTCTATACTCAGGAACACGTTACAATGCTTTGGAGAACGGAAAGAGAGGCGAAACTTAGCCTACCACTTATAATCAAAAAAGTAACGATAGCCTTCTACTCGTGCAGCAGAATATTTGGGAAAACCTGGGGACCAAATCCCAAAACCATCCTATGCTTGTACACGGCTGTAATAAGACCCATACCGACTTTCGGCAGCCTCGTATGGTGGCAAGCTGTCAGCAAAACCACCAACCTTAAGGCTATCACAAAGGTACAAAGACTAGCGTGCATTGGCACTACCTGTGCAGTGAGAATAACACCTACAGCAGGACTCGAGGCAATCTTCAACCTACTTCCGCTAGATATTTTTATTCAATAGTTCCCTGAGAATAGGTCAATCCGACGGTTGGAAACAGAACACAATACGATCCTAAAGAAATATCTAGCTAAAGCGCAAACTACTGAGTACACAACGCCATATTTAGATTTCGAAAGACCATTTCTAAGCGTCTTTCTTGGTAGAGAAGGATGGAAAAGCGACCAAACACCCAATACGCAATTCGTAGCCGTCTTCACAGACGGATCCAAACTAACCAATGGCGTAGGGGCTGGAATCTTCTCCGAACCGCTGAGAATAAGCAAATCCGTCCGCCTTCTGAACTTCCAAGTGGAGGCAATACCGCGCAATGATATTACCTTTTTCATTGACAGCCAGGCAGGAATGGATAGATAGATAGCTTGCGAAGGGCTGTCGAGAAGAGCTAAGGGTACTTCGAACACAACACAAGGTTACGCTCTGCTGGGTCCCTCGGCATGAGGGCATACCACGGAACTAGAAATGGTTCGGCATTATGTCTGAAACAAATCGACATCTCGATGAACATCCCGCCTTGCTCATTGAAGCTCGTAGCAGGGAAGAAAGCTCTAAGAGAGGCAAACAATAGATGGTCCTCTCCGGACACCTGTGTCATCACAAAAAAAAAAGCTATGGCCCATATTTAACAAAGCCAAGACCAACAGAATTATACAAAAATATAGGAAATCCATTTCTACCCTTATAGGTGTGATTACGGGACACAACACTTTGCGGTACCATATGACGGAAGAAGACCTGTGTAGGGGCTGCGGTGACGAGGAAGTTCGTGAAGATACAACCCACTTTCTGTCAATATCCTGGCCTGTACCACCTTAGACACGGATTCCTCGGACATCACTTCTACCGGGATCTCGAGGAACTAGCCGACTTACCGCTGAACGACCTGTACAACTTTTTTAAATCCACAGGATGGTTTGTACCACAACAGACACAGTAAATGAGCTTAACAGTTTCATAATCTTTAAGCGGGTTGGGCAAGATTTCCCCCTATGGGTATAACAATGGGTCTGTAGTGACCTGAGTGTGGCCCTTCCACTTACCTAACCTAACCTAAGCCTACGACTTACACCTTCCATCGGTGTAAAAGTGCATCGCATGGTCTTGTAGAAATGCCTCATCCTGTAAAGTTTGTCATGAAAAAGCTTCTCAATCCGCCGTTCGGAGTGGGCAATATGTAAAACTGTAGGTCTATTCCATTCTAGAAGCTAGAACTTGGTCCTCTACCGGGCTGTCGTGCCAAATATTTGTATTTTTTTTTTTTTGCATTTTAAACTTTATTGAAAGGGGAACGCAAGAAATGCACCCCGTTTGCAAACGTACCTACATGGTTTGTTGGATTATCATTGTACGTAGTTAGTTGTGAATATGTCAAATCTGACATTGTCATCGTAAAGTTTGACATTTTTAATGTCAAAACGCACTCAGAATGTTTTGTCATACGAGTGCTAGTTGTGTTGTGTACAGGTACTTGAAACATTCATCTTGGTCACGAAATGGAATTAAATCGTGGACATTTTTTATGACTTTCGACGTGGATTAAACCCAACACCGTGTTTCGCTGGTTTTCCAAATTCAATTGTGGGGTCGCACTTCGCTACACGACGAGTTTCTTTAAGGTCATCCAAAATCGGTTGTTGTGCCAGAAAAAAATCGATGCTGTGCGTGAACTGATGTTGCAATATCGAGGCATGCATGGGCTTTAGTTCCACTCGCATACATTCAATATTGCATGAACATTTGGTCGTCAAAAAGAATTGTTCGCGTTAAATATCGCTCGTGTCAATTGGTGCCAAGAAATGTTGAAAAAATTCAATCGCGGTGCTTTAAAAGACGTCTATAAAATGGTGACAATCTATGCATATGAACCCGAAACTAAACAACAATCGACTGTATGGGTCTTTCAAGACGAGCCAAATCCAATAAAAATTGTTCGCACACAAAGTACTGGTCACCTGTTTTTTCGGAATAATTGGACATGTCGCCATCGCGCCATTAGAGCAACGTAGAACGGTCAATTCTGAATGGAACACCACCATTTGTCTGTCAGACGTGTTCGGAAAAATAAGGGAAACCAATCGCATAAGACAAATCATTCTCCACCACACACATCGGCTCAAACAAGCGCATTTTTGAGTATTTAAAACATCAAATTGATGGTTCATCCGTTGTACAGTCCTGACGTGGCACTTTTTTCCACGCCTGAAGCAGCGGTTGATGCGTTCAAATCACATGTTTCGGAGATACCTCAATCGGGGTGGAAAAAGTGCTTCGAAAATTGTTTCAAACGCAGGCAAAAGTGGTGAATATTTTGAAAAACATTTTCGATTATAAATATTTATTTTCACTTGTCTATCTCAAAACTTAAGTAGCAACCTACGTAGGACTCATCTTAACATGGTTGTACATTACTTCATGAGAATAAATGGTGACATATATCTATAGTAGGTCCAACAGTTTTTGACTTCTTATACTTCTTTGCAGCGCCCACCCCGCCCTCCCCCCGGTCCATTTGTCATACAATACAAGAGATATTTTGCCCACGGGTTTAATAAATGAAAAAGGGTCTCAAGTTACACTTGAAATGAAAGCAAAACAAACTTTAAAAGACAAAGCCAAAGCAATCTATTGTTTGTTTGACAAAAAATAACATAAGAAAAGTTTTCTCGTTTTTAAGATGGTATACACATGTGTCATCAAACGTGTGTGCTCTACCAGCATAGGAAGCCTGATTAAAGCGTGCCTCGTTTTTTTTTGTTCTTTTAATTTGACATCGTCCTACGCTTTTACACCGGTATCTCAAATTCTCATTAAGTAGTAAAATGAAATTAGTTGATGATGACATATAATTGAGAGAACATAATCAACATCGCATAGATGTAAAGAAATTGTACATAACCTCGTTTAATATCATCGTTTAGCCATTCAAACATCAGAGATACACCCCGTCGTCGTCGTCGTATGGGGATATGTGAAATAATTTTCCTCGTTTATTAATCAAATTATTTTGTATGTTTTGAAGAAGCCTTAGGAGCAACAGCTCTCGATCCCAATAGCGACCGTATAATTTCCTAGAAACAACTGATTTGTTCAGGGATTATTCTTGGAAATTCATTTTCTAATTTGATAAAGTTGACATGCCAACGTTGGTGCCTTTCCTTTTTTTTTTTTTTTTTTTTTTTTATTATTTTAAATTTTCCATTTTATTTATTTTTCAGAAAATTAATTTAAACAAACAAGAAACCCCAAAGGAAACAATCTAGATCTTAGAGAGAGAGAGAGAGAGAGAGAGATGAGAAAGAGCATATATAAACTTTTCAATTTGATTCTCAGTGATGGTAGTCGTGGATTAATTGAATTTATGAACACACACATGCATTCTAGGTTGGTACGATGGATGACAATTCCATTTGTTGGATGCGTATGCAACATATCTATGGGCGAGAAATTTATCTAATTGGATACTTCAGTGTGTAATTGGAAGGATGTACACAGGCCATGGGAAACTGTTGAAAATTATTTATTAAACGATGAAAAGGCACGGGGGGAGAGCAGATAGAATTCCTGTAGAATTTTTAAAGTAAATAGTTCCATCTTCCAAAACTTACAAAGCCATGGAAGGCAGAAGGTGGAAAGGTGGTGCTAAACGGTACTGTACTGTAATCACGCTGGATGTAAGGAATGCATTCAACATCGCAAAACTGGAAGCACATATTGGTAGCCCTTCGAAACAGGGTGCCAACATACATCATGAAGGTAGTGATGGATTACTGCAGACAAAGGATACTGGTATATGACACAGATGATGGCTCCAAGGAGTATACGTTCACAGGAGGGGTGCCACAGGGTTCGGTGTTGGGCCCACTTCTATGGAATGTTATGTACGCCGCGATACTTAAACCAGAAGAAGCTAAGATCGTAGGCTTTGCGGATGATATTGCGATAGTCGTGGTCGCTAAGCTATTAGAAGAAGTTTTCCAAATAAGCAACGACACAATCGAAATTGTTCAACGCTGGCTTGAATCCGTGGATTTTAAGTGGACTTCTACATAAAGCAGCTACTAAGTGGACATGGATGTTTCCACGCGTATCTTTACAGATTTAAGCACGACAACTCTCCGTATTGCATTGAAGCTCAGGAGAATGTGGAGCATGTGTTCTTCCACTGTCCACGATTTAAAATCAAAAGAGCTTGGGGAAACACTAACCCCCGAAAATATAGTACGATAAATGACCCAATCACAGAAGAAATGGAACGTTATAAGCAACTGTGCAAAACAGATTATGACACAGTTAAGACACCTCGAACGAGAAAGGCGACAAAGTGAAGAAGTCCCAACAAGATTGTGAGCACGTGGTGTTGCTCGCCCCCCCCCCTCCCCCACGATGAAATACCAAGACGGCGGTACCGTGGGGAAAAAGAGCAAAGAAGGGGAGGTGGGTTTAGTGAGTAAAAATTTCACACTGTTACTGGGTACGGGCCCTGTTCCGTCTTTAAAAAAAAAAACCCTTAAAGGGTCTAAGCCTGAACTAATGCCGCTTTCCATCCTTCACGGTCCCGGGCACGCTGCTTCCAATTTACTTGAGCGATTTTTTTGGCCTCCGCGATTGCCTTATCTTTAAACCAGAGGTTCGGTCTTTCTTTTCTTCGTGAACCAGGTGGCTGGTATTCAAAGATTCTCTTAGTCCATTCGCTCGATGTGGCCGAGCCATTGCAGTCGATGGATTTTTGCCTTCCGGACTACATCCACATCTTTGTACAGCTCGTAGAGTTCGCGATTATATCATCTCCTGAGGGCATCACAATGGGTCTACATTGACCCTCCTACCTAACCTAACCTATATCATCTCCTCCATTCGCGTTTCTCGCAGACAGAACCAAATATTCGACGTAAAATTCTTCTTTCGAAGGATCCCAAGATCTGATCCGCTGTCTTATTGTCCAGAATTCAGCTCCATAAAGCAAGACTGGCAAGCTCAGGGTTTTGTAAAGCAAGCTTTTTTACCTTCGAGTTAGGAGTGTGGACCCTTAGTGTTTGGACAAACCGAAGTAGCAGTGGTTGCCTTAGGTTATCCACTAGGGTGTCATTTGTGGAGTTTATATTTACCCCGAGTTTTTGGCGTGTACTTTGTTTTAACCTCGTTGGGCTCGTTCTTCTATTGCCATAAAAGCCTCAATAATGGCACGCTGGGACCGGGCGATGATGTCGATATCATCTGCGTATCCCAGCAGCTGGATGGATTTGTTAAATATAGTGCCTTCTGTGTTTACGCCACTATCTGCCCCAATATAAGACGCGTCTCCTTGCTGAAATCTGGTGCATGTTTGAAATAATTTGTAGGTTCTGTTCCCAAACTGCACGATGCATTGCGAGTTCTCTAGCGTGGAGCGACACAAGTGTCACTTAGCACACCCAGGGTGGACGTACAACTGTGGTAAAAAAAAAATTCACTACACCATATAACACAATAGAGGTGTAGACTTCTCAATATTAATTGAGCTCCTTAATTAAATTTTTCTCTGGAAAAAATAGATCCAATTTATTTAAAAAAAAAAAAAAAAAAATTTCTCCACGTGGGTCGATTTGTTTTCGGTCAAAAAAATAGCACCACCATCAACATTATACAAGGAAAATAAATACACGAAATGCGTGCTTAGCACATTGCTGTTTTATCTTGTACACAAATGGATAAAAGTTAGGGGTGGAATGGATCTCTGTAAAACCAATATTCCGGCGTTCATTTTTTGCAGATGATATCGTTTTCTCGCCGATAAAATAGATAACATGCAGTTTATGATCAACAGGCTAAATATCTACTGCAAAACGTGGAATCTAAAAAAATCAAAGATGATGGTCTTTAGAGATGGTGGAGGAAGGTACGCTCGAAATGAGAAAGCAACCAGATTGACATAGTTAAGCAGTACAAGTATCTTGGAGTGTTGATTACGTCGAACATGAACAAGCATTTTAAAGCAGTTTACTTGCAGAAGCTAAAAGGGAGATCTGTGATATAGGAAACAATGACAGCTTACGGCTTACTGCGAAGCGGATTTCCATCTGCTGGAAGGAAACGTTAGATATTCCAAAGATGCCCTCTATGATCTCATAGCAAAAACATAGACAGGACTATATTGATATGGCTACTGCAGCAAGTAGCTCATTTTATGAGCCACTCGAATGATTCACTCCTTTGTAAAGTATTCACACACATTCACCCAAAAAAAAAAAATAAATAACTACCCTCACTCATTGTTTTTCATATAAGGAATCTGAATCAGGCTCACATTCGTTTTACCACTAGATTCGCATGAAATTGCTCACATGTGGTTGTCCCGTGTGGTTATATATAGAGTAACGTAGACATCGCAGCATCAGTGCCGGATATTACATATCCCTGGCGCAAAGCATCGACGCCAAGGGATTATGCTCTGGTGGAGCGTAGACAATTGACATTTCAAATGTGGCAGATCGCAGAAGGTGTTGTGCAGAAGAATGCACGCGGACATGTGCATAGGAGGTGGAGAATACTCTTCTGTAGATCGGCGAAGTGTCCACAAGATTATTGAGTATCACAATGGACCTTTCACCGATTCAAGTGTGCTGACGTTTACATTCTGGATATCGTTCTGTTCTCAACCTTACACCCTTTGTGCGAGAGAATTTATATTTGACTCATCCGCACGTATTTATTTTTTATTTTTTATTATTCACTAGTGCTAAAGGGGTTATGAATACCCTTATGATGCTATTCACACAGCGCTAGTGTTGGTGTAGTGATTTTGAAACTCAGATGGCATTAGGTTTCAGTCTTTTTGCTCCGAGGTTCGTGTCCAGAATGATTGGGGAGAATTATTGGTATTGTTGCCATTGCTTATAATTCACAGTATTTCTTTCGAACATCCCGTCTATTTACACGATCGTCCGTGTGCTACTTCGCACGAATTTAAGCATAATGTCCTTTATGATCCACCATCTTGAGGGGAGAGTGAACATTGTGTACTGTGTGTTCCTGAAAACCACACCAACTGGTTGGGTACCAACCCTGAGTCTTTTTGACAATGCAATCAGTCTGTTTCCTTCTAAAAGCAACACACTGACGTATTCTATGGCTTACAGCCGTATCCAGACACAACCGCGTTAATTTGTTTTCTTTTCCTGTCAGTCTTCTCTCTACTATTACAAGTAGGAATTGTAATTGCCGATTTCTAGAAAAACGTACCCTCAATAAATACTTATCTTTTCTCACAACCCCCCATTTATGCAGGTAAATCCATCTAATAGCTGTGAAAAATCGTTCACTCCCCATCACGGAAAGATCAGATCCCTATATTGAACATGTCTTGAGTTACCTAAAGACCGATACACATTAGATTAGATTAGTAGCTGAGGTGGGCACTAGTCCCTTATTTAGAGCTCTTCCATTATTCCGGAGTGAGCGATAAAACCGGTGATGTCTTTGGGTGAACTGGTGGTGAAATCTTCCGCCATAAGGTAGTGGTTATCTAAAAAACAATTGACGTGTTACAGTGACACAATATGTGTTCTGCTGATTCTTCGCCTTCGTTGCATTCCCATAGTCATAAGATGTTTTTTTTTTAACCCGACAATGTCCGGTTGGGAAGCCTGTGACGATTCGAATTTGATTTCTCGTTAATCGCAGAAGTTGTTTTGTTCTTTTTTGGGAGGTGGTTGGTATAAAGGCTTTAGCTTGTCTGTGTTACCTTCCATTTCTGACCAGTAATGGTGTGCTTTGTTTTTTAACCAATTTTTTATAGTCTTTGGCTGTACTTATTGGTAGGCCACAGAATGGTCTTGGCAACATAAATGTTGATGCAGAGCCTTTTCTGGCTTCATATCCGTTGTGGCCCAGTACCCAAATGAGAGATGGACTCTGTTTCTGTTAGCCAATGCTTTGAGTAATTGGAGGCTGTCCCAAACAAGTTTAGAGTTGATTGCTTGGAGCGCAGCTTTGCTGTCAGATAGAATGTAAACGTTCTTGTTGAACATAGATCTGTTTATATTTTCTCTGATGCATAGTTCTAAAACTCCGTCTGGAATACTGAATTATTCGTCTCCATACTACTGTAAAGAGATGTTTTGGTGTGTGGATTGTAAACTTCAGCTCCGACTCATTCATCTGTTCTGGATCCATCTGTGTACAATACATTAGAATCGTTCGCAAATGTTAGTTTGTTCTGTCATCTTGAAGTAATTGCTAAAGTTACATTTTTTTTAGACATCTGTCAGATAGTGTGATTCCGAGCAGTTCATTTGTTGTCAATGCTTGAGTAATATCTGAATGAATCAGTGTGGAATTGGATTCATCTTCTGAGATGAGCATGTAAGCGTGAACTATTGCTTCTAAAAGTAAAGTTTCTAATGCTCCTGTTGGAGCTGTTCTCATTGCTGATGTAATGCACACACAGGCTAGTCTTTGCAGTTTATTGAGCTTGGTCTGTGCGGTCTTTTTTTTCCCCCCACCCACTAGACCGGTGCAGCGTAGGTGAGGATAGAACTGACGATGGCTGTGTATAGCCAAAGCGTCATTTTGGGGTTACGGCCCTAGTTCTTTCCTAGAAAACATTTGCTGGTCCATAGTGAGGTTTTGGCTTTGTCTATGACCTTATTTAGGTGAGCTTCCCATGTGAGTTTTGAGTCTAGGGTTACCCCTAGGTATTTGACTTCCTTTGAGTTTTCTGAGTTTTTCCAGTTCTCTTCTCTTGGTGAAGGCAATAATGGTGCTTTTCTAAGGATTTATGTTTAGCCCTACATTTATGCACCGTCTAACAACCAGATTTAGTGCCCTCTGGAGGCAATCCGAGATTGTTTCTTCGAATTTGCGTCTGATTCGGATTGTTATATTATCAGCGTATCGTTGGACATAGAATCCTTCATTGCTTAGTATAACCAGCAGTTCATTTAAGGGGGGAGAGAACACCTCGTTGCGGGCAACCTTTCGCAGCTGTGATACTGAGTTTTACGCTTCCTAGTGTTATTTTGATTTTCCTATCTTCTAGCATGCTTTTGATCCATCGATAGGTCGTATTGTCCAACACTGTATTTTGGATACATTTGAATATCTGGGAGTATTAAGTGTTGTCGAAAGCCCACCGCAATCTTTTTATCTCTGAGGGGTTTTACAATTCTTGAGGTGAGATTTTGTAGCGCATGGGTAGTTGATTTCCCTGGTTGATAGGCATATGGATTCTTATGAAGAGGTTTAAGATGCAGGGCCCCATCTCTGATATGCCGGTCTATAATTGTTTCCATTGTTTTGAGGAAAAATGAGATAAGACTGATGGGTCTGTATGATTTTGGTACAACGACCAGCTTTAGGTATGAATTTTACTATGACCTCTTTCCAGCTCTTAGGTAGATGTCCCCACGCGAAGCTTGTTCTAAAGATGTTGACCATAGTTTGCATCGTGTGTGGGCAGCTCTTTTGAAGGTGAGTGCTGGGAATATTTCATCTTCACCTGGAACTGTGAAGGGAAGGAATGAGCATAGTGCCCACCGATACAAATATTAATCAATAACTCAAAAACCGAAAAGAAATTAAACCAATTAATGGGTGCCGCAATAATTAATTTCATCTTAAAGTTAATTCATTTAATTTTTTATTACTCCAAATGGATTTCCTAATGATTCCGTTTCTTAATAAAATAAAAATCAACATCTGTACATAAAATAAAATAAATTGTAAAAGTAACGACCTTTTTCATTACATTTTTTGTATCTTGAAAATTCTACTCTTATTCAATACGAGCTAGTTTTAATTTAAAGGCTCACGAATCATACCGAGAGCTCGTAAATCATTTACTCACTTCATAACATTTGGGAAACCTATGATTAAATGAATACTTTCGAGTGCGAGCATTCTACGAATTCACGGATTCGTGAATGTGAATCCCCATGAGCATTTGAATTTCCATTATTCACAAAGTGAACTCTGTTGTCATTTCCTACATGATTTACACTCGTTCATGAGTGTGAGACTGTGGATGGCTCGTTTTTTAGCGAATCATTTACAACTGAAAACGAGTGGATTCATGCAACTCTCTGATGGCTACATCCTCTTTTCAAAGATAACGTCTTAAACCATAATTTGTGTGAACGCAATTACTTTAAAGTCAGAAACATTTTTCATCTATCCTTAAAGTGAACGGGGAGCTGGTAGGGCTAACCTACATTGCAATCTATGCAACATGTCGGGCAGAGAAGATGTCATTATTGGAAAATGCCCTATTCTAAGGGAAGTACGAGGAAAGTTTTTAGGCAGTGACGTAAAATCGGAAGTAGAAGTCTTAGCACTCCTTAATTGCGAAAGTGATGATAAGATAGCAATAACTTATCCAAATCAAATTATTGTATGCACTCGTATGTGTATTAGGCGCGACAGGTCATAGAGAGTGCGTGTTATATTTTTCATACGAATGGAAAGGACCTACAGTTTTATTGTCGACTCCGAACGGCAGATGAAGAAGCGTTTTCTTGACAGATTATACTCTTGCAGATTGTCATGCCTGCGAAGAGGTGGTGCCGTGAAAAAACGTTTGATAGTTTTGTGTCCTCTCGCTTAGCAGTCTATCGGCATCCAGCGGTGGTTAAGGTGGAGCTCCTTAACGTTCATCGCAAGATAATTTCTTTATTATTTCTTGACACTGATTCAAATAGCAAAACTTCCATTCCCCTTTTCTCGCTTAAAATTTTGAAAATAGACGGATCTCGGTAATCTTCAGGACGTGACGAAGCCCGACCTAGCAGTTCGATCACAGGTGAAATTGATGTGCGAATTTGCATTAAAAAGGCAACGAATAACAACCAAACTGTCGAAAACGCCAAACGTGATAAAGCAAATGGCTAAGATTGTACAATAACGTCATTCCCTTTACACCATTTACAGGTGTCATTGAAGAAAAATTCGGTAAACTGGACAAGAAAAATGGATGAGGCTGCTTCAAGAGGAAACTTCGTCGGGTGATTTTCGGTCCCGTCTGCACAGACGGTGAGTGGAGGAGGAGATACAACGACGAACTGTACGGGCTGTACACTGACTTAGCCATAAGAGTGAGGTGACTGGGTCATGTAGGATGGACACCGGATGGACACCAATGCTCTGATCCGAAAAATCTTCGAATCCGCCTCCGAGGGACAGTGCAGTAGAGGCAGACCGCCACTAAGGTGGCGCACGCATAGTGAAGGGGACCGAAACCAACTTAGTGTGCGAAACTGGAGACAGCTAGCCAAAGACGCTTGTTGGTTGAGGTCCAGGTCCACCTTGGACTGCAGCGCCACCTGAAATAAGTAAGTAAGGACAAGGAAATAGTTTCCTTTAGGATTGGCACACATTATGAGTAATCATCGCTCTCAAGGGCTTACGTTTCAGAAAGCTGTTGTTGACATTAATCCTCATGACATGTTGGTTTGTCACGTGTAAAAACTATTGATGGTTTACTTTGCGATACTAATTTCAATAGCAAACGAATGGATTTAGAGCTAAAGGAGCAGAGCTGTAAAGTAATTTAATTACCAGAGTGTATAGCATACGTACACATACATACCCAACCAATTCCAACTAATACGTAGGTTTCTACTTAAGTTTTGAGATAGACAAGTGAAAATAAATATTTATAATCGAAAATGGCTTCAAAATATTCTCCATGAAGATCAATACACTTTTGCATGCGTTTGAAGCAATTTACGAAGCACTTTTTCCACCCCGATTGAGGTATCTCCGAAACATGTGATTTGAACGCATCAACCGCTGCTTCAGGCGTGGAAAAAAGTGCCACGTCAGGACTGTACAACGGATGAACCATCAATTTGATGTTTTAAATGCTCAAAAATGCGCTTGTTTGAGCCGATGTGTGTGGTGGAGAATGATTTGTCTTATGCGATTGGTTTCCCTTATTTTTCCGAACACGTCTGACAGACAAATGGTGGTGTTCCATTCAGAATTGACCGTTCTACGTTGCTCTAATGGCGCGATGGCGACATGTCCAATTATTCCGAAAAAACAGGTGACCAGTACTTTGTGTGCGAACAATTTTTATTGGATTTGGCTCGTCTTGAAAGACCCATACAGTCGATTGTTGTTTAGTTTCGGGTTCATATGCATAGATTGTCACCATTTTATAGACGTCTTTTAAAGCACCGCGATTGAATTTTTTCAACATTTCTTGGCACCAATTGACACGAGCGGTATTCAACGCGAACAAATCTTTTTGTTCATGTTCAATGTTCATGTTCATGCAATATTGAATGTATGCTAGTGGAACTAAAGCCCATGCATACCTCAATCTCAAGGTATGTCACATGACGATCTTGCAGTTGCACCATCAGTTCACGTACAGCATCGATTTTTTCTGGCACAACAAACGATTTTGGACGACTTTCACGAAACTCGTCGTGTAGCGAAGTGCGACCCCACAATTGAATTCGAAAAACTAGCGAAACACGGGTTGGGTTTAGTCCACGTCGAAAGTCATAAAAAATGTCCACGATTTAATTCCATTTCGTGACCAAGATGAATGTTTACACAGCACAACAAAACATTCTGAGTGCGATTACCATTAAAAATGTCAAACTTTACGATGACAATGTCAGATTTGACATATTCACACTGGTGTTGCCATATCTCAAAACTTTAGTAGTTACCTACGTAATCGGATTGCGAAAGTTCAATAAATTTAAGGTGTTCCAACGCTGCGCTTTAGTAGGTACTTTTGTACCACCTAGTACCGCATTTTATTGACAGTGCCCAGCATAAACGGAATCTCTCTCTCAATCCATGTCATAAGGAGAAACAATATATTCTTCGCTGTAGCGTTTCCCTTTTTCTACGGAACTATGCCGCTCCCTAAAGCCGGTGGTGGTATTAAAAAAGACCGAATGTTTTTACAGTACGTAGCGTTACAAATTGCTTTAGTTTATTCGCGATTGCGATTTGATATTCATATAAGTTGGAAGAACCATGGATTGACTGCATTTGATTACGAGAGTCAAGGATGATGCTTCTTATTGGCTATGCTAGCATTCAAACAAAAATTATAGATCAAAAAATACCTGTAAGACCTACCCCTGCACACGATTGTGCCCCTTTTTGGAGGGTTAAGATGGAGATATTTGAAGATGTCACATTGTTTTTGGATATACCTTCTGATCAAAAAGTACCTAGAATTCTTCAATAAAACGAAAACGCTTCAATTATTCATCGATATTAATTTGATTCTCTTCAAAGTAATCCCACTTGCAAGCAATAAACATATTCCAACGCTTCCTCCAATCTTCAAAACGCTTTGCAATCGCTTTCAGCTCCTTCTGCGAATTCTCCTTTATCGCCTCAATCGTCTTAAAACGCTTTCCGCGAAGTGGTAACTTGAGTCGTGGGAATAGGAAAAAGTCACAAAGAGCCATGTCAGGTGAATACAGAGCTTGCGGAACGGTATGAATTTTGGTAGATGAGACGTGTCATCCGGTGCGTTGTCGTGGTGAAGAAACTAAGAGTTGTTTCTCCACATTTCTGGCCTCTTGAGACGAACATTTTCTATCAAACGCTTTATTACGCTCACGTAATACTCCTTATTTACTCTGTCTGGCCTGGCGGAAGAAATTCAAAGTGGACCACATCACGGAATAAAAAATAAAAAAACCGTCAACAAAGTCTTGATTTTGGATCGACTTTGTGGTGGTTTTTTGGGTTTTGGAATATTCATAGACCCATGTCTCTTCAACGGTAACGATGCGATCGATAACATTTTGACCCAAAGGAAGCATTCCTTTAGCGACATCAATGCGATGCAAACTCTTTGCTCAACTAAATTTGACATTGTGAAATTCGCAGAACACAACAAACGCTGACTTGTTTACAAAGCTATCACGCACAAACTCCCGACAGATGACAGATGTTCTAACCTAAAAACAAAAAAAGCTTTTGACAATATAGCAAGCGCGGTTTGTTTGAATGGGAAATTCCGGGTAAGTTTTGATCAGAAGGTATGTGAGGTATGAGACCTACCTGCACACCAAAGTCCTATATCTTTTTTTGTGCCACACTTTTCCCTTATCCTATGAAAACTCATCTTGATGTCACGCAAGCCTTTAATAAGGTGTGGCATAAGGGCTTAAAGTTCGAATTATATCAGGTTTTGCCTGTACGCCTATGTAACATACTTGACAACATATCACGCGAAGAGACACTTCCGTGTCAGACACAAAAACGAATATTTGCAATTTAAAGAAATTTCAGCTGGTGTACCGCAAGGAAGTGTTCTTGGCCCGCTTCTGTTTCTTCTTTATATCCGTGATGCGCCGCAAAGAGGGGATAGTCTAAGCTAATTTTCCCGATGGCACTGCTATTCTAACAATAGGTAATACAATCGAACAAAGGCCTGGCGGATCGGCCTTACCGAAAACGCACAGTTTGCATATCTTTATAGACTCGGTATGGAATGATACTTGACGCAAAACTAAAAAGAAAGCTTAACACTGAGAATAAGTATACAACTCTGGAACTGTACCAACAAAACAAATGCCAATGGAGAGGAGTTGTCAGTATAGTTCCAGTCGTGTTCGGCGGTAAGACAGGGATGTTCTTTGAGCCCAAGCTTGTTTGCGCTATACATCGAGGACATAGTAGATATTCTTCCTTGAGGTATTGAATATGCAGGACTGCTCATTAAAGCACTTCTTTTTGCGGATGATATAGTGCTACTGGCGCACTCAACAAGTCTGGGGTGTTTGGAAATACGAGACTGTTGAATTATATGCTAATGCTGGAAACAGGCTTGTCCCCACTGTTCATCAAAACGTTTAAATTACACTGCAAGTCGTGAAGATGCCCGATAGCTGATTGCCAAAAAAAAAAAACAGCTCTACCGGCAATATAAACCGGAAAGAAAGTGGTTGGAACTAGCAAGGAGCTGTGGGATAGATTTGGACCTCAGTGATATGGAAAGTCTGAAACCACAACTCTATCACCTTATCACAAGTGTAGATGAACAGGCTAGATCAACGCACTTAGAGCAAGCTACATGGTCGCTGCATAGAATTAACTGTAGCTGCATCCAGCAAATATCGACAGTTTTCAAGCTTCAGGGAGAGCTGCTGAAGCTCAATTATATTCCTCATAAAGAAGACCTACCAGTACTTTGCAACCTGTGTAACTTGGCGGAGAGGGTGATGTCATTAATTTTGTCGGAAAGTGTCCTATTTTGAAAGAAATAAGGAGATATATCTTCGAAAGTGATGTCCTGTCGGTGGACCAAGTCCTAAATGAAATGAACGTGCCACAGTTATCTCGTAACTGCAGATAAAAATGACGATACGCACGGAGATGTCGGAATTCATACAATCAAAGATGAAACCAAAAACTTCGAAGCAAGTCCTACAACTTCTGTACGAGTGGAATCTATTCCGCCGCCTACAAAGGACCAAACCTTTTGCCTTAGCACGATACAAATTAACCTCGTCCAAATAGCGTTGGAAAGACACGTGTCAAACGTTTGATAAGTCTAAACTTAGTTGTGGTGACTAACAAATTTACATTGGTGGGAGGAGCGACTTCCAACAAAATGCTGCACGTATTTGCACAGAGAAGCTAGCAACTGACTTTAAAAATCGAAAAAGGTCTCTGTTAGAGACTCAAAGAATCTGGATGCTGGACTGCAAGGGCCAACGGCCACAGCAACTTTCTGGATTCGTTACCTAATGGCATGGTCACATCTCCAACCGATTACATCACACCCAAACTAAACTTCAAGAAGAAATTCCAGGTAGGATTTCCTACGAGCTCAGTGGAAGAAAAACGAAGCTGTGAAGAGCTTCGACACGGTCGTCTACACCGACGGATCAAAGATGGACTGTGTCTACCGCTTGCCAGATTTTGCCAGCGTTTTCCAGGCGGAACTACTGGCAATTCGAGAAGCTTGTACACAACGCGGCCGCTACACAACACACAAACAAAACATTGTGGATAGGCTACCATATCCTTGTGGATAGGCTACCATACCCTCCAAACTGGTTCAGTCAGGAGTGCCGTAACGAGCTTGCCCGCTTGAGTGAACGTTTCAGGATCATACTACTTTGGGTCCCAGGGCACAGTGACATGGAAGGAAACGAGCGTGCTGGTGAACTGACTAGGCAGGTCTCAAACCTACACGCCTCACTCGCGGTTAGAGTCTATATCTCGCTAGGAGCGGTTAAAGGACAAATCCACTCACAACCTCCAATGGAGAGAGTTAACCAACTGTGCCATCTCAACAAAGATATAACCGACCTACAACAAGAGCAGAACAAAAGACCTAATAACAGAATTCGGTCAGACATCGCCAGTCACGGAGTCCATGCGGCCAAGGTATCCCTTACAACCCCCACTACCGCAGTTGCGGGAATTAAAATGAGAAGGAAACTCTCTCCCATTTCCTCTGCAAATGTCCGGCGCTTGCAAAAACCAGACTGCGTGCACTAAACCATCCATTCTTCGATGGCCTTAATGACATCCTGGGGTAAAGGGATAAGGGATCTAATCCTCTTTCTTAACTCCACAGGCTGAATCTAGGCACCGTCTGTCCCACACACATCATCAACGAGATCACAGGAGTCGCGGTAACAAAAAGGCACACCTATTGCTACTTGGGTTCATGCTGAACCACCACCTCCACCTACCTACCTGTTAGAGTACTCAATACATGTTCCTGGATTCGCATTTTCCCTCGCGCATTTGAGTAAGCTAATCCTTTCGAATTCCTTTGAAAAGGCATTTATCCAAAACTCCATGCCGCCTTCTTTAAATGTAAGTGAAACATTGTGCCGAAGAACTGTTTCCATTGAAGAAAGTGCCGGGAAATCATACGTATATTGGGTGATTGATGACTTGGAAATGCCATTACTTCTTTAACCCTTTTATCTTGAACATATAGTCCCAAGGGAAAAGGTCTAATGGTGTTAAATCGCACGATCTCGGCGGCCTAATGAAGTCTCCATTTCGAGGAATCACACGTGCAGGAAATTAATCATGCAATAGAGCCATTGTTTCACCAGCTGTGTGGCATGTGGCGTCGTTCTGTTGAAAATAAACTTCGTCCACGTCCATAGCATCAATTTCAGGCAAAAAAAAAAAAATAACGTCAGTCACCATCGTTTGGTAACGCAATCCATTCACTGAAACGGTCGCCCCAAAAACCGCACCACACTGGTACTCATTTTGGATGGATTAAATTAATTAGAACCGTACGATACGTTTCCGCGATATTTTCACCGTTTTTGAAGTGAATTCTCACTATTTTAGGGAACTGTAAGGGAGACAAACTGGAATAAACGACTATTACCTGCCAAATAATTGATAGCGTTGTGGCAGGCATTTTTCAGATGCTCTTAGTGACCGATGATATTGTACATATCTTAACATTCTCCAACCACCGGGCTTTTCCGATCCATAAGCCTATTAAGAGGGTGGATGCTCCAGTGAAGTTGCTGCGAAACCTATGACAATCCAAACTCTGCAATGGCACTAAGCTGTGAGTAAAAATTTACCAAATGTGACCGCCTTTGACACAGTACGAGCTTTGCAAAGCCATGTCCGATTTTGACATACCTGCCAGACGCGTCTGTCTATGCAGAATGACGATGGGGAATGCTCATTTCTCCATCAATGTCATGCGATTTCTTCAACTCGGAAACCAACATCAGAGGCACAATCTTTCAAAAGTCTCTACAACTACTATGCGTACGCTGGCGATATTGATACAACCAGTGGATTCGCGAATATTTGAGACAGAAGCGGCCAAAATGAGTAGCGATTAGCGGGGGGAAAAGTAAATACTTGCTGTCAAGGAACAAGAAAGGACACTCAATGTCGACGAATCGGACAGAACGTCACCAGAGAGTTTTGCACTTGTTTGACTTCACACGATTCGAACATTTCAAGTGCAGTTCCTAATTTCATTGTTTTGGAGGGGTTCGTCAACATGTAAGTCGTGGCAATTACGCCGACGGTAAAACCCCTCAAATTAAAAAGAGCCAACCCCGGATAAGTCGATCCTTACCTATCTGAGCTCTAAGTACGTCATAGAAGCCCGTAAAGGTGCAATGGACGCAACCGTTGATTCCAGTTTCCAACGTTGCACGATGCATCAAAGAAAAAAAAACAAATACCGACGGTTTTACTGTTGACGACCCCTGCAAACGAAACAAGGACAACGACCCTCGGATTTGCACGTGGAATGTTAGGTCCCTCAACAGACTCAACAGTCGAACAACTATGCTTCGACAAAGAATGCCAGCAAGCACATGCAGCAAAATTTGAGACATACAGAGCGGCGCTGCTTAGAAGGATCAGATGTGCTCGGAAGAGAAAGAGAAGGAACTAGCATTTGCTTCTCAGAAAGAAAAAGAAAAAGAACCGTGGGGCAATAATGAGCTTCGGAAGTTTTCTCAAAGAACATGCACCCTGATGTATAAAGATTCGAATGTCGTCCCAGTAGGACAAGTAGTTACGTATTTCTCAGCTGTCTAGACTTGTTTTAAACGCAGAATAAGCAATGCCGCAGAACGGTTAGGCGCTTATGTACTCTTTAGAAGGTTTCTCAGCGATTGCATTGAACCTCTGTATTGTTGAGAACGATCTGAAAAACCCATAAGTGTACACACATTAAGAGTCACTGTACCAAAGCTCTGTTCCCTCCTTCAAGTAACTGGAACTTGCACACTTTGCGCTCTTGCTTTTCTGTTACTGTGATTACAAGATTGTAAGCTGAACCAATGACGTTGAAGTCAAGGTTGCAGGTTTAGTGAGCAGGTCATCAATGACCATACGAGAGGCGAGAAGGCGTCTTTGGCTGCTGATATAATCACCGACACCGCTCCAGAAGTTACTTTAATTCTCCGGCTTCCAAGCATCGCCCTAACTCACCTGTTAGTGGATTGCTCAATGCCTTTGCGGGCAAGAGCATTGGTAATTGAATTGTAACCAGTGTTGCGAATAGCACCTTCACTCCGCACCGCAGAGTGCACCTCTACTTGTGTTATCAGATGTTGCATAGCCCTCTCAATGGATCGAACCTTAGGTTGGGTTAGGTAAGAGTGGTAGGCTACATATTGCAACCTCACTTAGACCAGATAAGGTCCTTTGTGTTACCACATGGATCTGTACTTCACCAGAAATACAACCCGCAGAACTAAACGGAGCTAGCTATGATGCGCTGGAGGCTGCTTATGCTGATGTCAGCCAGTTCGCTTAGATTGTGAAAGAAGCTGGCTCCTTAGTATGCTCTTCTTCGAGCTGGGAGGGCCGGACACATACAAAGAAGGTGGAGAACTGTCTCCTCCTCCTCCTCCTCCTCGTCCATGCAATTTCTGCAAAAGTCATTGTAGAGGAGGCCCAGCCTATTGGTGTGCTTGCCGATGGTGCAGTGTCTCGTTATGACGAAGCAGTCTGTTCTGTCTGATGAGACTAGGAGAACGTTTAAGATCCAGCTTTGATGATAAGACAGGTGTGACCTCCTGTCAATCTGTGATTGACGATGTTGATAGCGTTTCTTTTAAGGAACAATTTTCAGGTAGCGAGAGGCATGCTTAAATTACCCTCTTCCGGAGAGTTCATCAGCCATGCAGTTGCCTGGAATGTCCCCATGTCCTGCCACCCATATAAGGTGAATTTTGAATTACTTAAGCCATCTCGTTGAGTTGAAGGCGACAGATTCCAGGGATTTTATCGCAGACTGACTATCAGTTAAAATTGGGATTTCCAGAGTGGATAGTACATTATACCTCAGCCACGATAGGGCTTCATTAACTGCCATTACCTCGGCTTGAAAGACACTGCAATGTTCAGGCAAACGGAAAAAGATACTTACTTTCTCATCCTTGGAGAATACACCCCTGTCCAATCTTACGATAGGCATATTGATTAGGATGCTAGAGGTGTATTATTTTCTAGAGCGCCCCTAATAAGAATATCTAACATCTAACGATGTAAAAAAAAATTTAGGAAACTTGCTGGGCCGGCCTATTACCTAGCTTAGGGATGAAAACCAGAATAACTTCCCGCCAATCTTATGAAATAAATCCAGATCAGATTAGATTAGAATTTGAGGTGTTCCTTTATCCCATATCACTGCGGCCGCAAGTGGGCCTTTTGTGATATCCTCTTCTTTAGAGCTCCTCCATAATGCCAGAGTGCACGATGAAACCGGCGATGTCTTTGGATGAGCTGGTGGTTATATCTTCCGCCACGAGGTAGTGTTTACCTAGAAAACGATGACGTGTTTTTATGAGGCAGTTACAGTGACTTGGTAGGTATGTGTTCTGCTGATGTAATGAAATGTTCCCCAAGTTTAAAACTTATGTAAAATAAGTCTATCTAGGGACGGAATGATATAATCTGGACCATTCTGAATAAGAGCCGGAAAGACTTCATTATCCTCCTCTGGTGACTTAAAGGGTTTAAATGAGTCAACTAACCCATCTAATTGTTGGTTCTGCTACATGTCTCAGTAGTGACATCAGGGGTGTTTGGCTTTATAAAGCCAAACCTGGAAAGCGCACCTCAAGCTAAGTTCCCACAGGGTTTCACTTCGACTAAAAGTTAAGTTACCATCCATTTGAGTGCTCTTTAGATAGTTTTTTCGAAACGGGCTAGTTATACCGTTACAATTTTTTCAATTCTGAGTTGGACCTTGTATTCATCAGTATTCTCACGTTTTTCATAAATTTTTCAAGTTATTCGTTTCACCATGGTACCGTTTCTTGTTTAACTGCACAACTACACTTAAAAGATGACATAACAATGTGTTATTGAGTTGGTCGATGCTGCTTCATCTACGTCACTTTGGGACAGTAGAGAGCTACTAGATTAACACGATAAGAAGCCCATTTAGTGCGGAGGCACCTTTAAAAGCCCATCAACCCAGGGAATTCTTAAATTCCCCATTCCCCCAACCAACCAACTAACAAAGACCATTTTTCTTTGTCTTCTCCTGTTCCTGGAGATCTGAGTAAAGGCTGGCGCATTCACCTCACCAACCTATGTAACTGTCTAGGTAAACGGCACACATTTCAACAACTCGGTCACATGAGAAATGTGTTATCAATGTTATCTACTGAATCACCCCTTCCCTATAGGTGGTACATACATACATTGATGAACATGTCACTATATTCACCGGGGAGAACACAGGCTGGTTTCAAACTGTCATCAACTGATTAGACACAATGTTAGGCATTCTTGCTCAAATTAAAAGCACTCCCCTTGTGCGGCAATTCCCACTAACCTAACCTAACCTATGACAAAACAGTTGGCATGCAAAAATTTCATCAAATATGACTTGTGAGTCATATGCTTCAAAGATAAAACCGTTCAAACACGACCATGATTCAATAGTAAACCCTTATATTTGTTTAAATTGGTTTTATTCATATTCTGAACTATTGCTTACTTAAATATAAACACACAAATATTTATGTAAATAAACGAACAAGAGAACCAAAGCCAGCCACTCCCTTTCCGCTTTCCTTCTTCTCCACACAACTATGCATCACCATTTCCGATGTATCATATATCTCTTTGAGAGGAAGAGTCCTATCCCAACTTTACAAGAAAAAAAAAGCAATTACATTCAATTAAACCGAGCCAAACGCATTCGTTAATTATTTAATTGACCCAAGCGAATAAAATTAATTAATTAATAAGGAAAAAAGGGGAAAATACACACACACAAAATACAAAAATACAAAATAAAGGCGGCACCCCCCATCATCGCCCCAGCCGCACGACGACAGCACACCGCAGCACACACAGCAGAAGCAACACAAATTACTCAATTTTCCATTCAGCAAGTCAATTCAGCGGGAGAAATACATTATTTTAGATAGAACAAGGCGTAACTCAAAGAGGGAGAATGAGAAGGTGGGAGATATTGGTATTGGGATACGATTTTTTTTTCACTTCCTCCTGTTGCTGAACCGTCTTATGACCTGCACCTGACCCTATAATAAATAATTAACATCAAATACATTATTAACATCAAACAGTAAAGAAGATAAAGAACTTAATCAGCAGAGAATACCCAATGTGCCAATCAACCAATGTCAACTCCACGCTTCCTGTACAGATCCAACCCCCCCACAACAAAATTCTTTTTTTTTTTTGAACGAAGAAATACGGGGATACAACCCTCTGTCCGAGGGGAAATTACGGCTCCAGAATCTATAAACTCTTTTTTTTTTTACAGGAAAAAGGGCTCATTTTTCAATGCAATCCCTGGAAACTTTCACTAAAAATGTCAACAAGTTAAACCCAAGAGGGAGAGAGAACACCACAATCTCCATGAAATCAAACAAAAAGCGAAACAGATAAAAACACAAAAAAAAAAACCGTTCACCTTTGGACCATCGTCACGATGAACCCTAAAAAAAAAAAAAAAAAAAAAACCCCGAACAAGAGACCACAAGACGACAACCAAAAGGGACATCATTTTGGGCCAAAAGGGAATTGCTTTCTTCAATTTTATTCCTTGTGATGGAATTTTATTTTATTTTATTTTTTTTTTTAAATACATTTCCAAAAATAATTACCTTTTTTCCAAAACAGTTGCTTGCGGCCTTAATAAGTGTGAAATTTATTGAGAAACAAAAAAACAAAAAAAAAAACGGGAAATTTTTTTTTATTTTTAATATTTTTCTTTCTTTCTGTCATTAACACACACTCTTTTCGTGTCTTCTCTGTTTCATATATATCTATCTCTTTTTGCTGCGATTAATAAAGATAGTGTTGTAAAATGCCAAAATGCATTTGTGTGAAAGGGGGGCGAATAAAAAAAAAATAAAAAAAAAAACACCACAAATTACGGGCAATATTCCTAAAAAAAAAAAAAACTTCTTTTGATCACTTTGTCGGATTGATATATCTCTCAAAAAAAAAAAAAATAGAAAAACACAAGCCCTCTTTCTGTTCCCCCGATTGTTTCAAATATTCATACACAAAAATAAAAATAAAAAATTATACAAAGCCAACAACACACACTGTAGGCAATCGCCCCACACTTTGCTGAATATAATATCACTAAATGGGAGGAGAACAAAATAAGTGCATAGATGAATGAACGACCACATACACTATGTAATTAGCGATGTCAAAAACGAAGAGGAAATTTGAAATTTTTATTACAAAAAAAAAAAAAATATAAAAACACTTCAAAAATGTTTTCGAGAGAAAAACTCGTCACCGGTTTTTTTTTTATATTACAAGTCAAATTGATTGAGTTTTTATTGTAATCAACGATTCACTTGAATTAGATGAGAAAACGAAAAACAAACTCTCGACTCGACTAACTGTGTGTATCGGCGACGGCAACAATTATAACTCTAGCAAGTCTGATTGGTTTCTTACGGGTTGGCGCTGCTATCTTGTACTACGAAAGTGACACAACACGAGCGCGACGATGACACATGCTGGTGTTTTACGAAACGGGGTGTACATGTGGTTTTTTCGGCTTGGACAAAGTGTTGCCGTTAGAAATTTGTTGTTCTACTACATTGTTAGTGGGCTTTCGAAGTTGCAACTTCGAATTGGGGGTGAATTTTATATAAACGGGATTTTCAATAAGGACATAACAATTTTGTATTTGAATAAAACACAGGAAAATGGAGATATAGGTCTGAAATTTATTCTAGATGTAGTACACATGTTAGATTTCACTATGGAATTAGTCTTCGTTTTATATAACAATCGGGAGCACGTTTGTAAAGGTCCATAATTTGGACAAATTTTTCACCACTCTCCCACAATGGCAATTTCGCGTTCGATATTGTTCGTGAGCTCCTCCAACGTTGTTAACTTGCTGGCATAAACCAACGACTTAACGTAACTCCATAAAAAGAAATCCAACGATGTTAGATCGCATTCGACCGGACCGTTTCTCGAGATTACACAATTACCGAACTTTCCCTTCATTAGATCACTTGTTTGACCAGCCGTGTGGCGTCTGGCACCATCTTGTTGGAACCACATACCACTTGTGTCAAGTCCATCCAATTCTGGCCAAAAATAGTCTTCCAATATGGCACGATAGTGAACTCCAGTGACAGTAACATGGCGATTATTTTCATCGACGAAAAAATACGGTCCAATCACACCACACGGTCACTTTTTGTGAATGCAATGGAGTCTCTTGAAGCACACATGTGGGTTTGTTGCTGTCCAATCAGGCATATTTTGCTTATTTTTTGCTTGACAAAGCCATTAAGCCAAAAATTAGCTTCATCCCTGAAAATGATTTTTCGATGAAATTTAGGATTTTCTTTAAACCTTTGCAGAGCCCAATCGAAGAAGTTTTGGCGCTTCAAATGATCAAGAGGCTTCAGTTCTTGAGTAAATTTGATCATGTAAGGGTGTAGGCCAAGATCTTTACGCAAAATTCACCACAATGTGGACTGCGATTCGCAATTCCTGTGAACGGCGTGCAATCACCTGACTTGGCTCATTTTTAACTGGCCGCGATATTTTCGGTCGTTGTCTCACTAACACAGCAGCATTCAATAGTGAATATGTTGACTCGAATTTATCCACTAAAACACACACAGTCTGTCTGGTGGGACGATTATAACGACCGAAAATTGGTGTAAACGGGTCTTAAAGTTGCGACCACCGACTTAGAATTTCGTTAGTAGTTTTTAATAATTTCCAAAGGCTGCTCGTCCATGATCTTCACCATGAAAAAAATCTGAATCTTGATTGACGTTTTGACATCGACAGAACATAAAAGAAGTTTAAGGGTGCGTTTGTATTAAAATACAAAATTGTTATGTCTCTATTGAAAACCACTTTATTTTTGAAGTGAATCTGATAAATTCTGTCACAGAATTCAAAATTGAAAAGTGAGAGACTGAGCTTATGTGTGAAAGATGAGAGACAACGGAACTTGCTTTAGGGGTTTGGGGTAACTACCCGGCCATGGAAATAAAAAGAAACTTCTTATTATGAAGCAACAATAAGCTTCGGATGTTGACGGATACACTGTTGACGACCCCTGCAAGCGGAACGACGACAATGGCGTTCGGAATTATTAAGCCAAGAGTAGCCGAACAATTAGTGAATGTCCAGGACATTACCGGCATCCAATGAATGCGGATAGTTTCTACGAGCTCTTGAGTAGGCAGTAGGCTTACCTATGACATTCAAATTGTACTCGATTTCAGCTAAAAGCTGGGAAGAGGGGGCTTCTTTGGTAGTGCTGTCTGCACGACACAATCTCTAATTACGAATTCCGGCTAATCGACTAGGAAGAGGGTGCTTCTTTGGTAATTCTGTCTGCACGAAACCACCTCAAACAATGATTTCAGGCTAATCGACTTTCAATATTCAAAACGGGACTTCGAGATTCCCCGATCAATTAACCTTCAACCAGATTGACCTATGAACTTCCGAACATTCGGAGGGGCCAACATCGATTCGGACCACTGCCTTGTTGTAGCCAAGGTACGGTCGCGGTAATCCCAGACACCGACTCCGGCAACGAAATACGGACGACTACCATCGCAAAAGTTCGTCAAATCATTTGCTGATCGAGTCTCCTTTAATCTCTTTAGAGATCCTATGCCGCTAGCTTCAAGTATGTATTAAGAAACGTGGCAACATTATCAAAAGCCATCGGAGGTACCTGTGCCATTTCTCTGACCAAGGCCAAGTATGTATAATGCTGTCAACAATTAAGGACATCCAACATAGACGTCTCGGTTAAAACGTCACTCTCGACAGATTTAACCTAGTGCCGACCAGTCGCAGAGAAAATGAAACAGGGTTTTCTTTTCTTGTGTACTGTTACAACTGCAGCAATGAGTGTTGAAGAGAATGCCTAACTTTGTAGCGTGTGGTGGTCCACACTAGTGGCTAGTGGCCTGTACGAATTGCAAGATTCTTGCTGTCTCGATGCGATTTCTGTTGATTAGGGCGTTCGCCATTTTTTTTTTATTATTCGTGGACCATATCTGCCTGGATATGGTAAATTTTCTAGGCTGATCTACCTAGAATTGATTGATTCTCATAGATAAATTCGCCGAGTGGAAGTTTCCACTTAATTTACTTTTTTTTTCCCCTTTTCACTAATTTTCCTCCTGAAAATGCTTAAGAGTTTGATACCAAGTTAACCCCACTACTACTACTTGTTGCTTATTGCCTAGTACTAAGGAACTGAATTTTAATACGCAAAATTTAGTCACGGTCACACTTTTCCTCGAAAGGGGAATGTGAGTTCGAAAATTTAATGAACACACTCCACACAAACAAAGATATTTCATTTTGAGAATGCGTACCAAGTGTGGGGAGTTTTATTGTTTTCGAAATATGGTGAAATATTGTGAAATTGACCAAAGGAATATAAAATAACAATTGCGAAATCTTTAAAGGATTGAGATCCTGTTCTTGTGCCTTGTGAGCTTGTTTTTAATAAGTGGAAATTTATTGTTGGTTGTGTGGTGAATATTTCGTTCAATTTCCGGCAGAATCGACTTCAGGGATGAGAATGGTATGGCAAAATTCGCAATTTTTATTTGTTTTTTTTTTTGGTTTTTTCTTTTCTAACACACACCATCAGATTAGGCTAGGTAGATGGGGTACGTAACATGGACTCTCAGTTGAGTTATTTTATAACAATAAGGCCTGGACTACCCCCTCACTCTCCTGTTGACAATGTGGAAAGATGCATATTTGCAAAACAGATGTTCTGACGAGTACTCAATTTTACTGCAGCTCCCTACTCTTAGATTCTTTGAATTGATAACGATTTCCAGTACGAATTGTTCTTGATTGGTCACAAGAAGATTTTCGAAGGTGATCTCTTCTACTTCTCTCCCCTCTGGACTTCCGTTAGGTATTCGTTCGCGAGGCTGGTTAGCAACTTATACAATGTCATCTGCGTCTGCCGCTCCGACTCTTCTTAGTTCGTTATGAAGGAAAAGATCTCTAACCTCATTTTACAGCTTCCCTGTGCAAGTACCTGTAGTGAAACTTTGCATGCTCCGCGTCTTCCTCTTCATCTGGACTTTCTGGGCATGAGGCGAGCTATCGTTTCCAAATCTGTGGAGATATTTTCGATAGCCGTAGTGCCCGACCATGAACTCTCTTTGTCCAAACCTCGATAGTGGGAATCAATTTATCTGTCCATATGCCCACCTGATTTGCCACAATATTCCTGATGGTGCCCTTTCTTCAGGTTTGCCTCTCCTGGTAACGATGTTCTGTTGCCGGTTTGCGGCTGCTTCTTTCAAATTTGTTCGGAAGCCGCTTATTGTTCTGATTGCGTAGAGCTTCCTTATTGTTTCCTTCGTTGTAAGTGGCCCCCGCTTAGACCGGAGCAGCGTACAGAAGGATTGAGCTGACCACTTCAAATAGTAAGATCCTCCTGACGTATATAGACTCGCCGATATTTGGCAGCATCCGGGAAAGCACTGCTTGCATCTGAAGAGTACCCAACGTGCATTTTGATCTTCAGTTTGCTGTCGAGCACTACCCCTAGGTATTGTAATGCCTCTATATTCCACAGTCTTTCTATTGCCCATTATTAATGTCTCGGTCTTGTGGTCAACTAGTTCTAAGCCAGCCGACTCCAGATAATTTGTGATCCTGACGACTGCTTCATCCGTGACGGATTCTATTTAGACCCAGAGCATCTAGGGTCTTCGGCTATAATACATAAGTACTTGTAATAGTTAAACGCCCAGCGAGACGCAAGAAAAATTAATAAATTCCCCACATCGGGCAAGTTCAACAAAAATGAATTCATCACACTTGTAGGTACTTTTGTATACGTGGCAGCCTCGTATATGAACTGAGCAAAATCTAACACGCCTTGTATTTACCTCGTTGCATGCGCATTGCATATGTTATTAGCATTGCCAGTAGCCTGTATGTATATGTATATGTGGCACGACAGCTCGTAGAGAGCCAAGTCCTAGCTTCTCACAACCATTCTCATGTTGTGGCTATGAAGGTTATGAAAAGGCAGATGAAGTAGCCATAAAAAAGGTTCGACATCAACCTTTATGATGCCAAGACCATTCTGCGGCCTCCCAACAAGCACAGCAAAAAGCTTAGAGAAAAATCACAACATTACTGGTCAAAAATGGAAGGTAACAGACAAGTTAAAGCCTTTATACCAACGACTTTCCAAAAAAGAATGAAATAACTTCTATAATACAACTAATGAGAAGTCAGATTCGAATCGTCATAGGCTTCCTAAACGGACACTGCCGGGTTAAAAAAAAAAACACATCTCATGACCATGGAAATAGCATAAGATAACACGTGTATGATTTACAACGAGGCCGAAGAATTTGGCACTGTAACTGTTTCATAAGAACACGTCATCATTTTCTAGGTAAACACTACCTCGTGGCGGAAAATATAAGCCGTGTTTTTTGATAATTATACTCACTTCAGTCAAAAAAACGATCCATACTCACTTCATCCACAGTAGAAGCCGCACCAACCAATTGGTTTGCGGCTCGATTTCTTTTTCTTCATTTGACAGTTTGCAAATGTCAAAACCGAGGAAAAGCAACAAATACGATCGGCTAAGAGCTAATTTAAGAGATTTTTCGAGCTCTGGTGGTCAACTTATGCAGTTCTATCCTCACTTGCTGCTACTGGGAAATTTATCCCCACTTGATGTGTTGTTATTGCTTTGTGTGTACAATTTTACTGGGCTGGGTATACAGCTCTCAAAATAAAAAAAACGGCTATATATTATCAGATCACCCAAAGACATTGCCGGTTTCATCGCTCACTCCGGCACCATGGAGGAGCTATAATGAAGCGGATATCACACAATTGGCCCGCAATGATAAGGGGCTAAGGACCACTTCAAATTCTAATCTTATCAAATAGCATGCTCCTAGTAAAAATACATAATTTGACCTGAAATAATACACATATTTTTTTTATCCTACTGGCAATGCTGTATGTACATTTCGCTGAAATTCAACTCAACAAACGCGAACTTAAACTTTGCGCACGTATTAGATACATACACAAGTGAAATTTTCACACTCGTTGCTCGTAGCAGTCCATCTTTGGCAACGAAAAGATTAAGTCGTGTCTGTGCAGTGCAATATTCAATATTTATTTCTGCAAAACAATTTTGTTATTTTTTAATTTTTGTTTCTTTTTTTCCATAAAATGAATTAATAACTGTTTTTAACCGCGAAAAAAAATAAAAATAAATACATTTATCTCTCCTTAAAAATCTAAATCATAAATTATTGTGTGTAAAAGTATTTAAAAGTGAATTATCAATACGCATTTCTATCCATTTTCGGGACATTTTGATCAAATTAACAAAAAAGAAAATGGACCTCTCGAGCCTTTCTATCAAATTGTAAATTTTCAATTAAATTAAATTCATATGATATAATCAATGAAATTGAGATGAAATGATATTTTATATTTGATTTTGCGATTCTGTTCGGATGCGATATGTGCGAGGATGAGATGAAAATGAGATAAAAAAAAAATCCAAAAAAATTAAATAAAATAAAAATATATGTAAACATATATATATATATATATATATATTTAAAATCATATTTGCAAGAGAGTGTATGCAGTGCAAAAGAGATTTATTCTTCTGTTAATTATTTTTGTCCTTGCTGTTACCCTTTGGAAGTGTTTTTTTATGCGTTTTTTCAAAAATTATTGTATTGTGGTGGTGTGAAACGTTGACAAAAAAAAAAATAAGAATCGTTCAGAAAGGTGAAGAGATGTATTTGTGGATGTTATTTTCTTTTTTCTTTTTGTTTTTTACTTTTTCAGTTTTTTTTAATTTATTTTGTTTGAAAGTGTGGCATATAATTACGTTTTTTTGTTTGTTATTTTCTACTTTCTTTCTTTTATGAGGAAAAAGAAGGAAAAAGAAAATGTTTTTAAAAATATCCAGAAAAGGATTCGCCATCTTGGATGGTTTTTGGTTTGGCAATTTGCGAAGGGTAGCTTATCAGAGTGAACTAGATATAGTGGTTGGGTTTCGATAGGTAGATACATTTGTCTCTTTTCGCATTGGTTTGCAAACGTCATGCGTGGGAATTGAATTCTGTACACATTTTTTTTTTTAGGAGCACAGCCG
Source organism: Criorhina ranunculi (assembly GCA_951813785.1). NCBI lineage: Eukaryota > Metazoa > Arthropoda > Insecta > Diptera > Syrphidae > Criorhina > Criorhina ranunculi. Next base: position 5,082,582 of record OX638386.1, on the reverse strand, counting down.
ATATCATCCATGTCCTTAATTCAGGAGTTATACTAAAAATGATATTTACATATTTTCACAGTTATAGATACTAATTTGATGGGTGGAGTGCCAGTAGATACGACAATGCAATTTCTTTTGCTCCTAGAGGTAAGGTTTCTGCAGGAGGTAAATGCATTTTAAAACATTCTACTTTTAGTTCTGTACAGTCGTGCGTGTTAAAAGTGGACGGTGATGAAATCTGTTTATGGTTTTCCTTATGAATTGCAGAATGAGAACGTCAGTATGTACATCGAAATTGATGTTGATGTCCCGTATGGCAATTGGAGTTATACTGGCGATTTTCCGTCGGGCTATTACTCGTATTTTATCGAAGAAAATGTTCTATATGCATATGCCCAATCCGTAGAAGTTGCATTGACGATGACCTACACGGCGGAAAGAGGTGACCCAATGAATATTTCTTTGCTGCACAAAAAATTGATTTATCCCAACAAGAAATGAATTGAGAGTATTGCCGACGGTCCCGACGAACAAAATTGCGTTGTGTATGTCGTGGCTTAGTGGTCAGTGCGTTGGACTGCTAAGTAAGAGGCACAGGCCCGATTCTCAAGAACCACCAAACGTTTTTTCGCGGCACCACCTCTTCGCAGGCATGACAAACCTGCAAGAGTATAATCTGTCATGAAAGCTTCCCAATTCGCCATTCGGAGTCGGCATTAAAACTTCCATGAATACAACACGCACAACATGAATGGTTGTGAGAAGCTAGGCTTTGGCTCTCTATGAGCTGTCGTGCCAAATATACATACTTAGGTCAATTCGACAGAGAGAATGGATTGTTTGGAACAGACCCTTTATTATAGCAACGACAATTAAGTCGGAAAAAAAGACGAAAGGAGTCCTTCTCTTGTATGTACTTGTATGATGTATTTTGCATTAGGTAGGTCAGTCGTGCCGCACGAAAAATTTAACAAATTACAATCTGTTGAAGGATGCGATTGAGTTGTCATGCGGCTGAAATTACAAATGCGCCCCCAGTCTGATAGTGAAAGTTCTCTTTGCGGTCAGCTGCAGTGAGTGAACATCTTATTTTTAATTCATTGCATTCTCATAAGCGGACATCGCCATAGTTGGACACGGAAACAATGTTTTCTAAGGGTGCATTAACCACATTAACCGAGGTATACCTGTATAGGGATTCGACTGAATTCAGGTATATATACCTAATGCCCCATGTTTTCCAATAATCTTAAATCCAAAGTGCGACTGCGTCATTTTTTTTATACTTGTTTCTGCAGCTCCTGTTGAACTCAATCTGGCACTGAGTATCCGTGTGCCGTATGTTTGTACATATATGCATCAAACTATGGCCTTGAATAGTCACTCAACTAAGTATGATGCACAATTTTCTTATCAGTAGGATAGGAGTGTATCGATTTTTTCTATTTCGCTGGTTCCATTAGACTGGTACATTTTTAATTGATGTTCTTCTGATTTCAGACTTTATAATCCCTATAGATGTCATAATGCTTTCTAAATAGCCAATCGGTGCATATATCAGCTAAGAGCAACTAATTACAAAAAAACTCCACAATTGTGTACATTTTTCAACGAGCAATGTGTACATTGCGAGCCAAATCATTGGTGTCAATACTCTTTAGGATCAGAATACAGTCAAGATCATCTATGAAAGTCCATGTCTCTGCGCCATAGGGCAGGTCACTTTAGTTGTTCAAGTTGCCCAAAGAAGCAGCGATTGGCAAGAGTTATTCTTCGTTTGATCTCAGTACTGGTGTCGTTGTTTAAAATAATAGCAGAGTCTAGGTAGAGAAGAAAAGAAGATATTTAGAGTGCGATGTAAATTGTCAAGGACGTAACGAAGGTACATACTACATTTATATATTACCTTGATCCAAAAGTTTCAGGAATTTATTAAAAAAATTGAAAATACAAGTTTATTCTTGATAATTGATATTGTCCCCTTCAAAGTACACTCCACTGACTGAAATGCACTTATGCCAGCGCTTGGTCCAATCTTTGAAACATTTTTTATAAATGGATTTTGGTATAGACATCGGAGTCGTTTCGATTTTTCAATTATCTTTTCTCGGCTGCTAAAACGCGTTCCCCAGAAGGTCGATCGATCGAACAGGAAGAAATCGCAGGGAGCCAAATCAAGCGAATTCGGTGGCTGTTGGATGGTATTCGTATTGTTCTTGGTCAAAAACTCACGAATAAAGATGGCATTGTGCGACGGTGCGTTATCGTGGTGCTAACCCCACGAGTTTTTGCCCACAAATCTGGTCTTTTTTTGACGAATTATTTCGGGCAAATTCCCATAACGCCGAAATAATAAACCTTGCTGACTATCTGATCTTTTGGTGAGAATTCATGATGCACAACACCGTTATAATCTAGAAAATCGTAAGCATCGCCTTCTTTTTCGACTGAAAACGACATGGTTTTATCGAGGGACTCACGACGACTTTTGAAGCATTTGTGCCACACATAAACGTTTATTTTCGAAAGCGTATCGATGCCGGAACACTTCTCCAACATTTCCAAAGTCTTCGCACCCTTGAATCGGCTTTTAACACAAAATTGGATGTAAACTCGTTGATTCCATTTTTAAAACCGAAAAACAAACGGAGGCAGAAGAACTTACGACAGCGTAGCTTTGACAAATGCCAAGTTATCGTTGAAATTGGAAGGGGATTGTTAATAACCTAAGAAGAAACTCAAATCAGATTGTTGTGTTTTGGGTATTCAGCACTTGCAGCTGTCATCAAAGCCATTGCCCTACCATAACGTATTGTTTACTTTGAAATATGTTTTGCTTTGGTAATGGTATGATGGGTCAACAACAAAACAACTGTAGTGTCGAATTGCCGAGTCAACCAACGGGGTTTGACACGAGTGGATTTCCCCGATACTTAGGTCAAACAATGAGGAAATGCCGATCGTGCAATATGATTCAGCTCGTTCCGACTGACACTGGATGCAACGAGCGAGTCTGAATTCGTCAACAAAACGCGGCGGTTATTTAGTTAAAACCTCTACAAGATGACTGAAAGCGGCACACGGTGGTCATTCCTGAAACTTTTTGGTCAAAGTAGTATGTATGTACATATCTTATGGACATTTTTTGTGGAATCTCTCTAAGAGCTAGAACTAATTCTTGCAGTTGGTGTATTCAATTAACAGATCGAAGAGTAACTTTATAAGTCGTTTGACAGAGAGAAAAAAAAAAAACTACGTTCCCAGCTATTATGGAGTAAAGAGCAGAGAGAGTATGGCTCATGCATAGTAGGTAGGAGGTGGTGGCAGTGAGCTTTAAACGCGTATTCGCATTAGAGTTGAAGAAGAATGATAAACGTTATGACGTAACATGGATTTAATGTCGAATACGGTACAGCTTGGTTTGCAGGCATCTATTCTTTTGGTCTATTTCACCAATGAAACGACGTGTTTCGTTCTTTAGCTTTGACTTCATAAAAAAAAAAGACCATCGGAGTAAAAATCGTAAAAGTAAGCCGGCCAATCGGTGTCTGTTCTTTGTTGCGATGGGAGACGTCCAATGTTCTATTCGCTTTGTGGCAGATTGCACCGTCCTATTGGAAACACATGTTCAAGTCGAACCCTTCCAATTCGCGTCACAAAAGTCTGTTATTATCTCGCGCTTGCCATTAGGCCTTGCTCATTTTTAAAACAGCCGCTCCACACTAAATCGTAACGCGTAACTCTATGGATACCACGTGGATTTTCCGTGTCCCAGATTCGGCAGTCTTGTTTGTTTTGACGGTAGCCATCAAGGTGGAAATGCACTTCGTCGCTGAAGATGATTTTTGTCTAGTTCGACCGTAAAGCGCAGCATTATTAACAGCTGTCATCGTTTGTTCGCCATACAATTGGACAGAAAGTGTCGCATCACTTAAATTGCCAACAGCCGTTGGGACACCGTTTATAAGATCCTTTCAATCATGTTTCAAGCCAAGCCTGCAGTATGTGGATAATCGAGTCCTCCAATCTCTTCAGTTTTCTTTTTAATTGTTTTCTCTTTTCTTTTTCTTCTATTTATTATTTTTATTTTTTTATTTAAAAGATGTATTCGTCAGTAAATTGAACTGTACCAGGTACAGATTCTAGTTTAAGTGTGGGATGAGGTGGGGTTACCTTGTGATTTGTGTGTGCTTTCTCTATATACGTTCTGAAACTGTAAAAAAAAAAAAACGAAGCACTACAAAAGATAACATGAAAGCGTGAACTTATACTCTGTTGATTGATAGATATTTTGACTGTTTCAGTCTGAAGAATGTATGTTTTGTGCGCAAAATTGTTGCTTAACATTGAATATAAGAAAATTCTTGTCGTACATGATAAACCGCCAAACGTAGAGGTAGTTTCCATTGATGATTCTTAATTTTTTTTTCTTATTTTTAAATTTGAATCCAGTCTGAGAGTGCATGCTTTTGTGAAAGAAAGGTGATCAATTTTTATTTTGAAACTAAATAAGATAGAGAGGGTCAGTAAGAAATGTATTTTGCCTATTAAGAGATGTTGTTGCTTTGCTCTGGAATATACAGGATATAAAGGATATGTTTTGTGCCGTATTAAACTTATCAAACGTGTGCGCTAAAAGTGTTTCTAATTTTTGTTGTTGTTTATCCTCTTTCCCATTGAACGATGTGAAAGAGGAACTAAAAAAAAAAAAATTAAAACCAAATGTTTATGTGTATGGTGTGTAAATGGATGTGTTTTTTCTTTGTACATACAGGTTTGAACTAGTATACCCATGGATTTCGTACAGGTGGCCGAAGATGAAGGTGAAGAACCTATTGAACTGCCAACTGAAGAGGATGGAACGTTATTACAGTCCACCCTGCAGGCACAATATCCAGGCTCTTGTGGCCTAAAGTATCGCAGTGAAGACACAAAAGCCGTACGCGGAGTTCGCTTAAATGAGGGAAGATTTTATCCCCCCTCCTCAGACAATGGATGGGGGACCCAAATCTATTTCTGCGTTTTCCCCAAAGGTAAGTGAACTGTGAATGAAAATCAAATAAAAATTCAATGGTCCGTGACGTATGTACACCATACATTTTAAACCCTCAGGCATGGTGTGGTGACCACTGTTTATAGCCGCCGCGCCGTACATTTTGAATTAGATCATCGAGTACGGGATAGTTTTTCTGGCTTAATTAATATTTGTTCGCTCGGTATTACAGCAAAACAATTTTTTGTTATTGATTCCGTGTGACTTCTAAAGAGCACGCAGTTCAGATGGTGTTCCACTTGTTTAACGTTCTTTTTTATTATCCTGACAGTGGCTATCCAGTGTGCTACCCTTTAAATGACCAACCGGTGGGCAATATAGGAGCACGTGTTATATACGTTCTAAGTATTTCACACGCTAAAAATATGACGAAGAAGTATTGAATAAGAAATACAATCCTATCGTTACCAGCTTTGCGAGCGTCCTACCCTAGTTGATAGAAGAATGAGCAAACGTAGCTGGCTCCAGTTTTGCACGCTAAGTTGGTTGAGGTCCCCTTCGACTTGCGTGCGCCACCTGACTCGCGGCCTTCCTCTACTGCGCTATCTGTCGGGGGCGACTTTTCGGACCGGAGCATTGGGGTCCATCTGCTCTACATGACCCAGTCCTTTCAATCGTTGGACCTTAACTATCCTAACCCAAACAAAAGTAAAGTTTTATTGTAATTAATATACGTCATGAGATTACTTACTTACTTATCAGGCCAGCGATCCTTAGAGGGTCTGAGACTGAACTAATACCGCTTTCCATCCTTCACGGTCCCGGGCACGTTGCTTCTAGTTTACTAGACCAAGGTTTCTGGCGTCCGCGATTGCCTGGTCTTTAAACCGGAGGTTCGGTCTTCCTTTTCTGCGTGAACCAGGTGGCTAAGATTCAAAGATTCTCTTAGTCCATTCGCTCGATGTGGCCGAGCCATTGCAGTCGACGGATTTTTGCCTACCGGACTACATCCACATCTTTGTACAGCTCGTAGAGCACGCTGTTATATCTTCTCCTCCATTCGCTCTCCTCGCAGACTGGACCAAAAATTCGACGTAGAATCCCAAGATCTGATCCGCTGTCTTACTTATCGTCCAGCATTCAGCTCCATAAACAGGACTGGCAAGATCAGGATTTTGTAGAGCATGATTTTGGTCCTTCGGGTTAGGAGTTTGGACCCTAGTCTTTTGGACAAACCGAAGTAGCAACGGTTGCCTAAGGTTATCCTTCGTCGAATCTCCACCAGGGTGTCATTTGTGGAGTTTATGTTTGCCCCGAGGTAGATAAACTCCTTCACTACCTCAAAATTGTCAGCTGTCAATTGTTAGGTTTTGACCTAGACGGTGTTCGACGGATCGGTTTTTGGTAGACGTGAGACCAACTCGTTGGGCTTGTTCTTCTATTGCCGTAAAAGTCTCAATAGTGGCTCGCTGGGAACGGGCGATGATGTCGATATCGTCTGCGTATCCCAGCAGCTGGATGGATATGTTATATATAGCGCCTTCTGTGTTTACGCCGGCCTTTCTCACTGTTTGCTTCAGTATAAGACGTCCGTCTCCTTGCTGAAATCCGGTGCAGGTTTGAAATAATTTGGAGGTTCTGTTTCCAACCATTGCGAGTGCGACACAACCAGATCAGTTTTCTCGGGAGTTCCCGAATTCGGCTATCGCGTTATATAGATCGCTGTGGTGAATGCTGTCGTATGCGGCTTTGAAGTCGATGAAGAGATGGTGTTTTCCACGATTTGCCGCAGTGTGAAGATTTGGTCTATTGTCGATTTGTCGGGCCGGAAGCGACACTGATAGGTCCTGATGAGTTTGGTGCAAAACGGCTTAAGTTGTTCACACTGTACATTGGATAGAATCTTCTAGGCTACATTAAGCAGGGATATATGCCTCGGTAGTTCTTACAAGACCATAGGATCGCAAATAGAGCTGATGGTCCAGTCGTCGGTCATAAGATTATGAATTTTTAATATTTCCAAAATGCACACTCATTGTAGAAACAAATCGTCACAATCTTTAAGTTTCCTTCTCCTTTCTTAAATTTTTTTTATTTTTTATTTTTTTATTTTTAGAAAATAAGCGAAAAAGCGATGATAATTTAGAAAATTCCACGGCTAAAACAAAACGAGTTGAAACACGACCACGTTGTACAGATTTAATTGTACTAGGACTACCATGGAAGACTACAGAGGAGAGCTTACGAGAGCACTTTGAAGAATTTGGTGATGTTTTGATGGCACAAGTTAAGAAAGATTTAAAATCGGGCCAATCAAAAGGATTTGGTTTTGTTAGGTTTGCATATTATGAAGCACAAAAGCGTGTTTTATCGACACGGCATTTAATTGATGGCCGATGGTGTGAAGTAAAAGTTCCAAACTCAAAGGTAAGTGTTCATTTTTGTTTTTACATTTTGGGGAAAAATATGTTTCTAAACATCATGGACAAGCAATTGGCACGGGTATGCGTACAGAGAATTGTCTGAGTTAGAATATGCGCTATGCACAATGCAATGCGGATGCTAGATAACCAGGCAAATTGCTTCTAGTTCGTTAAGTGATTCTTCCTGATATCCCCGATATTCAATTATTCTGTACTGCTTCCCTTGTCAATTGTTGTGTGTGTCCATAGTTTAGTTTTAGAAAATATATGTAATAACCACAATAAAATGTTCCGAATTGATTAACCCATCTCGCTTGTTGTAATTTATCAAAGAAATCTTTCAACTTATAGCAAGGGATGGTACATCAAGTACCATGCAAAGTTTTTGTTGGTCGTTGTACAGAAGACATGACAGCGGAGGATCTGCGTGAATATTTTTCGAAATTCGGTGAAGTCACTGATGTATTCATACCGAAACCTTTCCGTGCATTTAGTTTTGTAACCTTTCTCGATCCAGAAGTGGCACAGTCATTGTGTGGCGAGGATCATATTGTTAAAGGTAAGAAAAATTACCGCTGGGGCATTCTAATGTATAATAACAAACGTTTTTTTTGTTGATAAATTTATAGGTGTCTCCGTCCATGTATCGAATGCAGCACCAAAAACTGAACAAAATCGAAACAGTGCAGCCCACACCAATTATAATAACTTCAACAATTTCACCGGAAGTCCAAACCAAGCGGTGGCTAACATGCATGGTTTGTCACCGCATGGACGTGGTAATCCAAATGGCGGTGTAAACGGTTATGGTAGTGGTATGAATGGTGTTGTCGGCAGTGGTTTAAGCGGAGGAAATAGCCTTGGTGTCTCATCTAGCGGAGGTATGATGGGTAATGGTCTCGGAACTGCCGGAATGAGTGTGGGTACAATTGGTAATGGTTCAGTTGGTGGTGGTAATAATGGCGCAAATGGAGGACTCATAGGATCTTCAAATACAGCATCAAGCTCGATGAGTAGACAAGATGCCAGTATGCAACAGACCTACAATTCGCAAAATCGTGGCGGTGGTGGTGTTTACATGAGTCAGCCTATGCCACCACAACAGCACAATGGTGGATGGAATAATCAAAATCGAGGAAACTTAGATATGCCGAATTTACAGGCTTTAGGCATCAATCCACAGGGACAGAATCCATCAAATCAAGGACAAAGTTTAAATAACCCACTTGGAGTGGGATTAAATTTAAACACACTTCCGATGAACCCAGCTATAGTTGCTGCGGCTTTGAATCAATGGGGTTTGATTGGTAATTTGCAGAATCAGTCACAGGAACAGGTAAATATTGTTAGAAATTGGAAATTTATACAAAATAACATTTACTTAACGGTTTATCCTAGGGTTTTGGTGGCGGCAACGGACAGAATAGTCAAACCGGGTCTTCAAATCAGGGCGGTAGCTTTTTGTCTTGGATGACTCAAGGTGCTGGAGGGAGTGGTGCAGGTGGCGGCGGACAAGGCTCTACGACTGCTGCTGCCGTGAGTAACGATACGCAGCAGGTAAGAAGAAGAAACCTCATCGAGTGAATTTTGAAGTTAGTATCTATTAATTTTTGAATAATTTCAATTATCCTTTTGTTTTGTGTTTTGTTTTGTTTTTTTGTGACACCGGGAACTATATCCGGACCACTAGCACTATAATTTGGTCTTAGTCCATCTAGTTTACATCGTTAAGGGACTTAAGTTGCTCCGTTAGTGTATAATATGTCGTCATCTATTTTTGCACAGATGTTTTGATGAAATTTTAATACGTAACTCAATACGCCATGGTAGGGTCAAGAAAATAAACTTTTGGCGGTTTCCCTTTGACATACATATGTATGTGCATGTATGTACGCATCAAATAAATCCCAATTCTCTTATGAAAAGTAATGAAAAAAAAAAGAGAACCACTTTCAACTACTAATTAGGTAAGACGTCTTCCAATGTGAACCTAGCACAACCCGACAGAGCATACCAACCTTAGCTTTGTAACATATGGGTAATGCTTTGCTTCCCACTACTACGAATAGCAAAGATAATCTGCAGGTGGTACACGTACTTTTAAGCATCATTCACTCGCTTCAGCAGCATGCATACCTACCGGATTTGTGGGTGCAAAACTGGTGTTCAATCGAACAACTGAATCAAGTATCACATGAAAAAGGAAAAAAGAAATAGATCATTATGAAAGGAAGAATAAGCCTAAGGGAGGTACCTCAAAAAACATGCAAAGTCGTTCACCGGTTTATAAGGTAGTTCTACATCCCGGAAGAAGTGTCAAAGGAATTGATTTCTTAAGTAGAGGAGCCCAGGGCAGTAACAGAGAAAATGGGTTGCATCCTCATGAACTTCCTTGTTCCTCGTCTTTCGTAATACGAAGCTTTTTTATGTGGTACCGCAGAGGATAGATGTATTTATAAACGTCAAAAATCTGCGCAAGCACAATCGAATTTCTTTTATGCATTTTTGAACGCTACCACTTCCTAGAATACGAGTATGTACAGTCCAGATGAAGAACTGCAGTCAGAATAATTTTTCAAATAAAACTGCACGACGCTGACGGTACATTGACGTTTATGAACAAGGAGTACTAAAGTTCAGCTACGTGAATTCGACTGATATTGTAGTTTTTTGTTAGCATTGACATTTGTGAATTCACCCAATGAAGCGGACACATGCATGATCCCTTACAATATGTAATTGTATCTCAGTCTCAGTCTTAGCAGGTATTCAAGGAGAAAGGTTAATTGTGCGGAGACAGTAAAAAAAAAACAATTTAAAAGGATGAACACCTTTAGCAATTTTTTTTTTTCTAAAGCAGCGACGAAGAGGAAGATATAAAAAAGGGATCTCATATTGCTGAGAAAGAATATAAGAACAAAATCGAATTTATTGGATTAATTTTCCTTTTACTCAACCCTTTGATAAACGATTTCTTCATTTCGTCGACTGGACTGATGACAAAAGGCGTTCACAAACGACTTCCGCAATGCGACAATTGTCGTTTAGATATGCGTTCCACAAATGTGACAATCTAGACGACTAGAGTCGTATTTTTAAACGACAAGAGGCGTTTTTTTTTGTTTTTTTTTTTTAAAGAGTCGCATACGACATCGGCAATAAACGGGGCTCACATGATCCGGTATATCGGACAGGCATACCGGAACGACGGTATTTTGATAATGATAATAAACTAGTTTCAACACTATCCATGATGCTTAATTATAAGAATTACACGACACCTTTCGAAGATTAAAAATGTAATTGTAACAAAACAAACTTGTGTCTAACGCAATGAATGCCTTACGAATTGTGAGAGAAGCGGGCAATTAAAAGCTAACAGATGCGGAAGGGCATGTGTATTATCTGTTGACTGTCTAGCATTAACAGGACGCCTGATTTTTTTTTGTAAGTTTTAGGAAAAGCACTTTTAACCAGCTAAATCGGTCAATTACCCCACTGTGTGACGGCCTGTCAGGCTTACTGGATAGTTTACAAAATTTTCTTTGATATTTTGGTGGCTAGACAGACATACCGGACCATTCGAATACGTGTCTGTTCGGCAAAGTCGTTCCTTGGGTGAGATAGAATCTCTCATGTTCATATTTTGTCGTTCAATGTATGGTTTAACTTTCGCCAACAATTCATAATACGTTTCCGCATCCATTTTGGGAAAATTCTGTAATCCGTTGGGTAATCCACCCAAATTCGGTTTCTTTTTCTTTCTTCGATTTCTTCTTTTGAAATTTTATCTATTAGAAGCGTTCTAAAATTCACTTGAAAAGTGAAGTCTGATGGCATGGCTTGACAATATGAAGGCTAATGACATCGGTCTGTTTGGTTAAACCAGTGGTTCCTAACCGGTGGTATTAAATAAGCTAGTTGGAGCTGCCCGGCTTTGCCAGTGCTCAGTAATTGTCTTAAAATGCAAATAAATCAAATTTCCAGAATTCTTTCTGCCTAAACCTAAAATACTCCGAGGACAACGGTATTCGGAAACTGATCCGCAATCCTTTCATTGTAAACGTTTCTGAAGTGCCTGATGAATTTCAAGAAGAAGTGATTGAAATGCAACACGAAAGTAACTTGAAAGATACGTTCGAGACAGGAATTAATCTTGAAGATTTTTGGAGCCAAAAGGCAATTTCTTTTCCAAAGATTCGAGAAATTGCTATACGTCACCTAACTTTGATTTCATCGACATATCTATGCGAGCAGGCGTTCTCGGCGCTTCTTGGGACGATACTAATCCACATGAGATCCAAGAGCGTCCAATGAATCCCGAAAAAGCCACTGTTTGGTGTTGATTTTGGACTGGCGGCGTCATCGGTCCATATTTTCATCACCATCAACAGCGAGCACTATAGGTCGATGATTACCAACTTCTTTTGGCCTGAATTGGATGATATGGACACCAAAGACATGTGGTTTCAACAGGACGGCGCTACGCCACATTGGAAATTCTGCCACCGAGATCGTGCGATTTGACCCCGTTAGAGTTTTCCTTGTGGGGTTTTTTGAAGTCGCAGGTCTGTGAGAACAAGCCACAAACCACAGCGGCCCTCAAAGCCAACATGACCCATGCCATCGGTCAAATTCAGCCTGATTTATGCGCCAAAGTCATGGAAAAGTGGACATTCGGATGCGGACATTTGAACGACGTTATATTCCATGCATAATGGCATCGATAGGCCTTTCAAACGAATAAATTTCGATGATTTCTCATACACACTTTGTTTTATTTAAATTTAAAGATCGGTGCGCTTAATGAAAGACCCTATAGATAGAACAACCCTTTATTCATTTACATTTACTGTATTTTACCTCTAAAGATTAGAGTCTAGACAGTTGGTGGTCCATAGCAAGACAGAAATTTTGTCAAATGGTCCCTCATCACTTTAAGGTTAAGAACCACTGGTTTAAACATACAGCAAGCCTGTCCGGAATACCGGGTCATGTGAACCGCCCTATAGGGGTGATTGTAGACGCATTCACGTCATCTGTCGGTATCCGCGATTCAGACACCCGTTTTTTTTTTTTTTTTTTCTAATCGTTTTCAATCTCATCATGTACATGAGATGGGGACGTTCTTTAGATCTTTTTGTTTTTGTTTTTTTCTGTTCTTAATTCGTTTTTTTTTTTTTGTTTTGTTTCAAGGGATGACTAGGAATGTTTTCACATTAAATGTGTGTTTGTTTTAATATTCTACTTTTTGGCCCCTATTGCGGTTGTCAATCGCTGGTTGATAATTGACTTTTGTCGACAAACAATCGTCAATTGTGAATTTTCGTATTATGATTGTCAATTATGATTGATATTTTGCGTTTTTTCAATTGACATTTGTCGTTCGTATTTTTGTGATTGACTGGCAAGCAACTGGTGGTGCTTTGCTGATTTTGGAATGGAAAAATGTAAATAATTCAAGTTTTGAGTTAATAGATGTACATTTACGCATATAACATTACCGGGCAAAAGTTGTAAGCAATAAAAAACAGTTAAACAGATTAGTTAGCTTGATGGAGGAAAATCTCGACATCGCCAAAGGAATTTGTGGGAAAACGCAAGCAGGATTTTTTATTTTTTTTTTTCTGGAAACCAAAAAAAATTGAAATAAAACGTATAAATTAAAAGTAAAAGTGCGTAAATTTATTTATAAACAGCGGAAAAATGTATTTAAACGTGTAATATTTTTGTTTTAAATGCCAAATTCAAAAATATTCACAATAAGTTGTCCATTGGTTCACAATTGCTGTTAACTGTCATTAGCCGTGTTTTTTTGATAACTGTATACCCAGCCCAGTAAGATTTTACACACAAAGCAATAACAACACACCAAGTGGCGATAGCTTTCCCAATAGCAGCAAGTGAGGATAGAACTACATAAGTTGACCACCAAAGCGCAAAAAATCTCATAAATTAGCTCTTAGCCGATCGTATTTGTTGCTTTTCCTCGGTTTGACATTTGCAAACTGTCAAATGTAGAAAAAGAAATCGAGCCGCAAACCAATTGTTTGGTGCGGCTGCCACTGTGGATGAAATGAGTATAGATCGTTTTTTTGACTGAAGTGAGTATAATTATCAAAAAAAAAACACGACTATTATCTCTATCAATCAAGTTACAATACAATACCAAACCGAAAATTAATCGATCAAGTTGATAAAAGTCAATCGTATTGACGATTGACAACCGCAATAGGGGCCTTTGTATTTTTTAAAAATCTGTAAAAACTGTTCTCGGGAATGTCTTAAAAATTTACAAATATATTGTTTTATAAAATCATTTTGTATTTAAATCAAGCAATCATTTTCCTTTGTTTAAGGTTAACCATCAAGTCTGGCCCCGACAGACTAATGGATCAGTGACTGATGGCATCGATCAAAAGCCCAATTTGATATAAAAATAAAAAATAAAACAATACTAGACTTTTAACGAATAACTTTTACAAGCTGTAATATTATTCGATTCTTTGTAAATGAAATATCGACATCCACATATAAAGCATACATTATGCAATTTCTCTATTTTTTTTTATTTTTATTTTTTTTTTCAACCATCAACCATCTGGCCTGACGGATTTAGTGGTACAGCAGTGACTGTTTGCTTATTTCAATATAAAAAAAAACTAAATCAATACTTGACGTTAATCGAATAATTGTTACAAAATATAATATTATTCGTCTCTTTGTGAATGTAAATGAAATAACGACACCCGCGTACATTTTCAAATATATATAAATGTAAGCAACTCTTAAAGGCATCTCATAATCAATAACAAGTAAAGTAAATAAACATACATAAATAGGTACATTACATTTAAATAAATTGAATTTAAATTACTGTAAAAATGGATATTCAAAAAAATTTAAAAATTAAAAATTAAGAATAAAAGCTGAAGCCCATACATAAACATAAAATAATCAAAAAAATATATGTTATTACAAAAACTTAAATGTATTCGTGCTCTGATTTATCATATAGTGTGAAGAGAAATCAACTGAAAAAAATGAAATTTAACATTTGTGCGATCCTTTTGAAGTGAACTTAAGATGTGTAACTAAGGGAAGTCTTATTATTGATCAGAATTTCATCATTTACCATGTGTCATAGATCGGTAATAAGGCTGTCGTTCATAATGAAGTGCGTGTATCATTGTCTTACGAAGTCGTAAATCGCATTTAAGTCCACTTTGTTATATCATCCCTTGATTTGATGGGTTCACTCACCTAACTCACATCTAAATGATATAAAGCGCATCAAATTGAATTTTATTTATTTTTTTTTAAATCATATACTTTCGAACATGTGTTGTATACTTACTAACTAACACAGGCGTGATGGGCAATTGAGATAGACTTGCAAGAATTGCTTGCCTTTGCATTGTGCATTTGCCGCAGCATTAAAAAAATTCACTGATCAAATCTATGTCCGGACTATTACCTGAACAAGATTGCGATCTTGAGTAATTTTGTTTCACCTAGTTTTAAGGTTGAGGGAATTATTACGTAGTTGGGTAACATTCTGGTTTTCAGGACTTCAAATGCCTGCCATAGATCAAACGATTTGTTTGGCTTGTCTATTCTTTTGTCCTCCCATATATATACATGTGTATTTGTGTATTTTAAATGTAAATAGTTATATAAAAAAAAACCTTGGTAGTTAATAAGTAAAACTTTTTCATAAATGAGAAGGTAGCTTGGCTCACAAAATTATGTTATATTTGCACACACACTTATGCCAAGTACAACTCACTAAAAATGAAGAAAATGTTTCAAAGTTAATGGTTTTTCTGAATTCTCCAAGAACAGCATCCGCTATGAGATTAAATTATTGCATGAATGAATAAAACATAACAGCGCGCCCTCATTTTATTCGTAAAAATAATATTTAGTATATATAAGTGAAATACTAAACATTTTTTAAAACATATTATGTGTATGTTTATGTGGGTACATGTTGAGTATCCTACAAAACATTTTTATTTCTTTTTTTTGATGAAAAAATATACAATAAATCAAATATAAAGGTGAATAATGGTATAAATGAAAATAATCCCTTTTGTGTGAATTTATCTTAATCTTAATCAATTTATGGAAATAAATGTTTAGGTGTAGAAAAATAATTCTTTTATGGGTTTTTTTGGTTTTCAATTAGTTTTCATAGAAATAGAATCAGATAACAACAGAACTAATCATGTAAGTAAGGGTGGGTTACTAGCAAACATCGTACTGCTTCAATTTCCGCAAAGCAGACTTTGTAAAACTAAACAACCTTCTCAGTAACGTCAACTTCAGCCTTATCTTGGATAACAACTCTAGCGTCACCATCGACAATGCCCTAGCGTTTTTCTACGCCGAAATCGTTGGCTGGTTTATTCAATCGGTCCCATATTTGCCCCAGAAGAACTCTTCGTCAGCCCCTCCCTGGTATAACAAAGAACTACGCTCGCCTCGCAATAAACGCAACAAACTTTGGCGTAAATATCTAATGTCTCGATCCGACTCTGACTATTCCAAATATCGGTTCGCATATTCCCACTTCTCAGAACTCAATAAATTCCTATACCGTCAACATCCTACCCGTACGCAATCGAACTTAATCGCTGATCCTAAAAGTTTCTTCCACTTCATCAACTTAAAAAATAAATCCGATAGCTACCCACCCATTCTTAATTTTCTAAATACATCCTCAGCGGACCCTAAGACAATAGCAAATTTATTTGCGGATCACGACTTTTTCTCTTATATGAACAGCTGTGCCCAAACGTCCTTAGTCTCGATGGATATAACCTTACCACTGGTAGTGGACAAGATAAGCAAGCTTAAGGACGATTACTCTCCCGGTCCTGACGGTTTACCCGCCATAGTTCTGAAAAAATGTGCGAACTATCTGGCTCGACCCCTCACTGCTTTGTTCCAACTATACATTTCGCATGGCGTTTTTCCCCAAATGTGGAAGGACTCTTACATTATCCCTATCCAAAAAAACGGTCGCAAGAATGAAGTATCCAACTATCGCCTCATTGCTAAACTTTCTTGTACACCCAAGCTCTTCGAAAGCATTGTCTATGATACAATGTTTTTTCACTGCAAATCAATCATCTCTCCCAACCAACACGACTTTCTTAAGGGTAGATCAACAATCACAGGCACATATCATGCCTCGTTGACTCTCGTCTACTCCAAGAGGACTTAAACAGATTCTCAGTGTGGTGGCAGAAAAATTATTTGCAGCTCAACGTAAACAAATGCCAAGCCATCACTTACTCTCGCAAGCGCCTCCCACCACCTCCCAGACCCTTCTTTATCTGCAATGAGCCTGTTCCCCTTGTCACATCTTTACGCGATCTAGGTGTCTTCTGTGATAAGCGACTCAATTTCCGTTCCCATATAGACGACATCATCAGAAGAGCCAATTCCGCACTTGGTTTTGTGAAACGTTGGTCTAAGGAATTCTCTGCTCCTTACGTTACTAAATCCCTTTACATCACCAGCCAAGTATGGTCCCCGTATTACGAAATACATACGCTGCGAATCGAAGCTGTCCAGCGCAGGTTCATTCGGTTTGCCTTACGCGGCCTTTCTTGGGTCGACAGTTTCAACTTACCGCCCTATGTAGATCGTTTGCGACTGATCAACTTACAGTCCCTCGAAAAACGTCGTGATGTTGCCGATATACTCTTCATCCATCAGTTATTAGCTGGTAACAGCGACTGCCCCGCACCGCTGCAAATGATCTCGTTCAACACCAACCCCCGTAACCTCAGGTCTGTACCCCTCTTTCACCTTGTGTCCCACCGCACCAACTATGGTGCCATAACTTTATGGCACTGGAACGACCAACGTGATGAGAACAACGCTAACAGCGGGATTGGAAGCAATTCTTAACCTTCTGCCTCTAGATCTCTACATGCAGGAGGAGGTCATAGTAAAGAGCGCTCTCAGAATCAGCCAGTCACAGCACTGAGACCATATGGACGTGCCAAGATACTTGGCAATCATCTTAGCGGTAATGTCAACTTAGACTATTGTCCTATACTTGGTTTTTGAAACACCCCTTTCCTGGGTCTTTCCAAACAGGGAACAGTGGGACAAAAATGAAGGACTCCAAATCCATCTACACCGATGGGACAGAAATGGACATAGATTAAGCAGCTCCATACGACTCCCAGACCACAGAAGCGTTTTCCAAGCGGAGGTTTGACCGGAGGATATCACAATTTACATTGACAACCAGGAGGCAATAAAAGCAAAAGCTGCTACGCAGATAACATCAAAGCAAGTAAAGTGTTGCCGCGAAGAGCTAAAGATTCTTGGCACGCAGCACAGTGTAAAACTCTTCTGGTTTTCTGGTCCCAGCGGGATACCAGGCAATAAAACAGCGGATGAATTGGCCAAAAAGGGCCAATGACGCCTGAACGATGATGACATATGCAGGGGATGCGGTGATGAGGAGGCTCATGATAACACGGTCCATTACCTCTGTCACTGCCCAAACCTCTGCCAACTGAGAAATAGAATCCTGGGGAAATTCTTCTTCGATCACATCAACGAGCTATCAGATGGATCACCGTCGGACCTCTTTGCAGGGCAGGTGCAAAGAACGTGATTGATCGTTTTCACCTCCTCGTTGTCTCTATAGCTTCTGCAGAACACGTTGGAAGGGATGCCAGGCGCACTTGGAATTTTCGAGAGAAAAGTTCTACGTTCGATTTATGGTCCCATCTGTGCTGACGGTTTATGGAGGAGGAGGAGATTTAACCCCGAACTGTATGAGCTGTATAGCGACAACGATAAGTGTAGTAGAACTGAAGAATCTTCGACTTCTTATCAGCTGTATGGAGTAGGAAGCAACAAGGGTCTAACTTCAATCAGTAATGGACGTTCTACCCGGTGGGGTATAAATCGGTGGAGTTTACATCAAAACACGGTTTCCCGTTAGGGACTGCAGGCCATGATTAACAGGCTTTAGGAGTGCCACGTATAAATATCCGTGTAAATTACCAACAACGCTACCAAAGGCCATTCTTAAATGTGAACTGTACTCCGGATTGTTCAAAGAGGTTATAAAGTAGTATTACAACAACTCAAGGTGTTTTGTTCTGTTCAATGGACAGCTCTCAGCCTCTTTCGAAGTACAACAGAGAGTGAGTGTCTCTTTTTACTGTTGATAGACGATATACTGACTGCCACCGTGTAGGTACAATTGAGAGAACGTTCTGAGGGGCCAACATCGACTCGGACCATTACCTTGTTGTAGTCAAGCTACGGTTTCGGATATCCCGAGTACCGCAAAGACAAGCTATTACTACGAGGAAGTTTGACGTCGTGCTGCCGCTTCTGAGATGTGCTGAGTTTCACTCGGCCCTGGTTTGATGACGAGTGCCTGCAAGCATATGCAGCTAAGCAAGATGCATACAAAGCGGCGCAGCATAAAAGGACTAGAGCTGGTCACGAGCTCTACGAGCAGAAGAGGAGAAACGAACACCGGCTTCTCAGGAGGAAAAATAAGGAGTACGAGAAGCGTGCGGTCGAGGAAATTGAGAGATTGTACTCCAGGAATGAGACTCAGAAAATTTACCAAAAGGTAAAAAATATAAACCCCGAACCGAAGCCTGTTGAGACGAGCAAGGAAACATAGTAGTAGAGTCGCAGTCGATACTTAGGACTTGGAAGGAGTATTTCTGATGACTGTATAACGGCGATGACGAATCAAATGCCGCTGTCAGGCATGAACCTTTCAACCTGGGTGATGTAGACCAACAATTCCATCCACCCGACCTGGATGAAGTGAAGATAGAGGGTTAAGAAATAGCCCGTGTTCTATTCGTATTTGCGCAGTTTACTATCATACCAACTGGACATCGTCAGCTTACAAATGAATAGATGAAGATGACAAGACCATGCATGGGGGACCTCTCGGACGCATTATGATCCACTGATACAGCTTGTTTTCTGAGCCTAAGATACGACGACATTAACTAAAATTGTAGAATTGGTGAAACCAAACAAAGTTGAAAGTTTATTGCATAAGCTAGAGTGATCCACAGTATCCAAAAGCCCTAGAAAAGACTAAGAGCATATTTTGACAGACAGACAGACAGACATCAAATAAGCAACAAGCGAACTTCAAAAAGGCTGACTATTGAGCTGAGTTTGAGAGACTGAGGTGGGAACCGCATTAAGAACAGGAAAAGGAAATGTGACAAAACTTGATTAAGGAGGTTAAGATCTGTAATATCATCAACTTACAAGAGTTCCTACAAGTTTTCATCGAGTCTCAATAGGGGTGAAGCTTGCAGTTAGCCTAAGCTTCCGAAGGCATCCGTAGATACAACCTAGACAACATTGGTATGGCATTTTAAAAGCTGAACTGAATGGTCCCTAAAAATAACGTCGAATTTTATGGTTAACACTGTTAAAGGCCTTTGAGAAGTTAAGCGGGCAAAGCAGTGTTTCGTTACCTACATCAAAGTCACGCCTTATATCGTCTAAGATATTAATCATGGCCGAGGAGCAGCTATGATCAGTTCTAAATCCGGACTGAAAAGGGCTGTGTAGACGATTTAAGGACAGACGACTGATAACTTGTTTAGCTATGAGTTACTCAAAGACCTTAAAGACCTTAAACACGGTTTAGATGCTGATGGGCCTTAAGTCACAGGCAGAGATAGCGTTCGCTATTTTCGTAATCGGTATGACTTTAGCGATTTTCCAGGGACTGAGGGAAAGTAGATGTAATAATGGAGTGATTAATAATGTGGGTAAGGTGGCTTATGATTTCGTGTAGTATAAGCTTTTTGTTTTTTGTTTTGGTTGCGCCAACGGATGTGGAATCTTCTAAAGATACTAGTAGCCCGGGCCACTTGTATGCACGATTCGCAAACCTGATCGGGAGTGCGCCTACGTACTAACCCACACCCTACACTCTTCAACCACTCTCCCCACGAGACTACCGCTAGGCATTACTTCGCGGGGCTGGTTCGCAATTTATGCTCTATCTGGTTCGGTGTTTGCCGTTCTGTGATGCAGACGTGCCGTCTCGGCTTGATTTTCATTGGTGCTCTCCCTTACCCTTTCCAACCGTCGAAGTTCCTTCGTGATGGTCGCTGCAACCTGCTTCACAGCATCCCATATTGCGCTTGACGTTATCATGAGGTTCACGATGTTCTCGGGAGTTGGTGTTTTTCCAATTTGTTCCTCCAATTCTCTGCGTTCTGAACGAAAACAAGGACACGTGCTACGCATCTTCTCTGGCATCTCCACAATTTAAGCAGTTAGGAGAATCTTTGAGAATCCAAACTTATGCAGGTACGCTCGAAAGCAGACATGTCTGGCTAGGAACTGGCTGAGGTAGAAATCTACTTCTCCGTGGTGCCGGTCTACCCATTTGTTGATATCCGGTATAAGTCGGTGGGTCCACCTTCCCTTTGAAGATTGGTTCCATCTATCGTGCCATGCTCTCATGCTTCGCTGTCTACCTCCTAGCTTGATACCTTGGACTGAGGCTTGAGGTTCCCGAATTTTGGCATCGTAGGTCCTCTGTAGTTTGCTAGCCAAGATATCTGTTGGTAGCATTCCCGCTATGACACAGATTGCATCATCTGATACTGTCCGATATGCACAGCACACCCTCAGCGCACATAGTCGGTTGACGGTGTTAATCTTTCTTGCGTAGCACCTCACCTTCACTGCTTTGGCCCATATTGGTGCCGTATACATTGTGATGGACTGCACCACCCTTGAAAGTATTAGTCTCCTTTGCTGTCTAGGTCCTCCAATATTTGTCATTATTCTGGCTAAGGAACCACTCGCCAAAGCAGCTTTTTCGCACCTTCTTTCAAGGTGATCCTTGTATGCGAGTCTATTACATCACACCTAGGTATCTGATAACCGATTTTGATGTTATATTATGCTCGCCTACCCTGATGGTAATTGTTTCTCTTTTTTTGCGACTACTTACTAGTACTGCTTCTGTTTTATGTTCTGCGAGCTCTAATCCAACTGCTGCCATCCATTGCCTCACTTTTCGGATACATTCATTGCCAATGTCCTCTACTTCTTCCAGATGTTTCGCTACTACAACGATTGCGATATCATCGGCAAAGCCTATGATTTTTGCCTCGTTTGGGATTCCGAGCCTTAGAACCCTATCGTACATAATGTTCCATAAGATAGGTCCTAGTACCGATCCTTGTGGAACTCCGCCAGATATGTGGTATTGCCTTACTCCATCATTTGTATCGAAGAGTAGAAACCGGTTCTCGAAATAGCCATTGCCCTAAGGGAGTGCAGTATCACTCCCCAGGTTGCGGAGTTGAATGCATTTTTGACATCCAATGCTATTATGGCCCGATAGTTTTTGGTACCTCCTCTCGACGATATGACGAGGGTTCGTCTAGTGGTTTTTTCCCTTTAGGCAGCAGCACTAGACGTTGCTTTTACCATTGGTCTGGAAAAGCCCCTTCTGTTAAACACTTGTTATACAGTTCCACAAAGGGTTCTGTGTTTGTTGTGATGGCTTGTTTAAGTGCTTTGTTTGGTATGCCATCCAGCCCAGGTGACTTGTTATCGCCAAATCGTTTACAAACATCCAGGAGCTCCCTTTGCGTGACAGGAGGGATCTCATGTATTTCCTGGGGTAGTTCTATATGCTCTGCTGGTGTTTGCGGTGGGAATAATCCCGACACTATTTTTTGCATAAGGAGGGGGCATAAGGGTGAGGGTGCCACATTGCCTTTGAGCTTGGCCATGACTGTCCTGTAGGCGGTACCCCAAGGATCTATGTCCGCTTGTTCACAAAGTTCTTTAAAGCTGTTGCTTTTGCTTCTCCGGATGGCTAGCTTCAGATCTTTATATAGCTTTATATAGCTCGTCCCTATAAATACTGTCATAGGCGGCTTTAAAATCGATAAATAGGTGGTGTGTATCGATTTGGATTTCTTGGGATTTCTCCAGGATCTGCCGAAGTGTGAAAATTTGATCAATTGTGGACTTTCCTGGCCTGATCAGGTTGTTAACGAGGGGTTTAAGTCACGTTGCCCTTGCCCATTCATTTTGATTTATTTTAATGAAATCCTACTAATATTATAAATGTGAAAGTTTGGATGTTTGGATGTTTGTTCCTCCGTGACGCCTAATCGGCTAAACGGATTTGGATGAAACCTCGTGAGTAGATAGTTTTTGTCAAAGATTAGCGCACAGGGTAACTTTTATTTCGTAACTTTCATTTTGAAAAATTTATATTTCCTTATGAAACATCCATTTAGTGACCTGCGCAGCACTCAGCCAGTGTCACATCGTAGGGATCGTAAATCATGATCGTGTGTGCGACAAGGGTGGTTTTTCTCATGTTCTATGACTATGTTAGGTATTTGAATGGATCTCCTCGCTCTAGAAGGAATTCGAAAGGACATGCAAATAATGAAAGTGTGATGAGTGAGGTGGGTAAGTTTCTTGAAACACTCCAAGTCTAGGATCTTAAGTCGGCTAAGGTAAAGTAATGATAAATATGCTATGCGATCGTTGTATGTTGGGTTGATGAGCAAAGATCACTGGGAAACATTTGTATCAATGCCTAGATGACAATAAAATATAGCCTATCTGAAGCATGCTCTAAGAAAAAAGTCATACTTGATACGGTTTCGTTGCGATTTTACAATTGCTTCAATTGCTTTTCTGCTTCAAATAGGTACATCTGACAACGCCTCGAGAATATGAAGCAGGTCATGTCCGCAAACGACACTACCACTACTTAGCAGGGTTTTTAAACTTCTTAGAGTTTCTCCGGAGTGCCGTCTCATAAATTGGTGCTAAAAATTGGTCTTTCGGTTCTGATAATATTGATGCTCCAAGATTATAAAATATTTAGTACCAGGCTGTGCATCACAGAGTTGGAGAGAAATGTGATCAAGGCTATAATTCTCACCGGAGCGACCAAAGGAGAGAGAGAGCACTAATTCCTTGCATCCCTGTAACATCTAACAAGTTGCTCTCTTTCAATTTAAAAGACGACCGTTTTCTGTAAAAGAAGCATTTTAAATTACGGTAATGCAGTATAGTAAAGTACAGTGTCAGGCAAGGAAAATAGAGTCGCAATTTTGTGATAGACCTGCCCTTGGATAGTAGATTTCAAGCTCTTTAAAGAGTAGTGGACAGGAGGGTGAAGTAGAGTACAATGAAACAACAAGGAGCCTGAGGGAATGGCAGCAGAGTTGGAACCTGTCAACCAAAGGCCGATGAACATATTGCCTTATCTTTATTACTGAAACTTAGACAAGGCACAAGAACGGAGAAGTAGACTTTTACGTTACACAGGACTTAACGGGACATTGCTGTTTCCGATCAAATCGATCGGTTTAATAACGGTGACTCCCCAATTTACCCGTGTCGCGCAGACACAGTAGAGGTAGGTAGGTAGAAGTGATTGTTTGCGCGGGTGCTCTGTTTTGATACCACAACTCACGTGACCTTGATGTTGATGGGAGTGGTAGGAGCTCACAGTAGAAGACGTGGGACATGTGTTCTTGCAGTGACCACGGTTCTATACTCAACGGAAGATATTGATAAAGTGGAGTGCAGTGTGCGTTTTCGCCAAATGCACGTACGTAGAACTGAGACGCCTGGAAAGGAAAAGAAGGTAAACCCGAGATAGGCAACAGAACGAAATGGCGAAATGCCAACCTATGTAACAGGGATCGACAAAGAACACATACAGCTTAAATGTATTTACACTCCCAATTGAACACGCTGGCATACGCGTGCACCCATGTACGGTATTCTTAGACGCACAGTTCTTTTGCACAAATTTTCAAACCCGGACGTGTAGAGAGACAGAGAGAGGGTAGTACCGTGGGGAATAGGTGTTGGAGGCGAAGGTGGTTTTAGTTCGGGATGAAATCCCACACTAAGGCTTTCGATACTTTCCACCTTTCTAAAAAAACAAAAAACCCTCTTCACATCACAAAATCGAGATTTTTCATCGAAAAATTGAATACTCTCGGCTTAGTGACAATTAACACTAATAGTCCAACCCACTTCACCAGTTCCTCCTCTACTCATTTAGATTTGTTTCTTGTCAATAACCCGGAAAACACCTTGTGTTATTCTCAGCTGTCAGCCCCTGTTTTCTCAAAACATGATTTAATATTTGCCACCTTTAGAATTGAACCGCAAATAACACCCATTGCGTTTGAGTATAGAGATTATAAGGCACTTCATGCAAGCAGGCTAGAAGCAGATATTCTGCAGATAAATTGGCAGCAAATTTACCTCATGAACTCTAGCGATGATCAGGTTACCTTTTTGCAAAATGCTGTAGCTAATCTCTTTAATGCTAATGTTCCGCTTAAATCTAAGGTTCTGCAGAATGAGCACAGATCATGGTTTTCACCTGAAATTCTTGAAGTCATGAAACTCAGGGATCTCGCTTACAAGCGCTGGAAGCGTTTTCGACTGCCTGAGTTTTACATTTCCTTCAAAGTCCTTCGGAACAAAGTGCGCATAAAAATCAGGGACGCAAAAAAAAGAAGCTATTTTCCAAGCGACTAGACAAAACCTTGCCTCCAAAATTATTATGGAAAAACATCCGCGAGCTTGGTGTTGGCCGGCAGAAAGAGCAGTGCCCCGAGGATATCGACCCTGATGTTCTCAATACAGAATTTGCCAAAGTACGATGCGACTCACAAAATATTTCACTATTGAATGAAAGCGAATCTCTTTCTTATAGTTATAGCAACGACGGCTTTCAATTTCAAAGGGTGGATGAAACTGATATAGTGAGAGCCTCGATGAAGTACACCCCCTCTTCATCAAAATAATTTTACCACACATACTACCTGCTCTCACACACATTTTTAACACCATTATTATGACGAGTGTTTTCCCCTTGGCCTGGAAGGTCGCCAAGGTAATACCAATTTTAAAAAAATCCGCTACATGTCTGTCATCACCTGAATATAGACCCATACCTATCTTTCCCTTTTTATCAAAAGTTTTGGAAAGACTTCTGCACGAACAAATGTCGAGTTTCTTAAAGAACAATAAACTTTTAAGTGTTCATTAGGATCCGGATTTAGGAGAAATCATAGTTGCGTTTCGGCAATTCTCAAGGTAACAGATGATATTAGGCAATCCATGGATCAAGACTTAGTGTCGTTTCTCGGGCTTCTTGATTTCTCTAAAGCATTCGATACGGTCAATCACCAAATACTTATATCTAAAATGAAAAATCGTTTCCGGTTTTCAAAGTCAGCTGTTGATTTGATGCTTTCTTATCTTACTGGAAGAAGTCAAGCGGTAGTAGTAGGAAAAAACTCATCTCGTTTCCTAGAGTTATTATCCGGAGTACCACAGGGATCGATACTCGGCCCTTTGCTGTTTAGCATGTTCATTGATGATCTCGCGCTTGTAGTCCATAACGCGTCGATACATATGTATGCTGATGATGCCCAGATTCACCTTAGTTGCAAGCTGGGAATGATTGAAGATGGAGCCGACAAATTAAATAGTGATCTCTGCAGTATCATGCAGTGGTCTGAACAAAATAACCTTCATTTAAACCCAACCAAATCGAAGTGCTTGGTTATTTATAAAAATAAACTTGACCTGAGGAAAATATCCAAGTCTATACCTAGGGAAAAAGCCAAAAATTTAGGTATCTGGTTTAGTTCGACGCTCAGCTGGGACTACCACCTTCAATTAGTAATTGGGAAAATACATGGCTGCCTTCGAAGCTTATCATTTTCAAAGACTTTTACACCTCAATCTCCACCATATGATTTGAGTGGCTACCGGCTTTTTCGTGGTGATAGGAGGGATCGTGTTGGCGGTGGAGTGGCAGTTTATTTGAGAGATGGCCTGGTTGGTAATCTTAAATTACGTTCGCCTACTGGTTCTGCCTTTGATTACATTTTCATCGACATAGTCTGTGGCGAAAATAGTGTTCGTCTAGGTTCTGTGTATAGACCAAATAGAAACATTGATTTAACACCCATATATGACTTAATTGAAGAAATTGCAGCTAATGCAACCAATGTCATTGTCTGTGGTGATTTCAATAGTGACATTTTGGTTGAAGGTCATCTTATTGAAGGCATGAACACCTTTGATCTTCACCCCGTTAATACGCAGGTCGCTACTCATTTTACGAGCACCTCAAGTACTCTGTTGGACTTATTCTTTGTTACTAATACTGACAAAATATTACTGTTTGACAAAATTTCTGCCCCAGCTTTTTCTAAGCATGACCTTATCTTTCTAACATATGACTTTAATATTGAGGACCACACCAGCATATCAAATTTCACGTATAGAGATTTTAAAAATACTAACAGATCCGCTCTTGAACAACACATAAATTGTGTTCCCTGGGAACTTGTATATTGTATGCCCTCACCGGATGACCAAATCGATTTTATTCATAGGAACATAAATCACCTTTTTGATACGCATGTTCCAATCAAAACTGGAACGGTAAAAGAAAAGACAAAACCTTGGTTAACAACTGAGATTCGAGCTCTAATGTTGCGGCGTGACCAAGCTTATCGTCGGTGGAAGCGTTTTCGGGTCGAGGAGTTTCACCATGTTTATAAAAATATACGGAATACTGTTGTTCGTGAAATACGTGTTGCTAAGACACAATTATATTCCACCCGCTTGAATATGAACACAGATGGCCGCAAATTATGGAGTAATCTCCGTGAATTGGGAATTGATAAGCAAAAATTAAATTGTTCAACCAACATCGACTGCGATGAACTCAATCGAAAGTTTTTATCGATTCCCCAAAGTGGAACCTCAGAGGTTCATGGTGGAAATTCCTGTGGTGGTCCCGTTGTCTATACAAATGCATCCTTTGCTTTTACAAGAGTGGACAATGTGGATATAGTCCAAAGTTTTTTGTCTGAGAAATCGAATGCAGTGGGATTTGATGGAGTTCATCCGGTATTCGTCATATGTCACGCATGTTATTAATACCATCTTAATGACCGGTATCTTTCCTCGTCAGTGGAAAATGGCTAAAATAATACCAATCCCTTAGAACTCGGCAGGAGATGAATTCAGACCTATATCAATCCTACCGTTTCTCTCTAAAGTTTGTGAACAGATTATGCATAAGCAACTGAATGAGTACCTGACGCGTAA
The DNA here is from genome assembly GCA_951813785.1 of Criorhina ranunculi. Classification (NCBI taxonomy): domain Eukaryota; kingdom Metazoa; phylum Arthropoda; class Insecta; order Diptera; family Syrphidae; genus Criorhina; species Criorhina ranunculi. The sequence goes on along the minus strand of OX638386.1, from coordinate 5,055,003 downwards.
TAATTTGCTGGTTTCAGTTCAATCTGAATTTCGTGCTAAACACAGCTGTACAACTGCTTTAATAAGCGTGTGGTAGAAGATATAAGAGAAAAACTTGATAAGGATTATATTACCTTCTTGATCCTTTTAGACTTTTCAAAAGCTTTTGATATGGTTCATCATTCCACTCTTATTAATAAATAACGCCACAACTTCAACATATCTCCCTTCGCTATAAATGTAATTGCATCGTATCTAAGTGAAAGAAAGCAGGCTGTGTCTCTCGACGGTGTTCTATCAGAGTTTCTTCCCTTACCACGAGGCGTTCCCCAAGGGTCGATTTTGGGACCTCTCTTATTCTCAGTGTATATTAATGATATAGCTCCTGTGATTTTGCATTCGTCGAAACATTTTTATGCTGATGACATTCAAATCTATCGATGTTGTCCCTTAGGCCTTATCGAAAGTTGCGCCAATGATGTGAATGAGGATCTTCAACGGATTTCGAATTGGTCGTCGAAAAACAGCTTGGTGCTTAATCCAAATAAGTGCAAATGTTTAGTCATTTCAAAAACAACGTTAGATGTGTCGTATTTTCCCTCTATCATGCTTAATAGCTCACCAATTCAATTCGTGGACTCTTCAAAAAATCTTGGCGTGATATTTAATAGAACACTCACATGGAATAACCATATAAACTTGATAGTGGAGAAGGCTTATGGCGTTCTTCGAACTCTGTGGACCGCACAGAAATTTACACCCCTGAGGACAAGGCTAGTACTCGCCAAAGCTCTGGTTATTCCTATTCTAATCTATGGCTGTGAACTTTTTTATGATTGTGATGCTAGTAGTAAAAGAAAACTACAAGTAGTATTTAATAGCACTATCCGATATGTCTATAGTCTCAGAAGATATGACTATGTCTCACATCTGGCTAAAAACATGTTTAGATATGTCTTTTCAGGACTATGTCAAGTTTCGTACATTGATACTTCTTCTCTCCATAATCAAAGCAAGGCATCCAACGTATCTTTACAACAAAATCCAGTTTCCAACGTCCAACAGATCTGCTTGCTTAATTCTCCCGCGTTTCTCTTGCTTAACATCTGAGAAGACAATTTTTTATTGCTGAGAGAGCTGAATGATACACGTCGATTTAGAAGCGAATTTAGGCTTTTCCTGACAAATCAGAGCAACTAGTTCTTCTTTTTTATCTTCTTTTTTTACCCTCTTTTCAAGCAAATTCATCATTTTCTTCAATCTCTAGATTAAATTTAACTTATTACGAACATGTTAATATAAGTACATTATCTTCTAAGACTTTCGAATCTTGAATTTTAAATTTTAAATTTTAAATTTTAAATTTTAAATTTTAAATTTTAAAGATTAATATTAATATTTTCTTTCAAATTTTAATTTTAAACAGAATTCCATACTAAAAATGTAACTACATATATTGTTAACTATCACAGAATTATAAGTGTACTCTTACTGTGTTAGCATGTACTCAATAAATCTAAATCTAAATCTAAACCTATCAGGATGAGACTAGCGAAAACGCTGATTATTCCGATTATCACCTATGGGTGGCAAATTTTCCTGTAGTCACAGCTCAGAAACCAGAAGAAACCTCACAGTGGCTTTCAATAACATAATTCGATACGTGTACAATCTCAAACGCTTTGACCACATATCAAATTACACGAACGATATTTTAGGTTGTACGCTACACATATACATACTTTCAATACTGCGCAATAAAAACACTGAATAATCTGCTAATGATTAAAGAGCCGTCGTATCTCTATGAAAAAATCAATTTTCCGATATCCACTCGTTCTTTTATACTTAATTCAACCAAGGTTCACGTGCTTAAGCAGCGAACGTCAATTTTAGGTGGATTTCGAAGAAATACTACCTATTGCAGAGGTCCTCATGACGCAACTTTCAAAAAATTTGAATGCAACTTTTCAAGACCTCTATAGTAAACACCAAAACCATGGTCCGTTCAAATGTTTATATATATATATATATCTATGCAATACAACGAAATCTTGTCCGCACGATAGGGGCCGCAATTCTTAACCAAATTGAATGAAACTTTGTACACATGTTGATATGGTGAATGGCACGGACGAGTTCGTAGATGGATGAGATCGGTTGAGAGGGGGGCGTGTCACGCCCATTTATGCAATACAACGAAATCTTGTCCGCACGACAGGAGCCGCAGTTCTTAACCGAATCGACTGATACTTTGCACACATGTTGATATAGTGAATAGCTCGGCTGAGTTCGTAGATGGGCGTAATCGGTTGGGAGAGGGGCGTGTCACACCCCTTTACATTTTTCAAATTCCGCATTAATAATTGTTGAATTTTCAGTTTTTAATAGTATAGAAGTGGTAATAGTAAAATAATATTTTTGGAAAAAAATTCCCGCCATTTTGAATCCGCCATCTTGAAATTCCTTAAAATTGCTCCGATTTCGTTGAAATTGAAAATGTATACTCGTTTATGGGTACTTCTTATAATTTCGCCATTTTGGATTACTTTAATATAACTTCAAAGTTGCATACAAAGGAAATCCACCTATCTCTTGCGGCTGGTGCCGGAAGGTCTTTTTTTTTTGCTCTGAACTAGGGAAGCTTTCCTTCTACTAATCTTTATAAACATTTTCAAATTGTTTAACTTTTGTAAATAAACCTAACTTTTGCGATTAAAGGCTGTAAGTCTGTGTAAAAGATAATGAAATACTTAAATAAATAAAATAAATAAAATAAATAAAATAAATAAAATAAATAAAATAAATAAAATAAATAAAATAAATAAAATAAATAAAATAAATAAAATAAATAAAATAAAATCTGTGAGCTATGCCACTTGAACGTATTCGCGGGTCAAGCTTAACGGCAAGACATTTTAGGTCAACGCGGACGAAGTCGCGGGTACAGCTAGTTTATTTATTTATTTATTTGATTAGCTTAATACTAGCTACATGGCACTTAATTCTAAAAACTTAAAGTAATATAATAATGATAAGATAGTGGGGAGCAGGAAACTAACTGATTTGATTATTTCTTTATTTGGTCTTATAAAGTAACAGTTAAAAACTAAAACTATGGGAAGAAGGTAGAGGGAGTGAGCGGGTCGAAATATGGTTAAGAGGGGGAAGAGGGATTGTGGAGGGCGTTTCTCAGAGAGGATCTACTAAAGTGAAAATTAAAATTGTAATGCATGCCGTTAGCCTTACGTAGCATTCTGGACATTGGTTCGTGAAAACCATAGTTGGTGCGGTGGGAAACAAGATGAAAGAGGGGTACGGACCTGAGGTTACGTGGATTCGTGTTGAAAGAGATCAATTGCAGTAATGCGGGGCAGTCGATGTTACCAGATAATAACTGATGGATAAAGAGTATATCAGCAACATCACGACGGTTTTCGAGGGACTGTAAGTTGATCAGCCTCAGACGATCTACATAGGGTGGTAAGTTGAAATTGTCGATCCAAGGAAGGCCGCGTAAGGCAAACCGAATGAACCTGCGCTGGACAGCTTCGATTCGTAGAGTGTGGATTTCGTAATACGGGCACCATACTTGGCTGGTGATGTAAAGGGATTTAGTAACGTAAGGATCAGAGAATTCCTTAGACCAACGTTTCACAAAACCAAGTGCGGAATTGGCTCTTCTGATGATGTCGTCTATATGGGAACGGAAATTGAGTCGCTTATCACAGAAGACACCTAGATCGCGTAAAGATGCGACGATGGGAACAGGTTCGTTACAGATAAAGTAGGGTCTGGGAGGTGAGGGGAGACGCTTGCGAGAGTATGTGATTGCTTGGCATTTAGTCACGTTAAGCTGCAAGACATTTTTATGGCACCACATTGAGAATCTTGGAGTAGGCGAGAGTCAGCGAGGCATGATATGTGCTTAGAGATTTTCATATCGTCAGCGTAGATCGATATGAAAGAATCTTTGATGATACGGTCAACATCATTGATTGATAGGATAAATATCAATGGTCCCAGATGGCTGCCTTGCGGGACTCCTGAGGTTGCTTTTATAGGATCGGACATGGAAGATCGAAAAAGGATTTTGTACTGGCGATTTATCATGTAGGATTTGATCCACATAATGAACCACGGAGGAAAACCAAGAGCCTTGAGTTTTAGGAGAATTATGCTGTGCGAAATTTTGTCGAACGCTTTACTGAAGTCGGTGGTAACAACATCAACTTCTTTGCCATCCTCCAGTGCACATAGGGTTCGAGACACGAATTCTGTGAGATTAGTGGTTGTTGATCTACCCTTAAGAAAGCCGTGTTGATTGGGAGAAAAGATAGATTTGCAGTGAAAAAATATTGTATCATAGACAATGCTTGGGTGTGCAAGAAAGTTTAGCAATTGGGCGATAGTTGGATACTTCATTCTTGCGACCGTTTTTTTGGATAGGGATAATGAAAGAATCTTTCCACATGTGGGGGAAAACGCCCTGCGAGATGGATAGTTGGAACAAAGCAGTGAGGGGTTGAGCGAGATAGTTAGCACATTTTTTTAGAACTACTGCGGGTAAACCATCAGGACCGGGAGAGTAATCGTCCTTAAGCTTGCTTATCTTGTCCACTACAAGTGGTTAGGTTATATCCATCGAGACTAAGGAAGTTTGGGCACAGCTGTTCATATAAGAGAAAAAGTCGTGATCCGGTTCGACGACATGGTCTGAGAACGATTGGTTGAAGAACTTAGCGAACAAGTTTGCTATTGTCTTGGGGTCTGCTGAAGATGTATTAAGAAAATTTAGAGTGGGTGGGAAGCTATCGGATTTATTTTTTAAGTTGATGAAGCGATAGAAACTTTTAGGATCAGCGATTAAGTTCGATTGCGTTCGGGTTAGATATTGACGGTATAGGAGTTTATTGAGTTCTGAAAAGTGGGTATATGCGAGTCGATAGTTGGAGTAGTCAGAGTCGGATCGAGACATTAGGTATTTGCGCCAAAGTTTGTTACGTTTGTTGCGGAGCGAGCGTAATTCTTTATTATACCAGGGAGGGGCTGAAGAAGGGTTCCTCTGGGGCAAATATGGGACCGATTGAATAAAGCAACCAAGAATTTCGGCATAGAAAAACACTAGGGCATTATCGATGGTGACGCGGGAGTTGTGATCTAAAATACGGCTGAAGTTAACGTTACTGAAAAGGTTGTTAAGTTTTGCAAAATCTGCTTTACGGAAATTGAAGCAGTACGATTTCTCGGAATGAAAAGTGTTGCCATCAGTATTGTATGAAAATGCGAGAGATAGAGGTGGATGTAAGCGGTCTAATGTGGAGAGAAGATGATTGCTCGCAGTAACAATACAGTTATAGGCATCAGATGAGAAGACTAGATCGAGTTGTCTTCCTAAGAAGTTGGTAATGTTACTTAATTGGTAGAGGCCGGAGTCGGAGAAAGAATCGATGAAAATAACTTCTTTATCTGAGGTGGGATTTAAAGCAACGAAGTGGGACAAGTCTTCGGACTCAGCCCATTGCACAAATGGAAGATTGAAGTCACCTAAAATTAAGATAACATCGCAGGGGTCCATCACTTCGAAGAGAGAGTCGATCATGTCCACGGCAAGCTGGTATCCTTGGATTGGTTGAGAAGGACGTATGTGGCAGCAGAGTATGTAGAGATGGTCACTTTTGCACAAATGAACTCGAATGCAGCAGTGTGCGAGGTTTTGAAGAGTGTTGAATCGTAGATATTATGGATTGCCAAAAGAATTTCGCGACCTGTAGTGTCATCTTCTTTCTCGAGACCATCATCCCGAAAGACATTGAAATCTGAGGTAAATAATTCATTATTCTTAAAATTTGAGGAGAGGCTAGTAGGATATACAGCAAAAAAAATAAAAAAAGAAAAAGAAAGTTAAACGGGACCTCAATCGACTTGGAGTGGATATCTAACTAATGACAGGGCTAACTGGCTTGTTGGTTGAGGAGGGCCAGGTTTACCTTGAGCCTAAGTTAGTATAAGATGTTGACCTTCCTTTATTTAGGAATAGTTTTTTTTTTTTATTATTTAATTTTTTTATAAACTAGGTATTATAAGAATGAAGAAATTCTATTCAATTATCGCCTAACACTGCGGTCAATTACGGCTGATCATCATGTATCTACATTTCCCCTTTCGTTCAAAATTATACGGCCATTGGCTCACCCACACACTGAATGAATATAATGTATCTTTCGTGTTAAACAAAAAAAAAAAAAAGAATTAATAGCGAAATTCCCTCATATAATGACGTTAAAGGGGAACAACACATCGTTCAACAAATATTAAAAACAATAAAAGTAAGTATTTCAGCATGCTAAAGTGGTCTAGCCAACGAATTTATAACACACACACACACACACACACACACACACACACTCAAACTCTCTAAATTTATACAAAAAGTTAATAATAGTAAAATAGTTACATGGGCTGATCAACGCTTGATTGTTTAACCGCAATTTAATTTATTAAGGGGCCAAAGTATGCTCTAGAAACCATAGTATCGAGCTTCAGAGTGAAAGAGTAAAAGAAACCCAATGCTTCCGACAGCAATATGTCCGTCCTTGTAAAAGTACTAGATACGTACATTAAAAGTTTCATTTAAGCTTCCTTTAGATTAGTTTACTTCCTCGACTCAGTGTCTATATTGGTAAGTTTCCTTATGGAACGTGTTGGTTGTTGGTGTGTATACTTAACAAGTCTCGCTCGCCGGAAATGCTTATCTCTTTCCGCACACGACGACGATATGAGCGAATTCTATTCTCTGATGGATTGTTGGAATCATATAGCTTGTTATTTCACAGAAATTTGTTAGCCCAGTTCCCCCTTTTATAATGCATGTGTGCCTACACATGTATATATGTATATGCGGCATTGGATGTTCACGAAATGGTTGCTGAAAATGGATCACTTTTTACAATTTCCTGTGCATCTTTGTTGGATAGAAATTTATTGTTTTTTATTGCCTCACAAATAGTTGAAACGTGGATAGACATATGTATAAGCACATATATGTATGTATGTCCTTCTTGTCCAACAACCTTGGTGGGAAAAAATTTCCCCAATAGATATTTATGGAATGCAGCAAGGCCTAAGGCTTGGAACTTCTCTGCAAACTGTCTGCTCTAAGGCGCAGATGGACTCCGGTGTTGGTGCCGGTATCTAAGGCCTTTATCTCAAAGGCACTTGTAATGTGTCCCAACGTCTTTCAGGTAGAATTACATGCCATCGATACCTGCGCCACTATCATTCTCGATTCTGGCATAAAGGGCGTAACCATCAATATAGTCACCGACAGTCAAGCAGCGCTCAAAGCACTGAGTTCCCATTACTGTAACTCAAAGGCCGTTCTAGGCTGCTTCAATACTCTGCAAGCGAAATAAAGTCAAACTTTGGTGGGTATGAGGACACAGAGGCATTGAAGGCAATGATATTGCAGATCAACTGGCCAGGAAAGGCTCTTCAGAAGGCTCTTCTGCGGCAATAATGCGGCGTTCAGAATGAGTCTGTACAGCTGGGAAAATTGAAACTCCTTATCCTAATGGTACAACACTCAGGGACTTAGACGGGCTAAAACAGACATCCGATCCCTGAACAAAACCACAAAAAGCATTCTCAATCATAAAAGGGACGACAGCAGAAGACTGGCAGGCTTCCTCACCGATCACTGCAGCCTCAGATATCACTTACACAAACTAAACATAGTTCAGGAATCTGAATACCGACTCTGCTTAGAGGAAGACGAATCAACGGAACACGTACTATGTGAATGCGTGGCTGTCTGCAGAGTCAGGAAACGCTTTCGACACAAAGAACTCCTAACGCCGAAGGACATTCGTAATGCATCGACTGGAGATATCCTCAACTTCATTAGGAAGATGGGGAATCTCCTTGTCTAACTGGCTCCAGACACAGTGCCATTTGGGTCAGTCGCAGAGTCTAACCAATAATCCTGCACTCAGTATGGACTTTCAGTTAACCCTCTTAAACTAAAGTTGTTCCTAGAAAAAGGAAGTTGGCTGGACGGACTTTATCAGTGCTTAGAGGCGGCAGAATTCCAATGGCCAACAAAGCGAAGTATTTAGAAGTAGTCTTGGGATAATAAACTTTTTCGGTTGAAACAAGTCGTTTCTTAAAGCGGCTCCTGCATTATCAACATTCCGGCGCTTTTGGCAAGACATGAGGGGAGGGAGTATCTGCTTCTGTAGCGACAGTCAGGCTTGCTCAATTGTTTTTCGGTTGAAAGACTGCATCTGCTAGGTCAGTCACAGCGGAGAAACCGGAAATGAGTTCTCCGGCCCTGAACCTACCTTAGGGTTGCCCGTATTTTCTGTTAAGGCTTGCAGCGATGGTTGGGTTTCGAGCAAACAAATGACTCTCCAGGCGGACAAAACTGATATTTCCTGACGTCTGTAAGAAGTCTGCGGCATTCTTGTTGTCTCTCAGCAGAAAAGACCGCAGATATTTTATTGACGTTATAACGGGACACTGGCAAAACAACTCAACGTGCTAGGCTTAAGTCGTACCACTATCTGTGACGCTTGTGGATAGAGCGACGACACTGCTGCAAACTTCCTATATGATTGTCCTGCCTTTGGTCAGGTGGCAAATTTTTGACGCTGATGTGATGAGTGCTGGTAACCTAAGCTCATTATCACTGAAGATCGACTCGCTTAGGAAGAGGATGAAAACACACCGCGTACTGTACAACTGCTGGTGCACAATGGACCTATATGCAACAAAAGGCTGCCCACAAGGGGAGTTCTCTCACCTCTTCTCTGGTCTGTGGTTATCAACAGCCTCCTTCAGTCCCTGAAAACTCAGCCTGTAGGCTACGCTGATGATATAACGATCATTGTCAGAGGAAAGTTCGAAAGCCCCGTTTCGGAATTACTACAATGTTCTGGAGCCAACAGATCGAAAGAATAATCAGCAGAGCTACCAAATCACTGAGGAAAAACAAGTGAATACAACCCAAGATGATGACTCTGGCTATGTAAACTGATCGTCAGACCGATGATCTACGCAAGCGTGGACTGGTGGACAAAAACAAATGAAACTACCACAGTTAACAAATAAGAACGAGTCCAACGCCTAGCCGAAACCTGAATGTCAGGATGCCTTCGCACAACTCCAACTGCTGCACTCAATGTCGTCTTGAGTTTACCACCACTTTATACGAATGGAAGCCAAACTAGGCATCCATAGATTCATTCACTCAAGCAACTTCAACTCAAAGTCCTACAGAGGAGGAAACTTATCCCTGCTCGAAACACTGGATTGAGACACGATCTTCAGTATGCCTCCAGACGACATGCTTTCCAAATATTGCTCCAACAAATGCTTTTCAATAGTTATCCCGTCAAGTGAGGATTGGGAGAACCACAAACCTCAAACATCACTTTCTGACCTCGTCTGGAACACGGACGGATCCAATATGAAAACAGGAACTGGCTCCGGAATCATGTGCGATCTTCATGTAAACTTCTGCCTGATACAGTTCCTATCGGAGAATGGATGCTTCCAGGAGTTCCTTTACAAGTTCATGGATGTCCTGTATTGCCCGCACTGTGAAGGCAAAGACCGGAACGCGGAATATTCTCTCATGGAATGCTGGATGTATGCGACGGCCGGGAACTTGTTGGAAAGAGAAATTATTGGCGGCGGCCAAGTTACATCGGTCTTACACCTTCTTTGCACCTGTTTCCGCGCAGTGAGCCTATGGCTTGGTTAGGCTCTGCGACATAACGCATATGGCAATGCGACCTGAAAGATCTATTGTGCCTGGAGCCAGTTAGACAAGGAGGTCCTCTATCTTCCAAATAAAGTTGAGGATTTCTCTAGTTCGGTCTTAGAAATTCTTTGTGGAGAAAGCGTTTCTGTGTCCTGGTACCCCCCAGAGCTGGACTTTATTTCGCTTTGAGAGGTCCTGGAGAGTATTGAAGCAGCCTCGAACGGCCATTGAGTTACAGTAATGGAAACTCTGTGCTTTGAGCGCTGCTTGACTGTCCGTGAATATATTGATGGTTACGCCCTTTATGCCGGAATCGAGAATGATAGTGGCGCAGGTATCGATGGCATGTTATTCTGCCTGAAAGATGCTAGGACACATTCCAAGTGCGCTGTTGAGGTTAATGTCTCCTGTTACCTCTTAGCTTTAACCTATTGAGGGGTCTATTAGCGCGACTTTGACTGTGTTTCCAGCGATTTGTCGATCATTTTGTGACTTGGTACCGAGATAAGGCGAAAGTCCTTTTGAAAGGCAAGCATTCCCCCTGACCAGATGTTTGATTTGTGATGGCTTTAAGAGCTCCTTAGTTATTCGAAGAGATTTATATTTTCCTGCTTTAGGTATGGTGTTTCAAGAGAACTGCGGCTTCCCCTAAAATGACAGACTTCTGTTTGAAAGAAGGCTGTGAGAAAATGTTACACTAAAAGTTCTACCGGTGGGTTGTTGCGATCTTGCCAATCTGCATGTCGTCAGGTCTATCCTATTGATGCGATTCCTCCGTTGTGGTGAGCACCATTGTCTGTTCGTCCGCTTTCTCATTTCCTGTTCCGGTATCTATAAGATGTGCACATTGTTTCGGTTGCCAAGGAGGTTTAGTAAATTCTTGCATTCCCGCAAGCGTTTGTTAACGTTTTAATTGCTGCTTTGGTGTCAGAGTAGATGTGTATGCGTTTTCCTTAGGTGTGGTGTCCCATTAGTTCGAATGTACTCCCGGAACTGTTTATGTACAGTGGTATACCTTTGTGGTCTCATGTGTTGCTATTGCGCATCTATGACTCCTTCGAGGGAAAAGTCACTGAGAAATTGTTGACAAAATTGAAGCTCTTGTCGGCAACGTCGCGTCGTCGCTTGGTTAATCTGTTAGCGATGCGATTTCATGTATCATCCTGTATTTGATAAGGCTATGACCGCCAGACTTATGCAAAAGGATAGAAAATCCCTCTCTGCCCTTATATGTGTGATTACGGGTCATAACACGTGTTACGGAAGAAGACCTATGAAGACCTGCGGAGATGAGGAAGTCCGTGAGGACACTTCCTCTGTCACTGCTCCGGCTTTTACCATTTAAGACACAAATTAGGTTAGGTTAGGTAGGAGTGGCAGGCTACATACATATTGCAACGTCACTAAGACCAGATAAGGTCCTTTGTGTTACCACATGGATCTGTACTTCACCAGAAATACAACCCGCAGAACCAGCCGGAGCTAACTATGAAGCGCTGGAGGCTACCTATCTTGATGTCAGCCAGCTCACTTAGGTTGTGAAAGAAGCTGGCTCCTAAGTATGCTCTTCTTCAAGCTGAGATGGCCGGACATGTACAAAGAAGGTGGACAATTGCCTTCTCCTCCTCCTCGTCCGTGCAGCTTCTGCAAAAGTCGTTGGTGCAGTGTCTCGTTATGACACAGCAGTCTTTCCCGTCTGGTGGGACTAGGAGAACGTTTGAGATCCAGCTTTGGCCAAATTTGCTTGGTGATGAGGCAGGTGTAACCTTCTGCCCACCTATGATTGGCGATGTTGATCGCGTTGCTTTTAAGAAGCAATTTTTCAGGTAGCGAGAGGCATACTTAAATTTCCCTTTTCCTGGCGGATTGGAAGAGTTGTGCACTCTTTGGTGAGTTCATCAGCCATGCAGTTGCCTGGAATGTCACTGTGCCCCGGCACCCTTTTAAGGTGAAATTTTGAATTTGCACAGGCATCTCGTTAAGAGACAAGCGACATTTTAGGACTGTTTTTGAGTTAAGGGCTACAGATTCTAGGGATTTAATCGTGGCTACAAATTCCTCGGGCGATATTTCTTCCGGGATCTCGAGGAACGACCTAAACGGCTTAATTAAATCCACAGGATGGTTTGTTTAACTGACGCAGTAAGTAGTAACTAGTACACCTTTTACGCGGGTAGCGCTTAGGGGTAAAATGTCCCCCTATGGGTAGCACAATGGGTCTCAGAGACCTGAGTGTGGCGCAGAGGAACTCCTTTTCGCCGGCCCACATATCTAACCTAACCTAATAGCAGAAGGGGGGCATATGATTCCTCGTTTGTATTGTCCCTGATCTCGTGAGTGAGCTTCTCCAGCATGTGCCTAAGTCCAGAGGATAGAAAGTCCTTAAGGAAATCTGGATCAATTAGGAATTCTGACCCGGGAAAACTGAGTCAAAAAGGGCTCCAAGAAGAGGGGTGCCTGTCTCTTTCGATATCTATTTGCACAAATGTACGTACCATTTGTTCTTTTTCAATTAAAATTATCATCAATATACCTTCCTGTCACCCCATAGAGCAAACTAAAAGCAAAAAAAAAAAAAAAAAACCTAATTACAATGCGTCCCATAACATTCTTGTTGAAAAGAAATAAACAAAGAGATCTGAATGCAAGCGCGTCATAATTTTGTATAGAGACCGGACATTGTTGATTAAGCCCCCATACTTGTGGTTAGATGATAAATCACAGTTTGCAGGGGTTACGTTTTGGGCTTTGTATATTTTTCAAATGGGTGAATGGATGGATCCATCCAAATAGATCTCTAGCAATAGGTTTAACGGTGTACGCTGGCTACCGAGGAATAAATCAAATTAAATTACACACTCAATATAAAGCGGAGGGCGCTGAGGATTGTATGCTAGAAGGCATAACCCAACCATACAAGAAATGCGTACGATGTGCATTCTAAATTATACTTAATTTAATAGTAAAAAAAAAATGTATTAACATATATGTATAGTACGTTTAGATCTACTCATGCACAAAGATGTGAGATGGCTTACTGTATGGTGTTGGTCCAGCAGAGGGAGAAAAAAACCACCACTACTCCAATCCAAATGATTTGCTTACACATATTTGGTTCTTTTTTTTTTTGATAGAAGATCCTCTTTTAAAACTAGCCACCCCCACTACCGCCACCCATATACGACCATTTGAATTTAGTTGTTGTTTTTTCTTTTTATTTAGATTTTTTTTACTAATTGAGTTGAAAATTTTGATTATATTTTAGTGAGTTTCATGACAAATATCCCTTTAGTTCGTAGCGAGATTTCATAACGTTTAAAGGTCTGTCTGGACGATCATAACATAAGTATTATTATTATTTTTGTTTTTGTTGTTTTTTTTTGTTCGTTAACAATAATCATGTGCATGGTTTATTGAAGATTTGATGTTGCTTTTGTTTGGTTTAAGGATATACGCATTACTAAAATCGTTAAAACACTTGCTAAACAGTGCGGATAATATATCTAAATAAAAAAATAAAAAAAAACGTTTGACCGCCTGTTTGCTTTAAGTGAAAAAAAAAAAACAAAAAACATGATCCTATAAAACTTTAAGTGACGTGAAAAATAAAATAATAATTTATTTAGTTTAAGCAAATAAACTGTTAAGAGGATACAAAAAAAAAAAAATATATATATAAAATATCACTTGTAAGTTTGAAAAAAAAAAAAAAAAAAAACGAATCAACCCAACAATCAATGGTTACCACAATCGCAAGGTGTTGAAAAGTGTTTTTTATTTTTAAGCAAGTGTGCCTTATATCGCAACAGAATAGAAAATATAAAAATTAGGAAGATTTCATCAAACATTTCCTGCAACCAATATTCGTCCGTTGGAATGCTTTACGAGCGGACATAGGTTCGAGCCACAGCAAAACAACCAACAGTTCCCATCTCTTGACAGGGACAATGATAAACGGACCGAGAAAGCTTCTCAATCTGCATTTCGTATTGGTAGAGAATTGTAGGTCCTTTCGATTCACATGCGAAAAATATAACAAGCACAACATGAATGCTTGCAAAAAGCTAAACCCTGGCTTTCTATTATTTTAAAGCTAAACACTTGTCCGAAGCTGAAATCTTCAAAAGTACACTATTTGAACGCAAAAGTTCAATTTATCCGACGTTATATGAGTTCAAAGCTAAAAAAGGGGATGTCCTCTCAGACCTTTAGACCCGATAAATTCGAAGTAACGTACATTTTGGATAGAAAAAGTCCAAAATCCGGATTAAAAAAAAAAAGAAGTTCATTGACTTTTGGCTCTATAGGCCTTAGTTTTGCCTTAAAAATTTACACAAATGTATATAGATATTTGTATGTTAGATATTTCATTGTTTTGGAGCATCCTTAACAAACTATTTTAGACATAAACAGCATTAAATCCAAGAAACGTGTGAAAATCCTCTACGCTCCTCCATGCTTCGGCGTGTCTTTGTCTTAAAAACATACCTCCTCCTGTGGCTCCGTCCTGTTTGTCCCCTTGACTTGACTTGACATTCGTCACTTCTTTCTCAGTTGTAATCTCAGCATAAATGTGATCAGGCTTCTTGAGGGAAAGAGTTGACCAAATAAAGAAATGAATTGACACTTCAAATTCCTTTCCTGAGAGTTCTGTCGAAGGATCTGAAAGAGAGAAAAGTGAAATGTTTGCTTGTCAGTTGTGTACACGTTTTTAAGTGTCGGAGAGAATGGATTTTATGGGTTTGGTCCCTTAAATTGTAAAGAACTTATCAACATTTAAAAAACAAAAAAAAAAAAAAAAAGCCACAAAAACTGCCACAGTAACTGGTCAAAAAATGTTGAAATTTTGAACATCCTTTCTTGGGAAACAAATTAAGCATAAGCCTTGGAACTAACCAAACATCACTTTGCATGTATATAGATGTGAATTTGAATACTACGAAAGATTTGTGACTCAAAACATATATCTTATTGGTGAGAGTAGAGAAATAAACAGCATCAAATCCGAAATTTAAATAAAAATAAATTATAAAACACACATGTATTGTTACAGTGTTGCGGATCCTTGATAGTTCGAAGTTCTTCCATTTTCCCATGGAAGCTCATATATGTTACGTATACTGAAATATGGCCTTATGCCGCTTACACAGAGAGTCATGGGGTTTTTGTACAAATGTTCAAAATCGGAATAAAAGAAAAAATTTGTTGTTCCTTAACATTTTTGAAAATAGAAGGACACAATGCTTTGTTGCTAAGGTCCGAAATTTCAAAAAAAAATTATTCAAAACGCTATGCCATCCTTGGAAGGTACTATTTTGGTCTCGATACGTAACATATACCCAATACTCTGATAAATAAAAAAAAGGATATAAGTAACTTAATTCAGTTAAACTGGATTATTAAAATTATTATTATTTTTTTAACATTATAAACGTGTACATAAACCTTTACCTATTGTTTAAAGAAAACAAACAAAAATAACATTTTGATTAGATTATAACATTATTTTAGTCTAGGACGCGACTATTTATTTATTAACAAATCATGTCTACTGGCATTGAAGCAGAACTGGAGGATACCATAAATTTACGAAGCAAAAGGAATGACGAAAGTATAGAAATGCCTGCAATTAAAAATTCTGCAGATACAATACCAGTTGTAACAACATCAGCTCTTATTACAACATCACATCAGGTAAATACATATAAGAAAAATATATAAATAAAAAAAATTCATTTGAAATGCGAAATTTTATAAATTTTTGCTACAATTTAGTCGAATAATTTATGAATATTATTTAAAGATTTATCTTATAGTGGTGGTGGTCCTGAATAACAAATGATATAATCTTCATGTACAAATCTAACTTCTTTGGGTACACGATCAAAACCGAGAAAACTACATTTTAGAACATTTTTTCCACGAAAGAGACCGTTTTATATTGAAACGTGTTTGCCGGTTCGCAATGATAAAACTTTTTCCTCTTTTCTCTTCTATTTATCTTTACTTAATCTGTTCATAAATCACCGTTTATTCCAACAATTATTACTCTTTAAATTCAACAATTCACAAATCTCTTTTAGTTCAAACAACTCAAACAATTAATTCTCTGATAACATCAATCTTTCCAAGTATCGCTTTTCTTAAATCTCTATTCAACTGTCTCACTATTAAAATCTCTATCCAAATCTCTTTCCAATTGTATCTCTTCTTAAATCTCAATTCGAACTTAACTTCCTTCCTTGCGACGATTTGACCATCTAGTGAGATATCGATGGTTCTGGAACGTGCCTGAGGTATGTACTAGAAAATTCCTGAAGGTTTTGACAATTGCTAAATTGACCTAAATCCAGCACTACTCCTCACTAGATGTCGCTGATCGATACTCAAAATGTCTAAATGTCGCTAATGCAGTCGATATTACAATATGTTTACAATTTGCGTTTGCTTTTGCAACGTTCAACTAAGCAATTTACAGTTTTTCCTGCAAGACTTCTTGTATAAAGGCGTTAAAGACTTAGGAAAATATTTTTTTATTTTTATATTTTGTAAGACTTAGCTTGTTATCAAACTTCGTATCCAGATCTAGTATTCATGCACAACATGAATATTTGCGAAAAGCTAGAACTTAGCAGGTGTTTTGTTTTGTGAAATTACTTTGAAAAGATTAAGCTCATTTGTTATACCCTTTTCGTGATCAGCAAATCATCACCCGGGTTTCGAATCGATCATTCATTGCATTGATTAGGATATTTAGTTGGAAATCCAACATTCCTTATGAAAGCCACCACAGTTCTTAACTATTACAAAAAAACAATAGAAAACAGGCGTAGCTTACAACCATCATTAAGCCAATAATGATCGTGATGGTGGAACACGCCTTGAATATAAGCCATCCTTAGAAACAATCTCGGTGGAGAACAAAAATCGGCCTGTATTTGCATCAGTGGAGCCCTCAGAACTACCCTAACGGTTGCTCTGGGCATACTGTTCCATCGAATACACTTCGACATCTACAGCAAATAAGTGGCATTTGGCTGACTTAGAATTCCTATCACTATCTCCTCAAGACTTGACTGGAAGGATGATTTTGTTGCTGCAACAAAAGCGATCTATCTGTTTCTACATAGATTGTCTCAAAACAGAATCTCGCGTGAGTGAAAGTGTCTTCTCCGAAGTTGTAAATGTAAGCATCTTCTGACACCAAAAGCGTCTTCCAAGCCGAGATATTGGAAAACAAGATCCAATCGTGGTTAAGGAAGGATCTGATATCTATCTACACGGTATATCACCAATTTCACCGGAATCTATCACCTTTAACTCAAAAACAGTTCTAAACAAGTTCAAAATTCACCTTTTTTGGGTGCCCGAGTTTAGGAAAATACCCAGCTCTATCGATTCTACCAAAAAATGGATATTTAAATATATGTACTTCCTTGTAGGTTAAAGAAACAGATGGATGGTTTCATCTGCCTCATCGCCCATAAGATCTGGTTTAACCTGTATAACATTCGCTCTTAGTGGCTAATCAAACAGAAAAGGCTGCCTATTAGTAAAATAGTGGACACTGCACCATTAGCAGGCATACACCTGGGCTGGCTGGGCTTTATTTATAATGATTTTTTGTAGAAGCTGTATGGAAAAAGAGGGAGAGAAACAGACGATCCTCCATACCAAAAGAAATACTGTGAATTATAAGCAATGGCAACAGTACCATTAATTCTCCCCAGTCATTCTGGACACAACCCTCGGAGCAAAAAATCACAACACCAACACTAGCGCTGTGTGAATAGTATCATAAGAGTATTCATAGCCCCCTTCTTCACCTGCACCAAAGTTGCCTCCGTGGCTTTACCCTGTCTCACGACTGATTCTGTGGGTGAAGTTTATCTAAAAGAAAAGTACAAATCCATGTGGTATCACAATGTTACGGTAAAAACTAACCTAACCTTGCCTAAACTGGACCATCACTGTATAAGTTAATTATAATGGCCTAGTTTACATCGCTGATTTAGTCTAGAACTATACCCATATATAGGTAGATAGGTGTCCCGTAGAACTCACTTAGGCTCAGAGCCCTAGATAGATAATAGGACAAATGTCATCGTTGTGAACGTATTGAACCAATGACAAGATGGCGTATTGACTTCAAAAAAAAAAAAAAACAAAAGTACGCAAAGATATGGAAACTTTAGTCCTTGATCCATGTAAACTAGAGGTGGACTAAGACCAAATTATTATCATTATGGTGTTGGGAGGGTTGTTCACAGCCCTTGGCACTGCGGTTTTAGCGGAATCCTATTGTGCCTTCCCTAATGTTTCCTAGATGAATTTTTTCACTCACAGAGGATATCAGGAAGTTAAGGAACTTCGCCGAAAATCCTCTTTCTAAGTTGAAAGTTGAGGGCTGGAGGGGTCTCTTCACTCTCAAGACACAGTCTACAGTTTGAATCTGTTACAAGGTTCATGCGGTAAAGGGTGTTTGTTCAGTGGTCCCGGATACAAATCCCCTCCCTCGGTCATGTAAACTAAGCCATTAGAGCACACAAACAGACAAAATTCAAATCTATCGGTGTGTGTATATCATAAATAACAAATTAATATTCCTTTATGTATATTTTTAGATAAAAAAAATAGAAAGCCTACCGGAACGCGGTTCATGGTCATCAAAATTGGATTTTATATTATCAGTTGTAGGTTTAGCTATCGGATTAGGTAATGTATGGCGTTTTCCCTATCTATGTTACAAGAATGGCGGAGGGGCGTTTTTAGTGCCATATTTTTTAACGCTCATTCTTGCTGGTATACCCATGTTTTTTATGGAACTAGCATTGGGACAAATGTTAACAATAGGCGGTTTAGGTGTTTTCAAAATTGCTCCAATTTTTAAAGGTACGTTTTGTAAATAAATATTTTTTATTTTTTTTTCTTTGAAAAAACAATTGTTTTTATTTTTATTTTTTTTTTTATAAAAAAAAAGGTATAGGCTATGCTGCAGCGGTAATGTCATGTTGGATGAATGTATACTATATTGTTATATTGGCTTGGGCAACATTTTATTTTTTTATGTCTATGAGAGCGGGTAAAATAAACATTTTGGAATTTTTTTTTATTTAATTTAATTTTTTATTTAATTTTTTTAAAATAAAACTTAAGATGTACCATGGAGAACTTGCAGTAATATATGGAACACAGTGAATTGTGTTAATCCTTATGAAAGAAAGGAATTACTTTGTTGGGAGCAATTAAATAAAGTTAATGGTACGGTTAAGAAAATTTGTTCGGTAGCTGCTACTAATATAACTGCATCGGATTTAACTGATCCTGTTAAAGAATTTTGGGAGTAAGAATAAGATTTAATTTGTATAAATAAGTATCTTATAATATTGTTTTTGTTTTTTTTTTTTTTTTTTTTTTAGACGTCGTGCCCTACAAATCTCACCGGGAATCGAACATATTGGTACTATTCGATGGGAATTAGCTGGAACACTATTGATCGTATGGATATTATGCTACTTTTGTATATGGAAGGGCGTTAAATGGACCGGAAAAGTTGTGTATTTTACAGCACTATTCCCATATGTTTTACTTACGGTTTTATTGATTCGTGGAATAACACTGCCAGGAGCTATAGAGGGAATTAAATTCTATGTTATACCAAATTTTTCTAAATTAAGTGAATCTGAGGTAAGATTTCTTTTATATATTTAAGATGAGACGACAAATAAGGTTGTTGAGCATACTAATGACATCGAAATGTTCGAAAGAAATACTGGCAACAGTATCAATAATTCTCCCTAGTCATTCTGGTCACCACCCTCGGAGCGAAAGATTGAAACTTAATACAACCTGAGTTTCCGAAATCACAACACCAACACTAGCGCTGTGTGAATAACATCATAAGGGTATTCATAACCCCTTTAGCGCTAGTGAATTATAAAAAAAAAAAAAAAAAAAAAAAAAACACAATCTGAAGTGTAAAAGCCTCGCAACAATGTTTGCCTTAGCTGCAAGGATAACAGCCAAAAAGGAATCTCTGTAACATTTTCTGTGAAAATGACAACGCAGATATCCAATTTAAGAATTGGAGAACTCAACTTCACAGGTTGGGTTTAATTAACTCCATCTATCTATCTATCAATAGATGGACCGGTTTGCTGGTTGGTTGGGGAGGGTGAGACAGCTCTTTACTTAGGCCACGATCTTGTCCATTATAATTCTTCTCAGACGATTGTTGGAAACACCTTTTTTTTTGTGAATCAGGGATGTGTGTGGGGGGCTCGTTTAGTGATGGGGATACTTAAGAGTGACTATTGCTGCTGTACGAGGTCGAGGAAATCTTCTTGTATTTTTGGCAACATTTTAGGACTTTGCTGTCTCTAGTTGCTTTCGATCTGGTATCCACATAGATTGGCGTTGTCTTGCAGTGTTGGCTGGGCAGTGACAGAGGAAGTGCTTCAGATGTTCCTGAGCCTCCTTGCAGTTTTTGCATATTCCCATGTCAACTAGGCTAATTTATGTGGCGGTGTAAGAAGTTACACTATTTTCCTCCATTTCACCATTTTGGTTTGGCGATGAGGGATCTTGCCACGGTCATCAGTATCAGTTCGTCCGCTTTCTCATTTCCTGTCCCGGTATCTATGAGATGTGCACATTGTTTCGGTTTGCCAATGAGGTTTAGCAAATTCTTGCATTCCCGCAAGCGTTTGTTAACGCTTTAATTGCAGCTTTGCTGTCGAAGTAGATATATATGTGCTTTCCTTGGGTGTGGTGTCCCAGTATGTACGGCGTGTTCGATTTGCGGTTGTATATATTGCTATTCCTTCGTGGTGTCATATGTTGCCCTCTTTCGAGGGAAAAGTCACTAGGTGGGTTGAAAAGGTGACCGTTAGGTTCTATCTAACGTCGAATGTGTAGTCTGAAACAGAAGACAAAGAATAAAGTTTATTGTTCATCCGATGGCCACTCTGAAATATCTCGAATTCGTAATGAATTTTAAAACGGTTTTCAATGGCTTCTCAGACAGGTTGTTCTAATAGTATTCACTAAGAGCTGTCTGGATCATTCGCATAGGAAGTGTGTCGCCAGAACCTCTGCATAAATCAAATCGTCTTCTTAGGTAGGCCGCCAGTAAGTTGTGGCCTGTGGATCCCTAAGAAATTGGGAAATGTTGTTTGTTTGATCTATCAGTCTGAAAATGACAAATTCCTTTCAAGGCCTTATTTGATGTCACAGTTGTAGAAGTGTTAAGACAGTGAATAGAGAGAACCATAAATTTGTTTCTTCTTTAGGTATGGATCGATGCAGTAACACAAATATTTTTCTCCTACGGATTAGGATTGGGTACCCTTGTGGCACTCGGAAGTTATAACAAATTTACAAACAATGTCTATAAGTGTGTACACAAGTTATAAAATTAAGAGAGATGAAGTTTATGTAACAAAAAATTATTTTCTTACAGAGATGCACTTATTGTTTGTACGGTGAATTCGAGTACAAGTATGTTTGCAGGATTTGTTATATTCTCTGTTATTGGATTTATGGCCCATGAGCAACAAAGACCGGTTGCTGAAGTTGCTGCATCTGGTAAGGCATTGAACAAAAAAAAAATAAAAATTAAAAATTAAAAATTACCTTACGTACCGAGTATCGAGGTCGTTTGTACAATGTGTCCAAACAATTCTGGATCAGAGCAGTAAAACGGAGGGGAATTTTCGACATTGTACAAGGACGGCACGTTTTCGGATTCCGTAACGTAACATATATTTTTATTTCATTTTAAATTAAATCTAATATACAATTTACATCAGAATATACGTATATAAATATAATAAATTGTAATTTCATGTCTTGTGTTTAGGTCCTGGACTTGCTTTTCTGGTTTATCCATCGGCAGTGTTACAATTGCCAGGATCACCATTATGGTCGTGTTTATTTTTCTTTATGTTACTCTTGATTGGATTGGATTCACAATTTTGCACAATGGAAGGATTCATAACGGCGATCATCGACGAATGGCCACAATTATTGCGAAAGCGTAAAGAGATTTTCATTGCAATAGTTTGTGCGCTTAGTTATTTGGTCGGTTTATCTTGTATTTCACAGGTTCGTTAAGGGATTTATTTTTAATTGTGACTTTGGGAATGTGTAAATTGTTTTTATGTTCTAGGGTGGAATGTATGTATTTCAAATATTGGACTCATACGCTGTTAGTGGCTTTTGTCTATTATGGTTAATTTTCTTCGAGTGTATATCTATTTCGTGGGCCTATGGTGTTGATCGATTCTATGATGGTATTAAGGATATGATTGGATACTATCCAATAGCTTGGTGGAAATTTTGTTGGTGTTTCACTACACCAATGATTTGTTTGGTTAGATTTTTTTCAATTTATCCTAAAGTGTTATTAATTCTTAATTTTTTTTGTATGTTAAACAGGGTGTATTTATATTTAATTTGATTCAATGGACACCCATCAAATACTTAGACTATAGCTATCCATTTTGGGCGCATGCCTTTGGTTGGTTTACTGCATTATCTTCGATGCTTTATATACCCGCTTATATGATTTGGCTGTGGAATAAAACACCTGGAGATAAGGAAACTGTAAATTTTTACAAACACTATATATATGTTTAATTTTTTTATATCAATTATTTATTTTTTTTCTACAGAAAATTGGATTACTTGTTAGAATAGACGAGGACATAAAAAGTCTTCGAGTAAAAATGCAACAAGAAAACGCAAAACAAATGGGAGATATTTATGCATTGTAGATGTATTTAATACGTTTATTTGTTTTTTTTTTTTTTTTTTTACTTTAGAAAAATAAAATCAAGATAAATAAATAAATAAAAAACACAAATTTACACTTAGGAATATAAAGAGAAGATTTTTAAAGACAAACTTTGATTTTAAATAGAAAATTTTTAATTGCGCATAAAGAAATAATTTAAAACAAACATTTTTCAAGTTCATACGTTTTTTCTTCTCCGATATACAGTACGATTTTCCTTACGAACACGCCTCCTATTTTGGAGAGATAATTTCCATACTTAATGTTAACTAATAGTTGAAGTATAATTATTATAAAAACAAAAAAATATTTTAACATAATATTTTGTTTCATTTCAATTTTTTATTTTGGTTGTTTTTTTTATTTTTATTTTTTTCGTTTAAGTAGATACATATCTCGAAAACTATAAAATCCTTATTATGAAATTGTTTATTTATTTTTTATTAATAACCCCATAAGATCGTTGAAATTAAGTATGTATGTCTTTCTTTAGAGCGGGGTTCGGCTCAAAATGTTCAAAATTTCATTTATGTATGAGTTTTGTAAAAAATAAAAAAATAAATAAATAAATTGCTGAAGCAGCTTTTGCATGGCAACTAATTCTACTTTTAATAAATGTGAAACTTATTTTTTTCCCGCAAATTAAAATAAAATAAAACAAACCTCAGCATTGTTTGTCCGATCCTCAAGAAAGGAGATCCTCTAAACTGCGTCAACGCCAGAGGTATTAGTCTAATTGACATCGCCTACAAGATCTTATCTGCCGTATTGTGTGAACGTCTGAAGCCGTTCGTCAGCAACCTGATTGGTCCATATCAGTGTGGCTTTAGGCCAGGAAAGTCCACCATCGATCCGACAAAGCCAGGAGCTCCAAATCGATACACACCATCTATTCATCGATTTTAAGGTCGCGTATGACAGCATTTATAGAGACGAGCTGTACAGAGCTATTTCTAGTTTTGGCATCCATGCAAAACTCGTCCGTTTGTGCAGGATGACGGTGGAGAATGCACGCTGCTCCATCAAGGTCGGTAAAGAACTCACCGAGACCTTTGATGTCAAAAAAGGATTTAGACAAGGCGAGGCGCTGTCATGCGACTTTTTTAATATCATTCTTGAAAGAATAGTGCAAAACTCGCGCGCCAACACAAGAGGCACAATTTTTCAAAAGTCCGTCCAATTACTCGCATACGCCGATGATATTGACATAATCGGAAGAAAGCAGCGTGATGTCAGTGGCGCTTTCGCGAGTATTAAGACGGAGGCGGCAAAGATGGGTTTAACGGTAAATGAGGGCAGGACCAAGCATATGCTGTCAACAAGAAAGGACACTCAACACCGACAGATATAACTTTGTGGTAGTTAAGGACTTTGTCTACCTAGGATCCGCTATCAATTCAGACAATGACACCAGCGCTGAGATCAGATGAAGAATAACCCTTGCCAATCGCTGCTTCTTTGGGCTAAAAAGGCAATTGACTAGCAAAGCCCTCTCTCGAACAACAAAAGTGACCCTATATAAGACGCTCTACGGTGCAGAGGCATGGACTTTATCAAAAGTGGATGAGGGTGCTCTAAATAAAACGTTCATATTATTGACGAGAAAAAAGAAAATCCGGGGTCGAGGGGCAGAAAAATAATTTTTTTGGAGTCTACCTCGTGCCACATTCGATGCTGCTGCGGCCCCAGGCTCCATATCTGAGGACGGGGGTGGCTTTTCCTCGTGTTTGAAGCTCCATTCTACCCATCTAGCAAAGAAATTTAAAGGAAAGACGAGAAAAAAAATTCACGCTTTCCGAGCAGGGCCGGGGTGGGATGGAAAAAAATCGTTCTTTTTTGGGTCTACTCCGTGCCACGTTGCATTTTAAGAAAACCGAAAATAACGCAAAAATGGGAATTGAAAATGAGAAAAATAAATACCATCCCTTACCCCACCCCGTATTGCAGTATTCAATTACCATTCGCTAACATATGTTTTGTTGTTGTGTTTGCTTGTAACTTTCATAAACAATGCTCATACTAAAACAAATAAAACGAAGATGAGAATGGAAAACCACGACATAACGAATGAAGAGAAGAAAAGGAGTTAGTCGTTGTTTAAACCATCAAGAATAAACATAATAAAAGAAGTTGCACTTTTGTGCCACTGTTGGCGCAATGTTGCAATCCCTCGAATGGAACTACTATAAGTTTTATATACAATGGTATAATTCTCAAAGGATAAATACCAGTTAGTAATACGGTAAAGTCAATGTAGATGGCACTATTTGTCCGGGTTCAAATCTTTGCTACTATTTTGTGCAACAACCGGATGTAGCAATAGTCATCTTCTAAGTATTAGCGCAATCAAAGGGTTTTGCAATAAGATAAGTATAAGAGAATTTTGAGTGAAGATGGCACTAGTAACTTCCGGTGTTGATATTTGATACCGGAACTGGATGTTTCTCCTCCCATCTAACGATCATTAGAGATACTTCGCTTAACTGGTCGAAATCCTTACTTCAGGAACTGGAAATAACCATTGCCATCTTGCGGCCGCCACATAAATCATAGAAAATTGTACTAGATCACTCTTTGATTTTTCCTATCAATTGCATTATTCTGCACTGATTCGCGTCAAAATACTAGTTTCGACTTTAATTAATTTTTGAAATCATTGCCTTTCGGTGCGAGTCCTTGATAGACAAACAGGATGCTTTGGATGTGATCTATCGGCAAATAGCATCAATTTGAGTGTTTCCAGGCAGAGGTACTAGCGATTAGGGAAGATACTACGCAGGAAAAGGAAACCCTATTCCACTTTGTCGGTGACTGCTCGTCACTAGCTAGAACCGGGCATCTCACCGTTGGCAAAGCCTGTTTTTAGGGAATTATCATAGATTTCTGACATGCAATTTTGAAACACCACTAACTTTCTCAACTAGACAGGATGGATTGGAAACTTCCCCCCTTTACACCCTATAAGGCAACCATTGTTAAGGCATTGAATTCCTATCACACAGAATGAAGAAAACGGTTTACATCTATAGTGGGATTTGTTTAAAATGATGCTAGTTGCCGATAGATGACATCCAAAGCATCCTGTTTGTCTATCAAGGACTCGCGCCGCAAGGCAATAATGTCAAAAATAAATTAAAATTGAAACCCATATTTTGAGACGAATAAGGGCAGAATAATGCAATTGATAGGGAAAATCAAAGAGTGGTCTAGTACAATTTTCTATGATTTATGTGGCGGCCGCAAGATGGCAATGGTTATTTCCAGTTCCTGTAGTAAGGATTTCGACCAGTTAAGCGAAGTATCTCTAATGATCGTTAGATGGGAGGAGAAACATCCAGTTCCGGTATCAAATATCAACACCGGAAGTTACTAGTGCCATCTTCACTCAAAATTCTCTTATACTTATCTTATTGCAAAACCCTTTGATTGCGCTAATACTTAGAAGATGACTATTGCTACATCCGGTTGTTGCACAAAATAGTAGCAAAGATTTGAACCCGGACAAATAGTGCCATCTACATTGACTTTACCGTATTACTAACTGGTATTTATCCTTTGAGAATTATACCATTGTATATAAAACTTATAGTAGTTCCATTCGAGGGATTGCAACATTGCGCTACCAGTGGCACAAAAGTGCAACTTCTTTCTTATGTTCATTCTTGATGGTTTAAACAACGACTAACTGCTTTTCTTCTCTTCATTCGTTATGTCGTGGTTTTCCATTCTCATCTTCGTTTTATTTGTTTTAGTATGAGCATTGTTTATGAAAGTTACAAGCAAACACAACAACAAAACATATGTTAGCGAATGGTAAATGAATACTGCAATACGGGGTGGGGTAAGGGATGGTATTTATTTTTCTCATTTTCAATTCCCATTATTGCGTTATTTTCGGTTTTCTTAAAATGCAACGTGGCACGGAGTAGACCCAAAAAAGAACGATTTTTTTCCTTCCCACCCCGGCCCTGCTCGGAAAGCGTGAATTTTTTTTCTCGTCTTTCCTTTAAATTTCTTTGCTAGATGGGTAGAATGGAGCTTCAAACACGAAGAAAAGCCACTCCCGTCCTCAGATACGGAGCATGAGGGCCACAGCAGCATCGAATTTGGCACGAAGTAGACCCAAAAAAAAATGATTTTTTCCCTCCCACCCCGGCCCTGCTCGGAAAGCGTGAATTTTTTTTCTCGTCTTTCCTTTAGATTTCTTTGCTAGATGAGTAGAATGGAGCTTCAAACACGAGGAAAAACCACTCCCGTCCTCAGATACGGAGCTTGAGGGCCCCAGCAGCATCGAATTTGGCACGAAGTAGACCCAAAAGAAAATGATTTTTTCCCTCCCACCCCGGCCCTGCTCGGAAAGCGTGAATTTTTTTTCTCGTCTTTCCTTTTAATTTCTTTGCTAGATGGGTAGAATGGAGCTTCAAACACGAGGAAAAGCCACTCCCGTCCTCAGAAACGGAGCTTGAGGGCCCCAGCAGCATCGAATTTGGCACGAAGTAGACCCAAAAGAAAATGATTTTTTCCCTCCCACCCCGGCCCTGCTCGGAAAGCGTGAATTTTTTTTCTCGTCTTTATTTTTAATTTCTTTGCTAGATGGGTAGAATGGAGCTTCAAACACGAGGAAAAGCCACTCCCGTCCTCAGATACGGAGCATGAGGGCCCCAGCAGCATCGAATCTGGCACGAAGTAGACCCAACAAAAATGATTTTTTTCCCTCCCACCCCGGCCCTGCTCGGAAAGCGTGAATTTTTTTTCTCGTCTTTCCTTTAAATTTCTTTGCTAGATGGGTAGAATGGAGCTTCAAACACGAGGAAAAGCCACTCCCGTCCTCAGATACGGAGTCTGTTGGCCCCAGCAGTGTCGAACGTGGCACGAAGTAGACCCCAAAAAAATGATTTTTTTCCCTCCCACCCCGGCCCTGCTCGGAAAGCGTGAATTTTTTTTCTCGTCTTTCCTTTAAATTTCTTTGCTAGATGGGTAGAATGGAGCTTCAAACACGAGGAAAAGCCACTCCCGTCCTCAGATACGGAGCATGAGGGCCCCAGCAGCATCGAATCTGGCACGAAGTAGACCCAAAAAAAATGATTTTTTCCCTCCCACCCCGGCCCTGCTCGGAAAGCGTGAATTTTTTTTCTCGTCTTTCCTTTAAATTTCTTTGCTAGATGAGTAGAATGGAGCTTCAAACACGAGGAAAAGCCACTCCCGTCCTCAGATACGGAGTCTGTTGGCCCCAGCAGTGTCGAACGTGGCACGAAGTAGACTCAAAAAAAATGATTTTTTTCCCTCCCACCCCGGCCCTGCTCGGAAAGCGTGAATTTTTTTTCTCGTCTTTCCTTTAAATTTCTTTGCTAGATGGGTAGAATGGAGCTTCAAACATGAGGAAAAACCACTCCCGTCCTCAGATACGGAGCATGAGGGCCCCAGCAGCGTCGAACGTGGCACGAAGTAGACCCAAAAAAATTAGTTTTTTCCCTCCCACCCCGGCCCTGCTCGGAAAGCGTGAATTTTTTTTCTCGTCTTTCCTTTAAATTTCTTTGCTAGATGGGTAGAATGGAGCTTCAAACACGAGGAAAAGCCACTCCCGTCCTCAGATACGGAGTCTGTTGGCCCCAGCAGTGTCGAACGTGGCACGAAGTAGAGTCACAAAAAAATGATTTTTTTCCCTCCCACCCCGGCCCTGCTCGGAAAGCGTGAATTTTTTTTCTCGTCTTTCCTTTAAATTTCTTTGCTAGATGAGTAGAATGGAGCTTCAAACACGAGGAAAAGCCACTCCCGTCCTTAGATACGGAGTCTGTTGGCCCCAGCAGTGTCGAACGTGGCACGAAGTAGACTCAAAAAAAATGATTTTTTTCCCTCCCACCCCGGCCCTGCTCGGAAAGCGTGAATTTTTTTTCTCGTCTTTCCTTTAAATTTCTTTGCTAGATGGGTAGAATGGAGCTTCAAACACGAGGAAAAGCCACTCCCGTCCTCAGATACGGAGCATGAGGGCCCCAGCAGCGTCGAACGTGGCACGAAGTAGACCCAAAAAAATTATTTTTTTCCCTGCCACCCCGGCCCTGCTCGGAAAGCGTGAATTTTTTTTCTCGTCTTTCCTTTCAATTTCTTTGCTAGATGGGTAGAATGGAGCTTCAAACACGAGGAAAAGCCACTCCCGTCCTCAGATACGGAGCATGAGGGCCCCAGCAGCATCGAGTTTGGCACGAAGTAGACCCAAAAAAATGATTTTTTTCCCTCCCACCCCGGCCCTGCTCGGAAAGCGTGAATTTTTTTTCTCGTCTTTCCTTTAAATTTCTTTGCTAGAGGGGTAGAATGGAGCTTCAGACACGAGGAAAAGCCACTCCCGTCCTCAGATACGGAGTCTGTTGGCCCCAGCAGTGCCGAACGTGGCACGAAGTAGACCCAAAAAAAATGATTTTTTTCCCTCCCACCCCGGCCCTGCTCGGAAAGCGTGAATTTTTTTTCTCGTCTTTCCTTTAAATGTCTTTGCTAAATGGGTAAAATGGAGCTTCAAACGCAAGGAAAAGCCACTCAGTCCTCAGATACGGAGCATGAGGGCCCCAGCAGTGCCGAACGTGGCACGAAGTAGACCCAAAAAAATGATTTTTTTCCCTCCCACCCCGGCCCTGCTCGGAAAGCGTGAATTTTTTTTCTCGTCTTTCCTTTAAATGTCTTTGCTAAATGGGTAGAATGGAGCTTCAAACGCAAGGAAAAGCCACTCAGTCCTCAGATACGGAGCATGAGGGCCCCAGCAGCATCGAATCTGGCACGAAGTAGACCCAAAAAAAATGATTTTTTTGCCTCCCACCCCCGGCCCTGCTCGGAAAGCGTGAATTTTTTTTCTCGTCTTTCCTTTAAATTTCTTTGCTAGATGGGAAGAATGGAGCTTCAAACACGAGGAAAAGCCACTCCCGTCCTCAGATACGGAGTCTGTTGGCCCCAGCAGTGTCGAACGTGGCACGAAGTAGACCCAAAAAAAATGATTTTTTTCCCTCCCACCCCGGCCCTGCTCGGAAAGCGTGAATTTTTTTTCTCGTCTTTCCTTTAAATTTCTTTGCTAAATGGGAAGAATGGAGCTTCAAACACAAGGAAAAGCCACTCCCGTCCTCAGATACGGAGCATGAGGGCCCCAGCAGCATCGAATCTGGCACGAAGTAGACCCAAAAAAAAATGATTTTTTTCCCTCCCACCCCGGCCCTGCTCGGAAAGCGTGAATTTTTTTTCTCGTCTTTCCTTTAAATTTCTTTGCTAGATGGGTAGAATGGAGCTTCAAACACGAGGAAAAGCCACTCCCGTCCTCAGATACGGAGTCTGTTGGCCCCAGCAGTGTCGAACGTGGCACGAAGTAGACCCAAAAGAAATTATTTTTTTCCCTCCCACCCCGGCCCTGCTCGGAAAGCGTGAATTTTTTTTCTCGTCTTTCCTTTAAATGTCTTTGCTAAATGGGTAGAATGGAGCTTCAAACGCAAGGAAAAGCCACTCAGTCCTCAGATACGGAGCATGAGGGCCCCAGCAGCATCGAATCTGGCACGAAGTAGACCCAAAAAAAATGATTTTTTTCCCTCCCACCCCGGCCCTGCTCGGAAAGCGTGCATTTTTTTCTCGTCTTTCCTTTAAATTTCTTTGCTAGATGGGTAGAATGGAGCTTCAAACACGAGGAAAAGCCACTCCCGTCCTCAGATACGGAGTCTGTTGGCCCCAGCAGTGTCGAACGTGGCACGAAGTAGACCCAAAATAAATGATTTTTTTCCGTCCCACCCCGGCCCTGCTCGGAAAGCGTGAATTTTTTTCTCGTCTTTCCTTTAAATTTCTTTGCTAGATGGGTAGAATGGAGCTTCAAACACAAGGAAAAGCCACTCCCGTCCTCAGATACGGAGCATGAGGGCCCCAGCAGCATCGAATCTGGCACGAAGTAGACCCAAAAAAAAATGATTTTTTTCCCTCCCACCCCGGCCCTGCTCGGAAAGCGTGAATTTTTTTTCTCGTCTTTCCTTTAAATTTCTTTGCTAGATGAGTAGAATGGAGCTTCATACACGAGGAAAAGCCACTCCCGTCCTCAGATACGGAGTCTGTTGGCCCCAGCAGTGTCGAACGTGGCACGAAGTAGACCCAAAAGAAATTATTTTTTTCCCTCCCACCCCGGCCCTGCTCGGAAAGCGTGAATTTTTTTTCTCGTCTTTCCTTTAAATTTCTTTGCTAGATGAGTAGAATGGAGCTTCAAACACGAGGAAAAGCCACTCCCGTCCTCAGATACGGAGCATGAGGGCCCCAGCAGCATCGAATCTGGCACGAAGTAGACCCAAAAAAAATGATTTTTTTTCCTCCCACCCCGGCCCTGCTCGGAAAGCGTGAATTTTTTTTCTCGTCTTTCCTTTAAATTTCT
Source organism: Criorhina ranunculi (assembly GCA_951813785.1). NCBI lineage: Eukaryota > Metazoa > Arthropoda > Insecta > Diptera > Syrphidae > Criorhina > Criorhina ranunculi. The sequence continues at coordinate 5,024,082 of OX638386.1, read as the reverse complement.
TTGCTAGATGGGTAGAATGGAGCTTCAAACACGAGGAAAAGCCACTCCCGTCCTCAGATACGGAGCATGAGGGCCCTAGCATTATCGAATCTGGCACGAAGTAGACCCCAAAAAAAATGATTTTTTTCCCTCCCACCCCGGCCCTGCTCGGAAAGCGTGAATTTTTTTTCTCGTCTTTCCTTTAAATTTCTTTGCTAGATGAGTAGAATGGAGCTTCAAACACGAGGAAAAGCCACTCCCGTCCTCAGATACGGAGTCTGTTGGCCCCAGCAGTGCCGAACGTGGCACGAAGTAGACCCAAAAAAAATAATTTTTTTTCCCTCCCACCCCGGCCCTGCTCGGAAAGCGTGAATTTTTTTTCTCGTCTTTCCTTTAAATTTCTTTGCTAGATGAGTTGAATGGAGCTTCAAACACGAGGAAAAGCCACTCCCGTCCTCAGATACGGAGCATGAGGGCCCCAGCAGCATCGAATCTGGCACGAAGTAGACCCAAAAAAATGATTTTTTTCCCTCCCACCCCGGCCCTGCTCGGAAAGCGTGAATTTTTTTCTCGTCTTTCCTTTAAATTTCTTTGCTAGATGAGTATAATGGAGCTTCAAACACGAGGAAAAGCCACTCCCGTCCTCAGATACGGAGTCTGTTGGCCCCAGCAGTGTCGAACGTGGCACGAAGTAGACCCAAACAAAATGATTTTTTCCCTCCCACCCCGGCCCTGCTCAGAAAGCGTGAATTTTTTTTCTCGTCTTTCCTTTAAATTTCTTTGCTAGATGGGTAGAATGGAGCTTCAAACACGAGGAAAAGCCACTCCCGTCCTCAGATACGGAGCATGAGGGCCCCAGCAGCATCGAATCTGGCACGAAGTAGACCCAAAAAAAATGATTTTTTTCCCTCCCACCCCGGCCATGCTCGGAAAGCGTGAATTTTTTTTCTCGTCTTTCATTTAAATTTCTTTGCTAGATGGGTAGAATGGAGCTTCAAACACGAGGAAAAGTCACTCCTGTCCTCAGATACGGAGTCTGTTGGCCCCAGCAGTGTCGAACGTGGCACGAAGTAGACCCAAACAAAATGATTTTTTTCCCTCCCACCCCGGCCCTGCTCGGAAAGCGTGCATTTTTTTTCTCGTCTTTCCTTTCAATTTCTTTGCTAGATTTGTAGAATGGAGCTTCAAACACGAGGAAAAGCCACTCCCGTCCTCAGATACGGAGTCTGTTGGCCCCAGCAGTGTCGAACGTGGCACGAAGTAGACTCAAAAAAAAATGATTTTTTTCCCTCCCACCCCGGCCCTGCTCGGAAAGCGTGAATTTTTTTCTCGTCTTTCCTTTAAATTTCTTTGCTAGATGAGTATAATGGAGCTTCAAACACGAGGAAAAGCCACTCCCGTCCTCAGATACGGAGTCTGTTGGCCCCAGCAGTGTCGAACGTGGCACGAAGTAGACCCAAACAAAATGATTTTTTCCCTCCCACCCCGGCCCTGCTCAGAAAGCGTGAATTTTTTTTCTCGTCTTTCCTTTAAATTTCTTTGCTAGATGGGTAGAATGGAGCTTCAAACACGAGGAAAAGCCACTCCCGTCCTCAGATACGGAGCATGAGGGCCCCAGCAGCATCGAATCTGGCACGAAGTAGACCCAAAAAAATGATTTTTTTCCCTCCCACCCCGGCCCTGCTCGGAAAGCGTGAACTTTTTTCTCGTCTTTCCCTTAAATTTCTTTGCTAGATGGGAAGAATGGAGCTTCAAACACGAGGAAAAGCCACTCCCGTCCTCAGATACGGAGCATGAGGGCCCCAGCAGTATCGAACGTGGCACGAAGAAGACCCAAAAAAAATGAGTTTTTTCCCTCCCACCCCGGCCCTGCTCGGAAAGCGTGCATTTTTTTTCTCGTCTTTCCTTTAAATTTCTTTGCTAGATGAGTAGAATGGAGCTTCAAACACGAGGAAAAGCCACTCCCGTCCTCAGATACGGAGTCTGTTGGCCCCAGCAGTGTCGAACGTGGCACGAAGTAGACCCCAAAAAAAAGATTTTTTTCCCTCCCACCCCGGCCCTGCTCGGAAAGCGTGAACTTTTTTCTCGTCTTTCCTTTAAACTTCTTTGCTAGATGGGAAGAATGGAGCTTCAAACACGAGGAAAAGCCACTCCCGTCCTCAGATACGGAGTCTGTTGGCCCCAGCAGTGTCGAACGTGGCACGAAGTAGACCCAAAAAAATGATTTTTTTCCCTCCCACCCCGGCCCTGCTCGGAAAGCGTGAATTTTTTTTCTCGTCTTTCCTTTAAATTTCTTTGCTAGATGGGTAGAATTGAGCTTCAAACACGAGGAAAAACCACTCCCGTCCTCAGATACGGAGCATGAGGGCCCCAGCAGCGTCGAACGTGGCACGAAGTAGACCCAAAAAATGAGTTTTTTCCCTCCCACCCTGGCCCTGCTCGGAAAGCGTGAATTTTTTTTCTCGTCTTTCCTTTAAATTTCTTTGCTAGATGGGAAGAATGGAGCTTCAAACACGGGGAAAAGCCACTCCCGTCCTCAGATACGGAGTCTGTTGGCCCCAGCAGTGTCGAACGTGGCACGAAGTAGACCCAAAAAAAATGATTTTTTTCCCTCCCACCCCGGCCCTGCTCGGAAAGCGTGAATTTTTTTTCTCGTCTTTCCTTTAAATTTCTTTGCTAAATGGGAAGAATGGAGCTTCAAACACGAGGAAAAGCCACTCCCGTCCTCAGATACGGAGTCTGTTGGCCCCAGCAGCGTCGAATCTGGCACGAAGTAGACCCAAAAAAAATTAGTTTTTTCCCTCCCACCCCGGCCCTGCTCGGAAAGCGTGAATTTTTTTTCTCGTCTTTCATTTAAATTTCTTTGCTAGATGGGTAGAATGGAGCTTCAAACACGAGGAAAAGCCACTCCCGTCCTCAGATACGGAGCATGAGGGCCCCAGCAGCATCGAGTTTGGCACGAAGTAGACCCAAAAAAAATGATTTTTTTCCCTCCCACCCCGGCCCTGCTCGGAAAGCGTGAATTTTTTTTCTCGTCTTTCATTTAAATTTCTTTGCTAGATGGGTAGAATGGAGCTTCAAACACGAGGAAAAACCACTCCCGTCCTCAGATACGGAGCATGAGGGCCCCAGCAGCGTCGAACGTGGCACGAAGTAGACCCAAAAAAATGAGTTTTTTCCATCCCACCCCGGCCCTGCTCGGAAAGCGTGGATTTTTTTTCTCGTCTTTCCTTTAAATTTCTTTGCTAGATGGGTAGAATGGAGCTTCAAACACGAGGAAAAGCCACTCCCGTCCTCAGATACGGAGTCTGTTGGCCCCAGCAGTGTCGAACGTGACACGAAGAAGACCCAAAAAAAATGAGTTTTTTCCCTCCCACCCCGGCCCTGCTCGGAAAGCGTGAATTTTTTTTCTCGTCTTTCCTTTAAATTTCTTTGCTAGATGAGTAGAATGGAGCTTCAAACACGAGGAAAAGCCACTCCCGTCCTCAGATACGGAGCATGAGGGCCCCAGCAGCATCGAATCTGGCACGAAGTAGACCCAAAAAAAATGATTTTTTTCCCTCCCACCCCGGCCCTGCTCGGAAAGCGTGAATTTTTTTTCTCGTCTTTCCTTTAAATTTCTTTGCTAGATGGGTAGAATGGAGCTTCAAACACGAGGAAAAACCACTCCCGTCCTCAGATACGGAGCATGAGGGCCCCAGCAGCGTCGAACGTGGCACGAAGTAGACCCAAAAAAAATGAGTTTTTTCCATCCCACCCCGGCCCTGCTCGGAAAGCGTGGATTTTTTTTCTCGTCTTTCCTTTAAATTTCTTTGCTAGATGGGTAGAATGGAGCTTCAAACACGAGGAAAAGCCACTCCCGTCCTCAGATACGGAGTCTGTTGGCCCCAGCAGTGCCGAACGTGGCACGAAGTAGACTCAAAAAAAAATGATTTTTTTCCCTCCCACCCCGGCCCTGCTCGGAAAGCGTGAATTTTTTTTCTCGTCTTTCCTTTAAATTTCTTCGCTAGATGAGTAGAATGGAGCTTCAAACACGAGGAAAAGCCACTCCCGTCCTCAGATACGGAGTCTGTTGGCCCCAGCAGTGTCGAACGTGGCACGAAGTAGACCCAAAAAAAATGAGTTTTTTCCCTCCCACCCCGGCCCTGCTCGGAAAGCGTGAATTTTTTTTCTCGTCTTTCCTTTAAATTTCTTCGCTAGATGAGTAGAATGGAGCTTCAAACACGAGGAAAAACCACTCCCGTCCTCAGATACGGAGCATGAGGGCCCCAGCAGCGTCGAACGTGGCACGAAGTAGACCCAAAAAAATGAGTTTTTTCCATCCCACCCCGGCCCTGCTCGGAAAGCGTGAATTTTTTTTCTCGTCTTTCCTTTAAATTTCTTTGCTAGATGGGTAGAATGGAGCTTCAAACACGAGGAAAAGCCACTCCCGTCCTCAGATACGGAGCATGAGGGCCCAAGCAGCATCGAATCTGGCACGAAGTAGACCCAAAAAAAATGATTTTTTCCCTCCCACCCCGGCCCTGCTCGGAAAGCGTGAATTTTTTTTCTCGTCTTTCCTTTAAATTTCTTTGCTAAATGGGAAGAATGGAGCTTCAAACACGGGGAAAAGCCACTCCCGTCCTCAGATACGGAGTCTGTTGGCCCCAGCAGCGTCGAATCTGGCACGAAGTAGACCCAAAAAAAATGAGTTTTTTCCCTCCCACCCCGGCCCTGCTCGGAAAGCGTGAATTTTTTTTCTCGTCTTTCATTTAAATTTCTTTGCTAGATGGGTAGAATGGAGCTTCAAACACGAGGAAAAGCCACTCCCGTCCTCAGATACGGAGCATGAGGGCCCCAGCAGCATCGAGTTTGCCACGAAGTAGACCCAAAAAAAATGATTTTTTTCCCTCCCACCCCGGCCCTGCTCGGAAAGCGTGAATTTTTTTTCTCGTCTTTCCTTTAAATTTCTTTGCTAGATGGGTAGAATGGAGCTTCAAACACGAGGAAAAGCCACTCCCGTCCTCAGATACGGAGTCTGTTAGCCCCAGCAGTGTCGAACGTGGCACGAAGTAGACCCCAAAAAAATGATTTTTTTCCCTCCCACCCCGGCCCTGCTCGGAAAGCGTGAATTTTTTTTCTCGTCTTTCCTTTAAATTTCTTTGCTAGATGAGTAGAATGGAGCTTCAAACACGATTAAAAGCCACTCCCGTCCTCAGATACGGAGCATGAGGGCCCCAGCAGCGTCGAACGTGGCACAAAGTAGACCCCAAAAAAATGATTTTTTTCCCTCCCACCCCGGCCCTGCTCGGAAAGCGTGAATTTTTTTTCTCGTCTTTCCTTTAAATTTCTTTGCTAGATGGGTAGAATGGAGCTTCAAACACGAGGAAAAACCACTCCCGTCCTCAGATACGGAGCATGAGGGCCCCAGCAGCGTCGAACGTGGCACGAAGTAGACCCAAAAAAAAATGATTTTTTTCCCTCCCACCCCGGCCCTGCTCGGAAAGCGTGAATTTTTTTTCTCGTCTTTCCTTTAAATTTCTTTGCTAAATGGGAAGAATGGAGCTTCAAACACGAGGAAAAGCCACTCCCGTCCTCAGATACGGAGTCTGTTGGCCCCAGCAGTGCCGAACGTGGCACGAAGTAGACCCAAAAAAAATGATTTTTTTCCCTCCCACCCCGGCCCTGCTCGGAAAGCGTGAATTTTTTTTCTCGTCTTTCCTTTCAATTTCTTTGCTGGATGGGTAGAATGGAGCTTCAACACGAGGAAAAGCCAGTCCCGTCCTCAGATACGGAGCATGAGGGCCCCAGCAGCGTCGAACGTGGCACGAAGTAGACCCAAAAAAAATGATTTTTTTTCCCTCCCACCCCGGCCCTGCTCGGAAAGCGTGAATTTTTTTCTCGTCTTTCCTTTAAATTTCTTTGCTAGATGGGTAGAATGGAGCTTCAAACACGAGGAAAAGCCACTGCCGTCCTCAGATACGGAGTCTGTTGGCCCCAGCAATGCCGAACGTGGCACGAAGTAGACCCAAAAAAAATGATTTTTTTCCCTCCCACCCCGGCCCTGCTCGGAAAGCGTGAATTTTTTTTCTCGTCTTTCCTTTCAATTTCTTTGCTAGATGGGAAGAATGGAGCTTCAAACACGAGGAAAAACCACTCCCGTCCTCAGATACGGAGCATGAGGGCCCCAGCAGCGTCGAACGTGGCACGAAGTAGACCCAAAAAAATGAGTTTTTTCCCTCCCACCCCGGCCCTGCTCGGAAAGCGTGCATTTTTTTTCTCGTCTTTCCTTTAAATTACTTTGCTAGATGAGTAGAATGGAGCTTCAAACACGAGGAAAAACCACTCCCGTCCTCAGATACGGAGCATGAGGGCCCCAGCAGCGTCGAACGTGGCACGAAGTAGACCCAAAAAAATTATTTTTTTCCCTGCCACCCCGGCCCTGCTCGGAAAGCGTGAATTTTTTTTCTCGTCTTTCCTTTAAATTTCTTTGCTAGATGGGTAGAATGGAGCTTCAAACACGAGGAAAAGCCACTCCCGTCCTCAGATACGGAGCATGAGGGCCCCAGCAGCATCGAGTTTGGCACGAAGTAGACCCAAAAAAATGATTTTTTTCCCTCCCACCCCGGCCCTGCTCGGAAAGCGTGATTTTTTTTCTCGTCTTTCCTTTCAATTTCTTTGCTAGATGAGTAGAATGGAGCTTCAAACACGAGGAAAAGCCACTCCCGTCCTCAGATACGGAGTCTGTTGGCCCCAGCAGTGCCGAACGTGGCACGAAGTAGACCCAAAAAAAATGATTTTTTTCCCTCCCACCCCGGCCCTGCTCGGAAAGCGTGAATTTTTTTTCTCGTCTTTCCTTTAAATTTCTTTGCTAGATGGGTAGAATGGAGCTTCAAACACGAGGAAAAGCCACTCCCGTCCTCAGATACGGAGTCTGTTGGCCCCAGCAGTGCCGAACGTGGCACGAAGTAGACCAAAAAAAAATTATTTTTTTCCCTGCCACCCCGGCCCTGCTCGGAAAGCGTGAATTTTTTTTCTCGTCTTTCCTTTCAATTTCTTTGCTAGATGAGTAGAATGGAGCTTCAAACACGAGGAAAAGCCACTCCCGTCCTCAGATACGGAGTCTGTTGGCCCCAGCAGTGCCGAACGTGGCACGAAGTAGACCCAAAAAAAATTATTTTTTTCCCTCCCACCCCGGCCCTGCTCGGAAAGCGTGAATTTTTTTTCTCGTCTTTCCTTTAAATTTCTTTGCTAGATGGGTAGAATGGAGCTTCAAACACGAGGAAAAGCCACTCCCGTCCTCAGATACGGAGCATGAGGGCCCCAGCAGCGTCGAACGTGGCACGAAGTAGACCCAAAAAAATGATTTTTTTTCCCTCCCACCCCGGCCCTGCTCGGAAAGCGTGAATTTTTTTTCTCGTCTTTCCTTTAAATTTCTTTGCTAGATGAGTAGAATGGAGCTTCAAACACGAGGAAAAGCCACTCCCGTCCTCAGATACGGAGTCTGTTGGCCCCAGCAGTGCCGAACGTGGCACGAAGTAGACCCAAAAAAAATGATTTTTTTCCCTCCCACCCCGGCCCTGCTCGGAAAGCGTGCATTTTTTTTCTCGTCTTTCCTTTCAATTTCTTTGCTAGATGGGTAGAATGGAGCTTCAAACACGAGGAAAAGCCACTCCCGTCCTCAGATACGGAGCATGAGGGCCCCAGCAGTGCCGAACGTGGCACGAAGTAGACCCAAAAAAAATTATTTTTTTCCCTCCCACCCCGGCCCTGCTCGGAAAGCGTGAATTTTTTTTCTCGTCTTTCCTTTCAATTTCTTTGCTAGATGAGTAGAATGGAGCTTCAAACACGAGGAAAAGCCACTCCCGTCCTCAGATACGGAGTCTGTTGGCCCCAGCAGTGCCGAACGTGGCACGAAGTAGACCCAAAAAAAATTATTTTTTTCCCTCCCACCCCGGCCCTGCTCGGAAAGCGTGAATTTTTTTTCTCGTCTTTCCTTTAAATTTCTTTGCTAGATGGGTAGAATGGAGCTTCAAACACGAGGAAAAGCCACTCCCGTCCTCAGATACGGAGTCTGTTGGCCCCAGCAGTGCCGATCGTGGCACGAAGTAGACCCAAAAAAAATGATTTTTTTCCCTCCCACCCCGGCCCTGCTCGGAAAGCGTGAATTTTTTTTCTCGTCTTTCCTTTAAATTTCTTTGCTAGATGGGAAGAATGGAGCTTCAAACACGAGGAAAAGCCACTCCCGTCCTCAGATACGGAGTCTGTTGGCCCCAGCAGTGTCGAACGTGGCACGAAGTAGACCAAAAAAATATGATTTTTTTCCCTCCCACCCCGGCGCTGCTCGGAAAGCGTGAATTTTTTTTCTCGTCTTTCCTTTAAATTTCTTTGCTAGATGGGAAGAATGGAGCTTCAAACACGGGGAAAAGCCACTCCCGTCCTCAGATACGGAGTCTGTTGGCCCCAGCAGTGTCGAACGTGGCACGAAGTAGACCCAAAAAAAATGATTTTTTTCCCTCCCACCCCGGCCCTGCTCGGAAAGCGTGATTTTTTTTCTCGTCTTTCCTTTAAATTTCTTTGCTAGATGGGAAGAATGGAGCTTCAAACACGAGGAAAAGCCACTCCCGTCCTCAGATACGGAGTCTGTTGGCCCCAGCAGTGTCGAACGTGGCACGAAGTAGACCAAAAAAAAATGATTTTTTTCCCTCCCACCCCGGCGCTGCTCGGAAAGCGTGAATTTTTTTTCTCGTCTTTCCTTTAAATTTCTTTGCTAGATGGGAAGAATGGAGCTTCAAACACGAGGAAAAGCCACTCCCGTCCTCAGATACGGAGTCTGTTGGCCCCAGCAGTGTCGAACGTGGCACGAAGTAGACCAAAAAAAAAAGATTTTTTTCCCTCCCACCCGGCGCTGCTCGGAAAGCGTGCATTTTTTTTCTCGTCTTTCCTTTAAATTTCTTTGCTAGATGGGAAGAATGGAGCTTCAAACACGGGGAAAAGCCACTCCCGTCCTCAGATACGGAGTCTGTTGGCCTCAGCAGCATCGAATCTGGCACGAAGTAGACCCAAAAAAAAATGATTTTTTTCCCTCCCACCCCGGCCCTGCTCGGAAAGCGTGAATTTTTTTTCTCGTCTTTCCTTTAAATTTCTTTGCTAGATGGGTAGAATGGAGCTTCAAACACGAGGAAAAGCCACTCCCGTCCTCAGATACGAAGCATGAGGGCCCAAGCAGCATCGAATCTGGCACGAAGTAGACCCAAAAAAATGATTTTTTTCCCTCCCACCCCGGCCCTGCTCGGAAAGCGTGCATTTTTTTTCTCGTCTTTCCTTTCAATTTCTTTGCTAGATGGGTAGAATGGAGCTTCAAACACGAGGAAAAGCCACTCCCGTCCTCAGATACGGAGCATGAGGGCCCCAGCAGCATCGAATCTGGCACGAAGTAGACCCAAAAAAAATGATTTTTTTCCCTCCCACCCCGGCCCTGCTCGGAATGCGTGAATTTTTTTTCTCGTCTTTCCTTTAAATTTCTTTGCTAGATGGGTAGAATTGAGCTTCAAACACGAGGAAAAGCCACTCCCGTCCTCAGATACGGAGTCTGTTGGCCCCAGCAGTGTCGAACGTGGCACGAAGTAGACCCAAAAAAATTATTTTTTTCCCTCCTACCCCGGCCCTGCTCGGAAAGCGTGAATTTTTTTTCTCGTCTTTCCTTTAAATTTCTTTGCTAGATGGGAAGAATGGAGCTTCAAACACGAGGAAAAGCCACTCCCGTCCTCAGATACGGAGTCTGTTGGCCCCAGCAGTGTCGAACGTGGCACGAAGTAGACCAAAAAAAAATGATTTTTTTTCCCTCCCACCCCGGCGCTGCTCGGAAAGCGTGAATTTTTTTTCTCGTCTTTCCTTTAAATTTCTTTGCTAGATGGGAAGAATGGAGCTTCAAACACGGGGAAAAGCCACTCCCGTCCTCAGATACGGAGTCTGTTGGCCCCAGCAGTGTCGAACGTGGCACGAAGTAGACCCAAAAAAAATGATTTTTTTCCCTCCCACCCCGGCCCTGCTCGGAAAGCGTGATTTTTTTTCTCGTCTTTCCTTTAAATTTCTTTGCTAGATGGGTAGAATGGAGCTTCAAACACGAGGAAAAGCCACTCCCGTCCTCAGATACGGAGGTCTGTTGGCCCCAGCAGTGTCGAACGTGGCACGAAGTAGACCCAAAAAAAATAATTTTTTTCCCTCCCACCCCGGCCCTGCTCGGAAAGCGTGAATTTTTTTTCTCGTCTTTCCTTTAAATTTCTTTGCTAGATGGGTAGAATGGAGCTTCAAACACGAGGAAAAGCCACTCCCGTCCTCAGATACGGAGCATGAGGGCCCCAGCAGCATCGAATCTGGCACGAAGTAGACCCAAAAAAAATGATTTTTTCCCTCCCACCCCGGCCCTGCTCGGAAAGCGTGAATTTTTTTTCTCGTCTTTCCTTTAAATTT
>OX638386.1:4805102-5013451 GCA_951813785.1 Criorhina ranunculi | reverse complement strand
AGCATGAGGGCCCCAGCAGCATCGAGTTTGGCACGAAGTAGATCCAAAAAAAATGATTTTTTTCCCTCCCACCCCGGCCCTGCTCGGAAAGCGTGAATTTTTTTTCTCGTCTTTCCTTTAAATTTCTTTGCTAGATGGGTAGAATGGAGCTTCAAACACGAGGAAAAGCCACTCCCGTCCTCAGATACGGAGTCTGTTGGCCCCAGCAGTGCCGAACGTGGCACGAAGTAGACCCAAAAAAAATTATTTTTTTCCCTCCCACCCCGGCCCTGCTCGGAAAGCGTGAATTTTTTTCCTCGTCTTTCCTTTCAATTTCTTTGCTAGATGGGTAGAATGGAGCTTCAAACACGAGGAGAAGCCACTCCCGTCCTCAGATACGGAGCATGAGGGCCCCAGCAGTGCCGAACGTGGCACGAAGTAGACCCAAAAAAATGAGTTTTTTTCCCTCCCACCCCGGCCCTGCTCGGAAAGTGTGAATTTTTTTCCTCGTCTTTCCTTTCAATTTCTTTGCTAGATGGGTAGAATGGAGCTTCAAACACGAGGAAAAGCCACTCCCGTCCTCAGATACGGAGCATGAGGGCCCCAGCAGCATCGAATCTGGCACGAAGTAGACCCCAAAAAAATGATTTTTTTCCCTCCCACCCCGGCCCTGCTCGGAAAGCGTGAATTTTTTTCTCGTCTTTCCTTTAAATTTCTTTGCTAGATGGGAAGAATGGAGCTTCAAACACGAGGAAAAGCCACTCCCGTCCTCAGATACGGAGCATGAGGGCCCCAGCAGCATCGAATCTGGCACGAAGTAGACCCCAAAAAAATGATTTTTTTCCCTCCCACCCCGGCCCTGCTCGGAAAGCGTGAATTTTTTTCTCGTCTTTCCTTTAAATTTCTTTGCTAGATGGGAAGAATGGAGCTCCAAACACGAGGAAAAGCCACTCCCGTCCTCAGATACGGAGCATGAGGGCCCCAGCAGCATCGAGTTTGGCACGAAGTAGATCCAAAAAAAATGATTTTTTTCCCTCCCACCCCGGCCCTGCTCGGAAAGCGTGAATTTTTTTTCTCGTCTTTCCTTTAAATTTCTTTGCTAGATGGGTAGAATGGAGCTTCAAACACGAGGAAAAGCCACTCCCGTCCTCAGATACGGAGTCTGTTGGCCCCAGCAGTGCCGAACGTGGCACGAAGTAGACCCAAAAAAAATTATTTTTTTCCCTCCCACCCGGCCCTGCTCGGAAAGCGTGAATTTTTTTCCTCGTCTTTCCTTTCAATTTCTTTGCTAGATGGGTAGAATGGAGCTTCAAACACGAGGAGAAGCCACTCCCGTCCTCAGATACGGAGCATGAGGGCCCCAGCAGTGCCGAACGTGGCACGAAGTAGACCCAAAAAAATGAGTTTTTTTCCCTCCCACCCCGGCCCTGCTCGGAAAGTGTGAATTTTTTTCCTCGTCTTTCCTTTCAATTTCTTTGCTAGATGGGTAGAATGGAGCTTCAAACACGAGGAAAAGCCACTCCCGTCCTCAGATACGGAGCATGAGGGCCCCAGCAGCATCGAATCTGGCACGAAGTAGACCCCAAAAAAATGATTTTTTTCCCTCCCACCCCGGCCCTGCTCGGAAAGCGTGAATTTTTTTCTCGTCTTTCCTTTAAATTTCTTTGCTAGATGGGAAGAATGGAGCTTCAAACACGAGGAAAAGCCACTCCCGTCCTCAGATACGGAGTCTGTTGGCCCCAGCAGTGTCGAACGTGGCACGAAATAGACCCCAAAAAAATGATTTTTTTCCCTCCCACCCGGCCCTGCTCGGAAAGCGTGAATTTTTTTTTCTCGTCTTTCCTTTAAATTTCTTTGCTAGATGGGTAGAATGGAGCTTCAAGCACGAGGAAAAGCCACTCCCGTCCTCAGATACGGAGCATGAGGGCCCCAGCAGCATCGAGTTTGGCACGAAGTAGATCCAAAAAAAATGATTTTTTTCCCTCCCACCCCGGCCCTGCTCGGAAAGCGTGAATTTTTTTTCTCGTCTTTCCTTTAAATTTCTTTGCTAGATGGGTAGAATGGAGCTCCAAACACGAGGAAAAGCCACTCCCGTCCTCAGATACGGAGCATGAGGGCCCCAGCAGCATCGAGTTTGGCACGAAGTAGACCCAAAAAAAATTATTTTTTTCCCTCCCACCCCGGCCCTGCTCGGAAAGCGTGAATTTTTTTCCTCGTCTTTCCTTTCAATTTCTTTGCTAGATGGGTAGAATGGAGCTTCAAACACGAGGAGAAGCCACTCCCGTCCTCAGATACGGAGCATGAGGGCCCCAGCAGCGTCGAACGTGGCACGAAGTAGACCCAAAAAAAAATGATTTTTTTCCCTCCCACCCCGGCCCTGCTCGGAAAGCGTGAATTTTTTTTCTCGTCTTTCCTTTAAATTTCTTTGCTAGATGGGTAGAATGGAGCTTCAAACACGAGGAAAGGCCACTCCCGTCCTCAGATACGGAGTCTGTTGGCCCCAGCAGTGTCGAATCTGGCACGAAATAGACCCCAAAAAAATGATTTTTTTCCCTCCCACCCCGGCCCTGCTCAGAAAGCGTGAATTTTTTTTCTCGTCTTTCCTTTAAATTTCTTTGCTAGATGGGTAGAATGGAGCTTCAAACACGAGGAAACGCCACTCCCGTCCTCAGATACGGAGTCTGTTGGCCCCAGCAGTGTCGAACGTGGCACGAAATAGACCCCAAAAAAATGATTTTTTTCCCTCCCACCCCGGCCCTGCTCGGAAAGCGTGAATTTTTTTTCTCGTCTTTCCTTTAAATTTCTTTGCTAGATGGGTAGAATGGAGCTTCAAACACGAGGAGAAGCCACTCCCGTCCTCAGATACGGAGCATGAGGGCCCCAGCAGTGCCGAACGTGGCACGAAGTAGACCCAAAAAAATGAGTTTTTTTCCCTCCCACCCCGGCCCTGCTCGGAAAGTGTGAATTTTTTTTCTCGTCTTTCCTTTCAATTTCCTTGCTAGATGGGTAGAATGGAGCTTCAAGCACGAGGAAAAGCCACTCTCGTCCTCAGATACGGAGCATGAGGGCCCCAGCAGCGTCGAACGTGGCACGAAGTAGACCCAAAAAAAATGATTTTTTTTCCCTCCCACCCCGGCCCTGCTCGGAAAGTGTGAATTTTTTTTCTCGTCTTTCCTTTCAATTTCCTTGCTAGATGGGTAGAATGGAGCTTCAAACACGAGGAAAAGCCACTCCCGTCCTCAGATACGGAGTCTGTTGGCCCCAGCAGTGCCGAACGTGGCACGAAGTAGACCCAAAAAAAATTATTTTTTTCCCTCCCACCCCGGCCCTGCTCGGAAAGCGTGAATTTTTTTCCTCGTCTTTCCTTTCAATTTCTTTGCTAGATGGGTAGAATGGAGCTTCAAACACGAGGAGAAGCCACTCCCGTCCTCAGATACGGAGCATGAGGGCCCCAGCAGCGTCGAACGTGGCACGAAGTAGACCCAAAAAAAAATGATTTTTTTCCCTCCCACCCCGGCCCTGCTCGGAAAGCGTGAATTTTTTTTCTCGTCTTTCCTTTAAATTTCTTTGCTAGATGGGTAGAATGGAGCTTCAAACACGAGGAAACGCCACTCCCGTCCTCAGATACGGAGTCTGTTGGCCCCAGCAGTGTCGAACGTGGCACGAAATAGACCCCAAAAAAATGATTTTTTTCCCTCCCACCCCGGCCCTGCTCGGAAAGCGTGAATTTTTTTTCTCGTCTTTCCTTTCAATTTCTTTGCTAGATGAGTAGAATGGAGCTTCAAACACAAGGAAAAGCCACTCCCGTCCTCAGATACGGAGCATGAGGGCCCCAGCAGCATCGAATTTGGCCGAAGTAGACCCAAAAAAAATGATTTTTTTCCCTCCCACCCCGGCCCTGCACGGAAAGCGTGCATTTTTTTCCTCGTCTTTCCTTTCAATTTCTTTGCTAGATGGGTAGAATGGAGCTTCAAGCACGAGGAAAAGCCACTCTCGTCCTCAGATACGGAGCATGAGGGCCCCAGCAGCGTCGAACGTGGCACGAAGTAGACCCAAAAAAAAATTTTTTTTTCCCTCCCACCCCGGCCCTGCACGGAAAGCGTGAATTTTTTTTCTCGTCTTTCCTTTAAATTTCTTTGCTAGATGGGTAGAATGGAGCTCCAAACACGAGGAAAAGCCACTCCCGTCCTCAGATACGGAGCATGAGGGCCCCAGCAGCATCGAGTTTGGCACGAAGTAGATCCAAAAAAAATGATTTTTTTCCCTCCCACCCCGGCCCTGCTCGGAAAGCGTGAATTTTTTTTCTCGTCTTTCCTTTAAATTTCTTTGCTAGATGAGTAGAATGGAGCTTCAAACACGAGGAAAAGCCACTCCCGTCCTCAGATACGGAGTCTGTTGGCCCCAGCAGTGCCGAACGTGGCACGAAGTAGACCCAAAAAAAATTATTTTTTTCCCTCCCACCCCGGCCCTGCTCGGAAAGCGTGAATTTTTTTCCTCGTCTTTCCTTTCAATTTCTTTGCTAGATGGGTAGAATGGAGCTTCAAACACGAGGAGAAGCCACTCCCGTCCTCAGATACGGAGCATGAGGGCCCCAGCAGTGCCGAACGTGGCACGAAGTAGACCCAAAAAAATGAGTTTTTTTCCCTCCCACCCCGGCCCTGCTCGGAAAGTGTGAATTTTTTTCCTCGTCTTTCCTTTCAATTTCCTTGCTAGATGGGTAGAATGGAGCTTCAAGCACGAGGAAAAGCCACTCTCGTCCTCAGATACGGAGCATGAGGGCCCCAGCAGCGTCGAACGTGGCACGAAGTAGACCCAAAAAAAATGATTTTTTTTCCCTCCCACCCCGGCCCTGCTCGGAAAGTGTGAATTTTTTTTCTCGTCTTTCCTTTCAATTTCCTTGCTAGATGGGTAGAATGGAGCTTCAAACACGAGGAAAAGCCACTCCCGTCCTCAGATACGGAGCATGAGGGCCCCAGCAGCGTCGAACGTGGCACGAAGTAGACCCAAAAAAAATGATTTTTTTCCGTCCCACCCCGGCCCTGCTCAGAAAGCGTGCATTTTTTTTCTCGTCTTTCCTTTAAATTTCTTTGCTAGATGGGTAGAATGGAGCTCCAAACACGAGGAAAAGCCACTCCCGTCCTCAGATACGCAGCATGAGGGCCCCAGCAGCATCAAATTTGGCAGGAAGTAGACCCAAAAAAAATGATTTTTTTCCCTCCCACCCCGGCCCTGCTCGGAAAGCGTGAATTTTTTTTCTCGTCTTTCGTTTAAATTTCTTTGCTAGATGGGTAGAATGGAGCTTCAAGCACGAGGAAAAGCCACTCCCGTCCTCAGATACGGAGCATGAGGGCCCCAGCAGCGTCGAACGTGGCACGAAGTAGACCCAAAAAAAATGATTTTTTTCCCTCCCACCCCGGCCCTGCTCGGAAAGCGTGCATTTTTTTTCTCGTCTTTCCTTTAAATTTCTTTGCTAGATGGGTAGAATGGAGCTCCAAACACGAGGAAAAGCCACTCCCGTCCTCAGATACGCAGCATGAGGGCCCCAGCAGCATCAAATTTGGCAGGAAGTAGACCCAAAAAAAATGATTTTTTTCCCTCCCACCCCGGCCCTGCTCGGAAAGCGTGAATTTTTTTTTTCGTCTTTCCTTTAAATTTCTTTGCTAGATGAGTAGAATGGAGCTTCAAACACGAGGAAAAGCCACTCCCGTCCTCAGATACGGAGTCTGTTGGCCCCAGCAGTGTCGAACGTGGCACGAAGTAGACCCAAAAAAATGAGTTTTTTCCCTCCCACCCCGGCCCTGCTCGGAAAGCGTGAATTTTTTTTCTCGTCTTTCCTTTAAATTTCTTTGCTAGATGGGTAGAATGGAGCTTCAAACACGAGGAAAAGCCACTCCCGTCCTCAGATACGGAGTCTGTTGGCCCCAGCAGTGCCGAACGTGGCACGAAGTAGACCCAAAAAAAATGCCTTTTTTCCCTCCCACCCCGGCCCTGCTCGGAAAGCGTGAATTTTTTTTCTCGTCTTTCCTTTAAATTTCTTTGCTAGATGGGTAGAATGGAGCTTCAAACACGAGGAAAAGCCACTCCCGTCCTCAGATACGGAGCATGACTGCCAGAGCAGCATCGAGTTTGGCACGAAGTAGATCCAAAAAAAATGATTTTTTTCCCTCCCACCCCGGCCCTGCTCGGAAAGCGTGAATTTTTTTTCTCGTCTTTCCTTTAAATTTCTTTGCTAGATGGGTAGAATGGAGCTTCAAACACGAGGAAAAGCCACTCCCGTCCTCAGATACGGAGCATGAGGGCCCCAGCAGCGTCGAACGTGGCACGAAGTAGACCCAAAAAAAAGATTTTTTTCCCTCCCACCCCGGCCCTGCTCGGAAAGCGTGAATTTTTTTTCTCGTCTTTCCTTTAAATTTCTTTGCTAGATGAGTAGAATGGAGCTTCAAACACGAGGAAAAGCCACTCCCATCCTCAGATACGGAGCATGAGGGCCCCAGCAGCATCGAATTTGGCACAAAGGAGACCCAAAAAAATGATTTTTTTCCCTCCCACCCCGGCCCTGCTCGGAAAGCGTGAATTTTTTTTCTCGTCTTTCCTTTAAATTTCTTTGCTAGATGGGTAGAATGGAGCTTCAAACACGAGGAAAAGCCACCCCCGTCCTCAGATACGCAGGCTGGGCTCCGCAGCAGCATGGAACATGGTCCGAGGTAGACCCCAAACAAATTTTATTTTAGTGAGTTAGAATCTCGCATGCTTATGAGCACGGGCTCATAGTATCTATGAAGATTTTCACCTACCTCGACCGACGAAAAAAAAAAATCGAGTGATTTGAGGCACTTAACAGGGAAATCCAAGTCTGTTTGCTTGTTGAAGGCGGCCTACAAGCGCACCCAAGTCCCTAAGGCTGTTTTTAAAGTAATACTACCCAAGTCTCAAAGCACATTTTCCGGTCTCTCATTCCCATTTTCAATTTGAAAGGCTTCACAAGAAAATTATTTGATAATTATTATTTGTTCGACGTCACAGCGCTCGAAAACTAAATTTTTCTATTTCACGTATTTTATGCAATTTTGTGTTAAAAATAACTGCAATTGGATTTATTTATTCATTTGATACATGAAATTAAGTGTTGGGATGAATTTCCGGCAATATTTCCATCGAAAAAGTGGTTTTTAAAAAATTTTCCAAACAAACACCCGAGCCCCCAAAAAGTGCAGTGAAATCGAATGTGAATTGAACGCATTTTTTGGCGGATTTTGTGTCACGAAGAAAATGTCGCATTTCGAGAGTTTTTCCATGGGGTTTTTCGTGGATTTTATTGTTTTCTGTGAGTGAAAACTTGAAAAAAAAAAGTATAGCAAGGTGCACTTAATGAATGTCAAGCTGTTAAGAGATGTGTTTGCATCAGTAAAAGTCAGTTTAGTTACTTGGATTGGGAAAAATCTCTGTGGGAAGGTTACCTACAAAGAAGGTGTCCATATCTCTCTATACAGATGGACCCCAAGGAAGAATTGAGAACCTTTTCATAAAAGGTTGGCCCTTGGAGTTGAGACCGCAGATCTGGCCATTGTAAATCCATTGCTCCTTGACTGGGGCGATGTTTATGAAGATTAATTTGCGTAAACTTCATCATTTAAGTGTGTTGCTGGCATTTCCTCCGTCCCCTTTTTGTCTGTGAGGCGCCACACCTTCACCATATTTAGGCGAACTCTTGGTTTGTAGCCCTTTGGTTGGATGGACGCATGGCCTCGCAATGGCATCCTGACCCGCTTCAGTGGGTGTTGCCATTTCAATAACTTTCCAGTCGGTCGGCACTTGGAAATTCAGGGTTGAGTTTTCTCAAAAACTGCTCCAGCCTTTCTCTACACATGCGTGGAATGCCTGGAACGAGGATCCTTACTTGAGGTCTGGTTGGCAGATCTTTTTTCAGGGCCACTTTTAATTTTACATAATTCCATGGCATCACTTGTTTCTGGACTTCTTTACTGAGCCATTTGATGAATGCCCGATGGCATTGGGCTTGATGACTGTTCGTCTAGCGTTATGGCCATGCGGTCCAGCAGCGCCGATTGGTCGAAGGTCCAAAATCATGCTCTACAAAACCCTGATCTTGCCAGTCTTACGTTATGGAGCTGAATGCTGGACGATGTGTAAGACTACGTCGAATATTTGGTCCAGTCTGCGAGAAAGGCGAGTGGAGAAGAAGATATAACCGCGAACTCTACGAGCTGTACAAAGATGTGCATGTAGTCCGGAAGGCTTAAATTTCGGTCACATCGAGCGAATGGACAAGAATGCTCCAGCTAAGAGAATCATTGAATTCCAGTCACCAGGTCCACGAAGAAAAGGAAGACCGAACCTCCGGTATTAAGACCAGAAACCTTGGTCGAGTAAACTGGAAGCAGCGTGCCCGGGACCGTGAAGGATGGAAAACGGCATTAGTTCAGGCTCAGACCCTCCAAGGGGTCACTCCGTCAATCTTTGGTGCATTGAAGCGTCCTCGTGTTCGCCAGGCGGTGTTTTGTCAATTCAGATTCTGTCTATGGCTGCTTTGAATAGGGGAAGCAGCGAACCGATGTTATGATAGACTTTTCCACCTGCATTGTGGCTGTTAATTTTCGTTGCTCCGAACGAAGTCTTTTGAAAACATGAGTTGTACTTCCGAATGCTTTATATAAAATGTTTTGAATCTGGAGTGATGCCAGAAACTTAGATACGAAGTCGTTCTGGTGGCGGCTTTAGCGGTGGCAATTTGACTTTTCCATTCGAACAACACATTCTGGGTGGCTCCTTGTCGAACTTCTATGCAATATCTGAATGACTGCTGTAATCTTTGTCCTAATCGTAATAAAATGCTTCCAAATAGAAATAGATTCTTTTTTCTTAAATGTGCTTGTCTCGTGCGCATGTCATTAAGGCGTGAATCACACTGGCCGGGCGTCTCAGCCTCTCTCGATGCATTTTCTTAACGTCGAAGTTGTTCAAGGCGTTATTCATTCTGGCTGGGCGTTTCAGCTGCTCTGGAAGTGGCAGCTCTGTGTTGAAGTTGTTTCAGTCGCGAATCACGTCGATCGGGTATTTCAGCCGTTGTTGATGCATTTTCTCTGCGTTGAACTTCAAGGCGCGATTTACGCTGGCCGGGCTCTTTAACTGCTCAGGAAGTAGAAGCTTTGACTTGAACTTGGCCAATGCGTGATTCGTGTTGATCGGGCTATTCCGCCGCTCTTGTTTCTTGATTACGTGCGCGGTTTGATGTTCTAAATGATCTTCGCGTTGTTGTGACATTTCTGTCGCCCTGTTCGCCTCTGCTTGCTTTTGCTGACGGATTTTCCTTCCGATGGCTGCTTTTTTCGAAGGCATTTTATCCCACTTACTATTTCGCCTTGTGAGATACAATTTCTTTTTGTTATTAGTACGTTGCACCAAGTGAGTGAATTATATTTTTTATGAACTTAATATGGATTCATAAAAATGCCGCAGAGTGTTGGACTGATTTTGACCAAACTCTACAGATACACTCTCCACGCCAATACCGAAGATTGCCTGAAAACATGCTTCTTGTGGCAACTCAAGTGGAAAGTACATGACTGGCTCCCCTGTCGAATTATTTCTATCACAAGCGCTGCTACGTGTACATCCACCGTCCTTGAAAATCACTTAAAATATGAATTCCAACAACAAGCTTGACCATGTAAACACTAACAATATCCATCCGTCCAACATCTATCCGATCAAGTCTGTCAAATATATCAGACAGTGTAGAACCACCCTAAGAATAAAAAGAGCAATCAAAAGTATCTACGTATCTATCTGTTTCTCTTTTCTACAAACAACCACCGTGCACCAGCTGCCGTACTATCTACTAGCAAAACACAATCGATTTAATTTTCGTGGAGTACTAGCAAAAGCAGTGTTGAAAATTCCTCGCTGGCGTGTGGTTTGCAGTAAAAATAGACTTTCTGCCGTGCGTTCAAATATCTGTGTACGATTTCTATTTTTTTTTTTTTTTCTTTTATTTCTTTAATCTTAGGAATTTAATTATTATAATTTTCATCATATATTTTTTTTTTTTTTCCAATAAAACATTTTTCTTTCAAGTATTTCTAAATAAATTTTCTATTTATTTTGCGATACACAGTTTTTTGAATAGTCAACCATAATACATATTCTAAAAAGAAAAAGAAAAGAAAAAAAAAAAAAAGACTGTCCTGTCCGGCAACCGGTCAATTGTGATTTTAATCAAAAAAAAAAAAAAGAATTATAACTAAATAACATTCTAAATCAAGTGCTTTACCTTATATTGCGAAAATTTACAAATAAAAAAAAAAAACTCCGTTTTTATTCACACAAACTTTAAGGACAAATAGTTAAAAAAAAAAAAAAAAGAAGCGTAAAGTACTGTGTAACAATATTAAAACAAAAAAAAATAAATAAAAATTTTGTTTCTTTTCGTACGTAGATTTTAAGCCTAACAAAAACAACCGCATGTGTGTATGTAAAAATATACCTCTGATTTCAAGTATCTTTGTGTGTAAAATTTGTAATTTATTTTTTTCCCCCCATCTTTCAGTAGTTTCTTTCGTAATTTCGCATTTTTTGTGTAATATCCTCCGTTTTATTTGCTTGTTTTACTTCAATTTTATTTTTTTCAAATTCAAAAAATATCTGTCTTATCTGTTTTTTAGTCAATTTGAAGTTGAAAAACCAGTTCTCAGTTTTTGCATGCGAAAAGTGTATACCTACCTAATTGAGTTTTAATTTCCCATTTCCCATTTCCCATTTGGTATTTCCCAAAAGGACAAACAAGATAAACAACAATAACAACAAAATAAAATAAAAACTAAAGTCCTGTGTGTATTTAGATATTTTTCTATACGACTACGGCAACAGTGCATTGGCGTCGCCATTTAAACATAAAATATGGAACTGATAACTCAGCTCTATCTACACTCCATATCTTTACATACCTGAGATTTATTTGAAAGACATAAACAGAATTTAAAAAAAAAAAAAACGTTTAGTGCAATACAAATTTACACCGTGGCATGCATGTGATCTCCCTTCAGCATTATAGTGTGTTTGACAACCCCCCCCCCCCCCATCACATTGCACACACGTATAATCGATAAATTCGTATTTTTCAAATGCAATTTTTATTTTATTTATTTTTTTTTTAATTGCTAATTGTATTTTTATGTATAATGTAAGCAAATTTGATTAAGCGTTTGTTTTTTAATTTAAATTTTAGTACAAAAAAAAAAAAAACCAAACGAATATTTTATTTATTTTTATAGAATCGGATCCGCAATGAATATGAATAATGTGAGCGATATACCCGTGCCTGATCCAGGGTCAGGAGACAAGGTTAGTATTTAAAAAATACAAAATTTTTCATTACATAAATGCTTAAAAATTTATTATTAAAGTTAAAAAATATTTTATAACTTTCCTATTGAAGTTACGTAAAATTTGTTATCTTGTGCTATATCAACTAACATGCTACAAAACTTTTGCACACAAACAAAACAAAAACAAAAACAAAAAAGCAAATAATTATTCTATGACATAATTTTGCATTTAAAACAAGTATTATAATCAAATTCATTACTTTTAAGATTAAGAGATACATATATACGCATATACATTAATAAGTGACGCAATAAAGTATACAACACAGCTCCCTAAATATCGGATGAATTATTTAGTAAATTTTTATCATAAATATAAGTTTATGTTGTTTTTACAATACAAATATGTATTTTATTTAATACAGTAAAGAGCGGACTTGAGCTTCATCTATCTGCTTGCACACCAAGTTAAGATTAAGACTTCTTCTTTCCTTTTCCACATTTTATTTACGCTAGATAGGTCATCTAGCTCGAGGCGTTATCCCGTGTAAATTTGGAAAAGGTGGCTACATTGTATGATGGAGCCTTCGCTTGGATCTATTGTGTGTTCCAATGTCCAGTCTGAAAAGACAAAAATTAAGGGGAAAGGTCTGAGTGAATGCAATTACGATCGTTCGGCATCCTGAATTCGTAGTGAATTTTCGAAAGTCGTTGAAATATTATTCACCGAGGGCATTCGCATAGGAAGTGGGTTGTGTTCTGTTCCGCGTCTGTATTCCCACAAGCCTGTGCATAACTTGTCTTATACTTAAACGGTGCCGTGAAATAACGCCAAGCGAAATAAGGCCAAATTTCAAAATTTGGCTTTATTTCCCATTATGAAAGCGAAATAACGCCGAATTTTGGGATTCGGCCCTATTTCGCTTTCAAATGCGAAATAAAGCCGAACATTGTTTGCGAAATAAAGCCGAATTTCAGAGAGAAGGCAAGAGAATTAGCAAAGCTAACAACAACAACGGAATGTAACAAAAACCTGTTGCTCCTCACCGATCTTGGGCATAAAAGGACCGCAGTAGCGAAGCGGAGCGGTGCAATACAGATTCCCAATATGGGTTGTGGTGAAATCGAAAAGTATCATAAGGCCGACTCGGCTTTATTACACATTTGAAAGTGAAATAAGGGTGAATTTAAAAATTTGGCTTTATTTCGCATTACGAAAGCGAAATAAAGCCGAGTTTTGAAATTTGGCCTTATTTCGCTTGGCGTTATTTCACGGCACCACTTAAACGCATTCTTCTAAGGTGGGACAATTCGGTCCATTTTTACGCCAAAGTTTTTGGCCACACCTCCATTTTGAACAAATTCAAAACATAGACTTCCCTGTAAACATAGACTACACCACACCAAAGCTAAGTTTCAATAAAAACTTCCTTGTAACCATTACATCCAGGCGACTCTGGGAGAATGAGACATTTCTACGGGACAATTCGATCTAATTTTACACCGATGGATCTTAAACCAAAGACGTTGTCCGTCCGTTCCAAATCATTGTAGCGTCTAATCTTGGCGTGATATCTTCCAAAGATATACGTATCTTTTCAGACAGTCAAGCAGCGATCAGGTCCCTTGAATCAGTCTCTTCAAATTCGTAAGTAGCTCTAGAGCAGTTCAATATTTAACTTTATTGGGTGCCTGGGCGTAGAGATATTTTAGGGAACTGCAAGGCTGACGAACTCGTCAGATATGGAACAACCGTACCCGTGCTTACAGAAAGAGACACCCTAGGTATACCGATCGCTACATCTGACCTTAAACTCAAGCTGGATGCTATCGAGAAAACAAATTCTAGGTGGACAAATGGTATAGCGAATTTGGCCACGGTTGGATCTGAAACGCTCTAAGAAGAATTTAATTTCTCTCAACAGATCGCATATCAGTTCCATAATAGGTGTCACCGCGGGACACTGTCTAATAGGCAAGCATGCAACAAGGCTTGGCGTCCATTCAAACAATTTCTGTAGAAGCTGCATAGACGAAGAAGTGGAGGAAACTATTCCCCACCTTCTTTGTAACTGTCGTCCAACTCTCTCCCGTAAAAGAAGACTCCATTTGGGGGAGTTCTACTTTAACCACTTAGGCGATCTAAAAAACACAGATGTCAGAAAGCTCCAATTGGTTTACCGAGTAGGTATGGAGAGCTCTTTAGATCCAATGGACTTATCACTGGTCTAAGTGTGCTGGCAATAGCTGGCAGCCACCTCAACCTAACCAAAGGTGGGCTGTCAGTAGGTTGAAGCCTCTGATAATCCCTATGAAGAGAGCTAAGTTTGATCTGTTTAGCGCAGGAATGTGCCCGTTTTTATCTTTTTGTTATTTGTCCAGAGTTTCCTTAAAATGCGACACGATGAGAGTGCGCACCATCTTTTATCAGCTTGTCTTTGGAAGTCAAGTGCAATGCTAGATTTGACGAGAGCTAGGGAGTGGTCGACCAGTGAGCCTCTCTGACTAACTCATCCGCCATTTCATTCCCGTGGATATCTTTGTGTCCCGGGATCTGTGGTTCGCGGTGAGGGTTTTAAGCTTGTTTCACAATTTTTAATAGCAGCTTAACTGTGTTTTGTAAATTTCGATGGTTTTCCTAGAGGCTAGCTTCGTTGATAGTTCTCAGTTGAAAAGTCTTTTTTAGTCCATGCTTGGATCGAGACTTTAACAGTCCAATTGTAATACCGACCTTAAACAAAACAAAATGTAATCACGGTAATATTTATTCCGTAAGGCGTTTAACTTAAACGATAACAGTTTGTTTGTTTTTTTTTTTTTTTTTGTGTCATTTAAGTATCGGTTTTCCATAACTTGAACGCCTTCGCATTAATTTCATTTACCTTCCACACAGATTCCATATTTTACGATTTATGACATTTTGTTTAGAAATTCAAAAACTGTAATTGCTTTAGGTTGCTTAAATAAACAAAACAAATTAGGAAAACTTACGTTTTTACTAGATTTTTACGACTTGGTGAACACCTTAAGTAAGATCACGAATACATCTACGACAGATAACGTCTTACAGAATAACAATGCGGTTTCTCTAATGACGTTTGTTGTAAAGTAATGGATTCCATAAAGTAATCAACGCTAATCGCCAATTCCGTCGTAAACGGCTTATCAAATATCTAGGACTCTTTCAAGATAGGAAGCTTTTCTGTAGACAAAGCATTGCCGAACGCGTGCAAAAACAAAGAGGGATCCAGATGGAGCCTACAGGCGAAAATCTTGCATCAGCACTACAGATGCGCTGTGTACTTCTTCAACAGCTATGCTTCAAACCATGCTAGATTTTCTGACAGTTGACATTTATTTTGAAGCCACTAATGCGGCCCTAAGGCTGAGAGACACTCATGGTGGACATGTCAAAATCCCTTAAATCACTACAGTCTTCTGAAATCAACTGACACGCTGTCTACTGGAAATCACTTCAACATGCGCTATAAGCACATAATACCGGACAAAAGCGAATGGACTCAACGCGAAATCCTCTTTGATGAGTCTATCTCTATCTTTCAGTCTCCCTTAGCAGTGTATAGTCTTTTCAATCCGAAGTTCATAGCTATGAGCAAGGTTGTCGCTTGGCTGAAGATTAATCCAGTATCATGTCACTTATATCGACAGACAAGCTGCGACCATATCCCTTATGTCCAACACAGTAGCAGCAGATCTCTAAACGAGGTCGCTAACCAGTTGAGTCCCCGGTTGCCAACGACATACCAGAGAACTGCGAGGCTCTCGAAGGCTCTATATTTTTTTATATTTAGCGCGCGCTAAAGGGATTATGACTACCCTTAAACTACAGTACGGGCGTTAGAGAAATGAGAGGGATGTGCAGACGGATGAGCGCACCGATGCTCAAACCATAGATGGCAACATCTTGACTATTCCTGGGCTAATTTGGCCTGACCTAGATCCTAAGAGATCAAGATTCGAATAAAAAGAGACCAACTCTCGAAACTATCTAACGTCCTAAACAAGAATGGTCCGAGTTTGGGTATTGTATGCAATGATTTCTGGAGGAGCCACTCCGCGATCAGTCTTGCAACCCATCTTCACCCGGTTTCTCTGCTCCAGCAGTCTTGCCAGCGTTGCTTGGTGATCTCCTTGTCATTTCCTTCTCTCTCGCATATGATCACTCGCAGATCGATGGAGATTACTCCTGCGACAACGAGAACGGGTGGTTCTGACACTGTTCACTGCCATTTGGTTTCCGTTAAAAAGGATAGAATGCGTGACTATCATAAAAAGTTTTCATTAACTTGCGTTTGATCATCTCAAGTTTGTCATTCGTCTGCTCAATGCGGTATTGATCTTTGCAGCCCTTTCGAACGCAAACTCGATTTGCTGCTAACATGTGAGCTTTGTGTCCAGCTTCACTCCCAAGT
Source organism: Criorhina ranunculi (assembly GCA_951813785.1). Classification (NCBI taxonomy): domain Eukaryota; kingdom Metazoa; phylum Arthropoda; class Insecta; order Diptera; family Syrphidae; genus Criorhina; species Criorhina ranunculi. The sequence continues at coordinate 4,997,694 of OX638386.1, read as the reverse complement.
ATTGTACTTTGCTGCATCTTCAGTTGTTATCGACACTTGACCTAGTTGGAATCTGCTTTCTTGTCAGCAGGATTATCTTCGTCTTTTCTATTGCAAGGCTAGGCCCGTAGTCTTCCGTCCAGCATTGGACGCGTCTTTTGATTTGATTAAGCCAGCTTTGGGCGGGTATTTGGTGTTTCGTGTGGGCTGGCGGAGTCCGTCAGAAAAGTTTGTAAAATGTCAACTCCTTCGATGTCATTATGTCTCTGGATTAGAGTAATGATGATGCTATCACTCAGATCCATCCTTCTCTGGATTCCTGCACACAGTGGATATGCGGGTAATGGATAAGTAAATCACTCTACGCAAGGGTCTTTGCATGCAAAAATCCAGAGAAACCTAGCTCTATACACCTGTTCCCGGTGCCGTCAGAAAGAAAAGTAGGTTAGGTTGGGTTGAGTGGCTGTCTCTACTAAGCAGGGACACACTTGGGCCAGAACAAGGCCCGTTGTGATACCACGTAGAGAAAACCGGGTGACTTGCATCAGAGACCTCACATGTGTAATTTCTTGAGGGAAGAAGAACAAAGTTGAAGTTGGAGTTCTGGGTAACCGTAGCGGTGTAAACCCTATCCTGTGCCACACTAAGTGCAGAACCAATTAGACCGTGTTTCTTAATTTTAAAAATGTCGAGCCTAGCTAGGTCATTGAGGTCATCGAAGAAGTACTCTCCTAGGGTTTTTCTCCTTAGCCTTGATAGGGCACGGTGTGTGGTCGTTTCCTCCTTATCTTCATCTCTCCAGCTTCTACAAACATCGTTAGAGGGCATGCCTGCCCCGTAAGGGCTCCTGCTACATTTCTTATATGTTTCGATAGGAGTAACCTAAGAGCACTAATTGGATTTTTCAGCCGTCACTGACGCCTGAATAAACATCTAGCTGTAGACTCTGCCTTGAGAGTGAAGAGACCTCTCTAAACATGCTACCGAAATGCTCAGCTGTCTTTTAACTTAGCAAGAGAATCCTCGGCTGTGAAGTTGTCCCTACGGAAGAGCTTATTGCTATCCACACAGACAAGTTCCTTAACTCCCTGACGTCTTCTGGAGTGAAACAATTCAACTAGGAGCATTAGAGAAGGCACAATCAGATAAAGCTTAACGTTTCTGGCTGTGCTCCAAAATTATGCTGGACGTCCAATCTGTGAACAGGGACAGCTGCAATGATGATTGTCTGACAAAACAACCATTAGATAGCGTTCATGTTTTTTAAAGGACGATTTATACATTTTTGTATAGCAAAAACAATCATATTTTGTTCTTATTTCAAATAGGGATACACAATTGGTAAGGAGATATGTATGTATATTTGTTGTTGTCACTTTTACATACATACAAACATACATATGTACATGGAGATGATAATGTAATGGGAAGATAATTCTAATTAATTATATTGCGTATTGCTAATGGCTTTTACATACATATAAAAACAAATAACAAATGTTTATGTAATTAATTTCGATCAACGGCTGAATGTAGTCAATATTATTATAATGCGTGCATCGTTATATAACACAAAATGTAGAGTCCAGGCAATTATTTATGTAGACACTTGAAAGATTTTTGCGGAATCTTCGTAGATATTTTTTTTATTTTTTTACTCAATGTATCCCTAGTTATTATTATTTTTTTTTTTTTTTTTTCTAGTTTAACCTGGTTTAATTTATCTTTTAATTTTTTATTTTTTTTTACTTCTGTCAGTATCGGAAACGACATGAATTTAAATTATTTATAAATATTGTTAATATTAAAAGATGTGGAAGTATATTGAGTCAATAGCTTCTGATTTTATTTATTATATAAATAGGGATAGGACATATATATATATATATATATATACAGGGTGGCTGATGAATTTAACTAAATAAGTTCATGTACTTTATTTATTCTTATTTCATTTAATGGATAATTTAATTTTATTTATTTATTATTATTATTTAGAAAATAAAAATAAAAAATATTAGTTTTAAATGGCGTCCACGCTCGTTAACACATGTACGACATCTCAACAAAAAGTGGTTCCTAAAGGTGCCGTGAAATAACGCCAAGCGAAATAAGGCCAAATTTCAAAATTCGGCTTTACTTCGCTTCCGTAATGCGAAATAAAGCCAAATTTTCAAATTCGCCCTTATTTCACTTTCAAATGTGTAATAAAGCCGAGTCGGCCTTATGATACTTTTCGATTTCACCACAACCCATATTGGGAATCTGTATTGCACCGCTTCGCTACTGCGGTCCTTTTATGCCCAAGATCGGTGAGGAGCAACAGGTTTTTGTTACATTCCGTTGTTGTTGTTAGCTTTGCTAATTCTCTTGCCTTCTCTCTGAAATTCGGCTTTATTTCGCAAACAATGTTCGGCTTTATTTCGCATTTGAAAGCGAAATAGGGCCGAATCCCAAAATTCGGCGTTATTTCGCTTTCATAATGGGAAATAAAGCCAAATTTTTAAATTTGGCCTTATTTCACTTGGCGTTATTTCACGGCACCGTTCCTAAACTGCCTGGAGAGTTGCGGCGGGAATTGCCTTAATTATTGTGCAAATTAAATGCTAAAAAAATATTTAGCGCGACAGCTCATAGAGAGCCAAGGCCTAGCATCTCACAACCATTCATGTACGCATGGAAGGTACCTACAGTTTTAATGCCGACTCCGGATGGCGGATTGAGAAGCTTTTTTCATGACAGATTTTCATGGCTGCGTAGACGTGGTACCGTGAAGAAACGTTTGATGGTTTTGTGTCCAACGCACTAAACACTAAGCCACGGCGACAACATTGATTGTTTCATGTCGATAAAATTGTTCCATTTTGTCATACACATCGGTGCAGTAAGGTGGGGTGATAGAAATGTCTGGTGCTACCGTGACATTGTGCCGAGCGACATTATGCTAAATATAAAAATTTGGCATAGTGACGCTTTTGAAAGTGACATTAGGCCGAATATTAACATTTGGAATGGAGTCCCAACTTTTTTGAAACATAACACCAAATGAGAATGTAACAAAAACCTGCTGCAGAGGAGTTCCTCTGCGCCACACTCAGGTCTCTAAGACCCATTGTGCTACCCATAAGGGAAAATCTTACCCTTAAACGCTACCCGCATAAAAAATGTGTACTAGTAACTACTTACTGCGTTAGTGGTTTACCAGATAGTTCCTTGAGATCCCGGAAGAAATGTCGCCCGAGGAATTTGTATCTTAGATGGTACAGGCCGGGGCAGTGGCAGAGGAAGTGGGTTGTGTCCTTTTGGTTTTTTGGACATAAGAAGATCGTAACAGCGAAGTGGTGCAATACAGATTCCCAATATTTTAAAAGTGTTTCAACGAACTCACGATAAACAGCCAAATTGGCAAGGTTTCACTTTGCAAAAGTGACATTATGCCAAATGTTAATATTCGACGTAATGTTACTTCCAAAAGCCTCATTATGCCAAATTTTGTATGCAATGGAGTCTCTTGAAGCACATGTGAGTTTGTTGCTGTCCCATAACGCATCTTTTGCTTATTGACAAAGCCATTAAGCCAACAAAATTAGCTAAATCACTGAAGATGATTTAGCGAGCCCAATCGAAGAAGTTTCGGAGCTTCTAATGGCCAAGAGGCTTCAGTTCTTGAGCTAATCTGATCTTGTAAGGGCGAAGGACAAGATCGTTATGCAAAATTCGCCACAATGTGGGACGGCGTGAAATCGACTGATTTAGCTATTCCTTTTCTGAGTTGAAAGAGAGCTGGGCATTCCATCAGGATGTGAAGAGAGGTCTCCTCACTCTCAAGGCAGAGTCTACAGCTTGAATCTGTTGTTGACTTTATGCGATGTAGGTGCTTGTTCTGGTGGCAGTGACCACTCAAAAGTTCAATTAGTGTTCTAAGGTGGCTCCTATCGAGGTTCACAATGAAGTTTGATTTTCTTTGTGACGGTACCGGAGCCAGGCTTCCCTAGATTCTTGCATACAAAGACCTTTTGCGTGTCTCGCGAAGGGTGATTTACCTACCCCACAGAAGGTTTTTGCCAGTGAGTAAAGCAGATAGCTAGCGACTAACGTCATTGCTCACATAGATACGGGTGTTACGGTCGTTAGCATCAACATTTGTCACGCTGAAAGTTCCAGGTTCAGCTCCGGATGTCAAATTAGTTGATCAACTGTGCAAAAGGCTGATGCCAACTCTACTGCATAGACATAACAGTTCTTGGGCTACACATCCGTACACGATCCAATTGTTCCAAGAACGAAAGCCACAAGACCATGGTTAACGTATCGAATGTTCAGGATTTGGGCTCAAAAGCAATTGCATAATGATGCTCTGTTGTACTGAGAGTTTTTGTTCAGTGATTTGGTTCATTTTAAGCTAAACAGGTACGTGAACATGCAACATTTTCGAATATAGAATGACACAGAGGATTAAGCAGATCCCGTTATACGTTAGAGGCATCATCAGGATTTATTTCTTTCGAAATTAAGTCAAACACGTTAGAGAACGATGACCACTGATTATATTTTTTTTATTTTTCCAAATTTGAAAGAAATGACATTCGAAAACAACAGGATGACGCCACGTGCTGAATGAATGAAGGAATGACCACCGCGTGGCTCTTTCAGTAACCTGATTCGAGTTTTTTTTTTTTAGATTGACACATCTGTCATTAACATTCCCTTCAAATTTTAAGCGTCATAGCTTGACATTTGTAAAAGCTTGCATCAAATTTTGTGTTAAAAACGAATTCAATGGTGCGAAGGCTATGGAAATGTTGGAGAAGTGTTACGGCATCGATACTCTATCGAAAACAAACTTCTATGTGTGGCACAAACGCTTCAAAAGTGGTCGTGAGTCCGTCGAAAAAACCATGTCGTTTTCAGTCGAAAAAGAAGGCGATGCGACACGGTTTTCCTGGATTACAGAAAGCCAATAAGGTTTATTATTTGGACGTTATGAGACGTTTACGTGAAGCAATTCACGAAAAAATACCGCATTTGTGGGCAAACAACTCGTGAGTTTTGCACATGATAAAAGAGTGAGTTTTTGACCAAGAAAAATACGAATACCATCCATCCAAGAGCTACCGAATTCGCCTTATTTGGCGATCCTGTTCGATTGACCTTCTGTGGAACGCGTTTTAGCAGTCGAGAGGAGATAATAGAAAAATCGAAGTCGGCTCTGATGGCTTTACCAAAATCCAATCATAAGACATTTTCCAAGGATCGGATCAAGTGCTAGCATAAGTGCATTCCAGTCAATGGAGAGTAATGTGGGTGGTGTAGTGGTTACACCATCGCTTGTCACGGTGAAGGTTCCAGGTTCAAATCCCGATGTAAAAAAAAAACTGCATAGGCATAACACTGCCAGTAGGGTGGTCATATGGCTTAAAAGTGTTGATCGTAATAATGACATCGGGGGATGTTCGAAAGACATACTGTCAAATCTAAGCAATGGCAACAGTACCAATAATTCTTCCCAGATCAAGGTAAAACAACCTTTCAAATGGACTTCAAGATCGTGTGACTAAACGCCTTTGAATTATTTTATTTGAGGTTATGTAAAGCCACTGGCTTATGCTTCATTGGAAGCCAACTTAACTTGCGTTATTGATTAAAAAATAACACAATTGCTGGGGAAAAGTCACCCAAACATTGGAACTGACCGGATGCTATTCGTCAGAGTCAACAGCAATGTTTTTTTTTTTTTTAAATATAAATGCCATAAAATAATTTTTCAAATAAAATGAATAGTTTGCGTTATATTTCAATTTAATGGCTAATCAGTTTAAAAAATTAAAGTGGAAATTTGTTTAACAAGAAAATAGAACAAATCGTTGCATTCCATTGTTTTTTTATGTTTTAATTTACAATATTTACATGCGTCACATGTAATCACGTACATCAAGACTAATACAACACTTTCATCATGGTTGTCCTCAATTCCATTCGTTGGGGGACTTATCTAGTAAAAAAAAATCACCTAATCTCTTAAGTATTGTAGTTTATTGCCACTGGTTACTATGATTTAATATTGCGGCACCAAAATGTTAAGAATCGCAAAAAGACATCAATCAATTTGTTTATAGCTTGTGTATTTTCATTTTTTTAAAACTAAATTAAAGTCATATATTTCGACACAGCGATTAGGAAAGGTATTTTCTAAAAGACGTCACTTGTCACGATAAGTTTGAAAGTAAAAAGTTTATCAATGTCTTATGTCGACAGTCGGGTCTGATAATTGGAAAATCGGTCAAAATGCATTTCATTTGCCATCAATTGGACTCCCTAAAAACGCATTGCTTGCTGAACTTTTATAAACCTGGTGATTCCTACTTCGATCAGTAGCTGTTACTGAGATTGTTTTCAAATGTTCATCAATTAAAATCGATGCCGCCAAATGGCTCCTTAAATTTGCCAATCACTCAAAGTTTTCAATTGTCAAAGACGAGTTATTATGAGAGATCTTCACTTGACCTCTGCCCCTATCCTCATTTTCATTTCGATCACCGAAAGGTAGAGTTGGACGCACTGCGATTTAAAAGGCTCATCAGTTTTCAAACTTTAAATTAGTTTTTTTGCTTTTTACACTTGTGCAACATAACTGCAACAAGATTTCATAGTGAAAATGAAATGATAAAAATTTACCAGTATAACCATTTGAAACTATAAAACTTTACGTAGCACTGTCATGTTGCGTGACACTGCTGTCGGTTGTGAGTAAAATAGCTCGTTTAATTTAGATTGATGATTACACTGTTGAAACGTTGGATGTGTCATGTCAAAAGTTCAACAGAGAATTAGAAGATTCTTTTGTCAGTCGTGGATGGATACCTAAAATCGATGACTTCCGAATCATTATTTTTTATTTCCACTCTGTTAAACTTGTTAAACTTTTTCTATTGTAAACTTAACGACCGTCAAATACATTCATAGATGATGAGCATTTAATAAAAATAAAAAAATATTAAAACCGGGCAGTAAAAATGATACGATAAGTCTTTAAAGCCCATAGAGCGGGTGCATAATGGCGTAACATTATAACTAATCACATGTCGTTCATTAATTTAAACTATAGACAGAAACTGTTTTTTTTTTTTTTTCGTTTTGACATTGTCTTTTCCTATTTTTTTTTTATTTATTTTTTTTTTCTCCACCTCCCTGTTGCTTAGTGAAATGTGTTGACATGATCGGTTCACACTATAGTCTATGACGCATTTATAAAAAAAAAAAAAAAACATAAATAAAACTTATCTAGATCTTAAACCTTATCTGCTGACTTGTAGATACTATAATAAAAAATAAAAAAAAATAAAAATTATGGAAATATAACACTGTTAATCAGTTTGGTGGTTTTTTTAAATTACAGCAGAGGAATCGTCGACGCACTCGTCGTTGTGCACCTACACTATCTGTATGTGTCTATTGATCATCATTATATTTTATATATATTTTAAGTCATGGTTGTCTTGTTAAACTGGATCTAGAAATAAGACCCCTTCTAACTCACATTTTGTGGGGACGATGGAGACTTTTACTAAATACCCTTGAGGCGACGACGTATTGCAATTAAAAATTTTGTATCTATTACGTTTTTTATTTTTTATTAATGTAAACTATAAGATATGAATGTGTTCAATGTCAAACGATATGCTTTTGTTTACACTTTTACTGCGTTGCATGTAATCTGTGTATCAACGAGTACATATGTATGTCGAAACAGTCCATGACTTGTAATGATTTTTCTTGTTTTTTTTTTTTTTTAAATACATTTGTACATAATTAATCGTGCAGAAAATGGGGACAACTCTTAATATTTTTAGTTACATAATAAAGTTTGTTTCTCAGACAAACAATTACCATTAATCAGAGAAAACGTTTTAATTCAGTTGTATTCTTGAACAAGAGAGACGGGCATTTAAACTTAAAAATAAATTGAAAATAATTGACGATCCTCCCTTTTTATTGGTCCGGCAGTAGTGTAACCGTCACAATATTCATTATTAAAATCCTTTATCTCTTTTTGAGTTTTTTTTGTTTTTTTTTTTTTTTTCAATTCAATTGATGTGTAGTTTGTGTCTTTGCAAACACGATTAATTGATGTGGTTGTCGTTTTTTTAGGGTTAAAAAATGTTAAATGTGTATCCATGGCAGCATTACTTGTGTTTTTATTGTACAAAATGAATTTAATGCACAATAGTTCCGACTTTTAAATCATTATCGACCATAGGCACGCTAGTCTTACAGTGCTCTGTAAATAAATTGGGATAAATAAATGCTAAGAGATATTTTTGGATTTAATATGCGCCCACCTTTGGCATCAATAAGTTCTTTTACACTGCTGAGCGTAGAAAATATTAAGGTTGTGCACATATTTTTGATTTCTCCGTCACGGGACCATGATTAAGTCCCTCCACGATTCCGGGATGAGTGATGAAACCGGCGATGTCTTGGGTGAGCTGGTGGTTATATCGTCCACCATAAGGTAGTTGTTTCCTAGAAAACGATGCGGTGCTCTTATGAGGCTGTTACAGTGACAAAGTATGTCCTCTTTGCACATGCGACATTTACTCGTATTGTCTTGAGCTATTCCCACGTCACGGAACCATACTTGAATAATTGGCGAAATGTGCTTGTCGTTCAATTTTATTTCTGAGCCTCGCTTTAACAACAGCCCACAGATTTTCAATCCGATTGAGGTTAAAACGAATTTCAAGGCTATTCCAGCACATTAATGATGGAAAGATTCCTTCGAATGGTATGGAGAAGCATATGGGTCATGGGTCATGCCTTCGATCAGTTTTAAAGTTCCAAGACCCTTAGATGTAAAAAATCGATAAAAAAATAACTTTGGGTGTGTGCTTCGATAATATGACGAGCTAATTTCTTCTCACGAACCTCACACGGTATGCCTGGACCTCAAAGTTGCTTTCGGGTGAAAAAAAAGAAGTTATTTTGAAGTTAAGTGTTTATGTTTCCTTCCCCACTGCAGTCTTTCTTCGTCATAGCTTCAAACAGAAATGGTCTTCTTGTTTTGCGACCCACTTCAAGAAGACACTGTCGAACAGTAGACAGAACCCTTTGTGCACTTGCGACGCAAAGCCTTTTGAAGATCTCCGCTTGTTTCGGACCAACATTTTTTAATCATGAGCCGTGGTTCTGCGCTTTCGACTGCAATGGCCCTCTTTGCAATCGAACTTATATCCTTTTGCTACGCTTAATTTGAAAACACTTATATTTCTAACTCCAACACAACCGAAAACTGCCTTATGCTTTTTTCAATTTAGCCCTTCTACGATTACGTTTAAAAAGGTGTTTTTCCCAATTAATTTTCACTGGCACTGTAGGTTTCTGCTCGACCATGCTTCCTGGGGCCCTAATAAAGTATGGAATTCTTCTTTTGTGCTTCCTAAAACTTTTTCTAGCACTGGAATGGAATTCGATCTCGTTCATTTGACCACCGTGAGCACGTTTGCAGCGATCAATTCTTTGGAGTCAATTTTCAATCACTCTTTAATACATATCGGCCGGAACGTTGGAAATTTCGCGTTCAATATTGTTCCTAAGCTCCTCTAACGTTGTTGGCTGGTTGGCATAAACCAACGGCTTAACATAACGCCATAAAAATAAATCCAACGGCGTTAAATCGCATGGGCGAGATGGCCATTCGACTGGACTATTTCTCGAGATTATGCAATTACCGAACTTTCCCTTCTTTGGGTCAACTGTCTGATCAGCTATGTGGCATGTGGCACCATCTTGTTGGAACCACATATCACTGATGTCAAGTTCAAAAATAGCCTTCCAACATGGAACGATAGTGAACTCCATTGACCGTAACACGACGATCATTTTCATCGACGAAAAAATGCAGTCCAATCACACCTCCGTCATGATATCAACACCACACGGTCATTTTGTGTGGTTACAATGGAGTCTCTTGAAGCACATATGGGTTTGTTGCTGTCCAATATGATTGGTAAAGCCATCTTCAACCCAATCGAAGGAGTTTCAAATGATCAAGAGGCTTCAGTTCTTGAGCTAATCTGATCTTGTAAGGGTGAAGGCTAAGATCGTTCGCCACAATGTGGACTGAGAGATTGCCAATTCCTGTGAACGGCATGGAATCGACTGATTTGACTCATTTTAAACTGAAGCACTTACGGCTGCGATATTTTTGGTACTTTGACCAGTGCGTTGTCTCACTGGCACAGGAACACTCAATTGTGAATTTGTTGACTCGAATCTATCCACTATGGCACGCACAGCCTGGGTCCAAATCGTCTCTTCCGTGATCGTATAACTCGTCACGTAAAAACGAGCATTATTACGTCGGAATGATCGTTTATACGTAATTATGCTCATTTTTACGTGACGAGTTATACGATCACGGAAGAGACGATTTGGCCCCTGGACGATTATATCGACTGAAATTTGGAGTAAGCGCTCTTAAAGTTGCTACTACCGACTCAGAATGTCGGTAGTAATTTTTAATAACTTCCAAACGTTGCTCGTTCGTGAACTTCACCATGATAAAAATATAAATCTTGACTGATATATTGACATTGACAGATTATAAAAGAAGTTTAAGGATGCGTTTGTACAAATATATAAAATTGTTATGTCCCTATCGTAAAAACCCTTTACAATCCAATGCCCGTCCATCAGCTAGTTCAAAGAAGTTTATAACTGCAAGTATGTAGTCATTAATTTGTTAATTGAAAGTCCTTACAGATATTTGTCGTTTCTATGTCAAAAATAAAGTTAGAAGGGATTTAGCAAAAAGCATCCATTAAAGGAGCTAAAAGGAAAAAGGTTGGAAAACTGCATTAAAAAATGATTGTAGGTTTTTTTTAGTGCTATTCTTTCAACTTAAGAACATGGACCTTATGCTTAATACGACTTTCGAATATTCTTTTAGTAATACTCTGCACAAAACGTCTCATGGGAATATTAAATAAGTTCTTAAGAAATAAATAGTAATGCCAAACAATTTTAAGATAACCCTTATTTTAAAATTTGTTTACAAAACGATGCAAAACACTTAAACACGATCGAATAAATATACTTATATAAACAATTGTTTTTAATAATTTACTTAATTAGAAGAATTTCTTTGTAGTATATGTTTTCTTCCGCCCCCCCCCCCCCTATTTCCTTTTTGTACTAAATTTAAATGTTAAATAGTTGTGTGTGATCAAAATATTTCGTAAACGTCCCAGTTTCAAGACTAAATCATTATTTTACTACGTTTACACTAGAACTACATAAATGAATCATTTTGGTAAAAAATAAATTAATAAGAAAACTAAATTTAATACTATAACTATACCGTCATCATTGGACTGAATTAAATTACTTTTTAATTAAAAATCAATAAATGTAATATAAACCGTTTTAAATGCTTCATTTGAGTCTAGTGGAGGCGTTATATAAAGCATAGAAAGAGTAAGACTGTCGCATCATTTAATTTTAAAGAAAGTACTTAAAAAAAAATTCGATACATTCTCAGCCTGACCATAAAAGCCATAAAACATGTGAAAAATATCACTCAGTTTAGTAGTAACCTCGAATGCTCTCTATGCGCTATCCTGGTTTACAAGAGTCTAAGGTCAAACAAATTTTATCAAAGAGTGGCGCAAGCAAAGAATTAAATAAAACAAGTAAATGTACAACATATTAGCTGTGTTTTTTTTTTGATAATTATACTCACTTCAGTCAAAAAAACGATCTATACTCACTTTATCCACAGTAGCAGTCGCACCAACCAATTGGTTTGCGGCTCGATTTCTTTTTCTTCGTTTGACAGTTTGCAAATGTCAAAACCGAGGAAAAGCAACAAATACGATCGGCTTAAGGCTAATTTATGAGATTTTTCGCACTCTGGTGGTCAACTTATGTAGTTCTATCCTCACTTGATGCTACTGGGAAATTTATCCCAACTTGGTGTGTTGTTATTGCTTTGTGTGTAAAATCTTACTGGGCTGGGTATACAGCTATCAAAAAAACACGGCTATTGTTACCAGAGTGCACAAGAACTAGGATACTCGACATTTTATACAATACTTTCGTCCAAAACACTTCGACCCGTAATTTACCAGACTTTTTTCACAAATTGATTCGAGGATAATCACACGATTTTTGTTTCCTCGTGCCAGGAGTTGTCGTTTAGACAAAAAAGGCTTATTGTTGTATAGAGTGACCAGATAAGAACGATAGGAAAAAAATGTAACTAAAACAACAGCGGTGTGAGATATAACATTCATGCCATTATGTGTGGACTAGCATATCATTTAAATGGCCGCCTCGGCTTCGCTGACAGTCCAATTTTTGATGACTCGGTCCAATATGTAAGGCGTTATTTCTGCAAAAGCTTCTCGAATGTTGGCCTCGAGCTCGTCCAAAGTGGTTGGCTTGTTAGCGTAGACTAAGGACTTGACGTAGCCCCAGAGAAAATAATCGAGTGGTGTCAAGTTGCATGATCGCGGTGGCCAATTGATGAACGCGCGCCGTGAGATGACTCAGTCGCCAAATTTCTCCTTCACAACTTTGAGCGTTGCGTCGCTTGTATGACATATCTTGTTGGAACCACAGCTCGGATATTTCGATGTTGTCAAGCTCTGGCCACAGAAAGTCAGTAAACATGGCTCTATACCTGTCGAGTTGATACATAGACTACAGTCTACATATAAGCCTGGAAGAATGTCCCGTTTGCTATGTGTAGAGTATTTTTTCAAACAATTTTATACCATAACATGGTGAATGATAATAACTTAAGCATCTTGTATCTGGATTAGCGATTAGCATCTTATCTCCTACAGACTATCTGGCCTACTATTTATGTGACAAATTTTTAAAGCAAACGATACAATAAATAAGTGGTCCGCTAAAAAGAAAAACAAAAAAAACAGAAACAACATCTTTTAAATTTTCTAGGAAGATACATATGTCGATGTTAGGCAATCAATTGTACACGGTTTGTTAGATCCAGTAATTAGGTTTCATTATAATCCCCATTATCATAGTATTGACGTGGAGCTTATGAATAAAAAAAAATTAAATTGAATAATTTAAGGTGTGTGTGCGTCAGTCATAATCATTTTAATTTTCATCTAAAAAAAAACTGTAGAGAGTACCTTACTAATTTTCATGCTCAGAGACATTTCATACACATACATATGTATCTCGTCATTTATTTTTTATTTTTTTTTATATGCAGCTGCTCGTTAGTTATTAGAATTTATGTTTTCATTGACATTACAACTCTATGAGAATTGAAATAAATTAATAGATACATACATTAGGGTGTCCCTCATATGACAAAAAAAAATTCTTTTTTTTTTTAAATTCGAAACACATAGCCTCTACATTTCTTATAAATGCTTAACCTTACTCAAATATGAAATTTCATCTTTCTAGCATGATCGTAACCCGTGCCGACCAAGCTACAAAGTTAATTAAAAATCGTGTTTTGTCCTGATATTTCGGACAAAGCTAATATAAATGCAACAAATTCAGTAAATAAGAATTAAAATAAAATAAGATAAACATTAATCTTTATTTAAAAACATAAAACAATAACAATCAACCAGGGTAACTTTTCTTTGGTGTAGTTTTTTTTACAGTCCGGGTACAAATATCTATGTTCCTGGACACAGCGCAACAAGAATTGTTTTTGCTCTTCTTCAGCCGTGATAAGTCCGTTAAAATCTTGCATTTATTTGACAGCCCTTTCAGCAGTGTCATTTACAACCTTCAAACAAGTTTTTCTTCTTTTAGCTTCCAGAAAAGCAGCATTATCATCCCAAGAAGATACATCTTCCTGAAGAAGACTGTCGTCGATCTGCAGTCGAGATAGAAATTGTTTGCTCTTTTCCAATGCAAAATCATCCAGCGTTCTATCTGAACGAAAAAACAAGTTAAATAACAAAAAAATAAATTACAAAAAATTAAGTTAGCTTACCAAACAACTATGTCCTTCGATGGGACATAGCGTTTGCCAAAATCTAAGCTTATATCCCTGTTTAAGTTGGCAATCATTTTCATCTTAGTTTGGTTATCAACTTCAACATCAAAAAGTGTTAGAATGACTGTCTCTTCACATAAATACCACAAGTGATGGCTAAACTTACTAAGCTTTAGAAATTGTTGCGTCAACTTTTTCGTACTCTTTTAACGCCTTCAAGAAGCACAAATCTTGGTTAGGTGCTTAAGTCGCCACTGTGCATTTGAGCCAAGGTTTAACATACAATGTGACGATAAATAAGCAAACATCTTGTAGGGCCTTTTTGTCCTTTGCAATCATTCTGAATTGTGACTGAAGCAAATATATTTTTAAAGAATAGATTGCTCTCGCTATCCATCGTGCCTGATGCATAGTTCCGGGGGGCCTGAGTTTTGATTTCTTCTCTGTATCTCCCCCCAAAATCACTACGCATAGTTCAATCAACTCGCGGTAATCGTCTCTTATAAAATCTTTGTTCAGTTCTGCCTTACAAACAAAGATGTAATTTTTTGTCTCGGCAACATGTTCTTTTACGAAATCAAGAGATAGTTCATGTCACTGGAATCGATGTTTTTGCAATTATCTCTGAATATCTGGGTTACTAGTACCTAATTTGCTTTATCTTGGTTTCGAAGACACTTTTTAGGACCAATTCATAAACATGATGACGACAAGCGAAAAGCAACAATTCTCTTTCTAAAGTCTGCTCCAAAATAGCACAAGCTCCATTGAAATGACCAGTATTTGAAGCTGTTGTGTCGCAGCACATTATTTGTACTTTATTATGAAGGTTCCAGTCAAAGACAGCAGTTGAGACAGCTTTAGCTTGATGTTTTCCCGAAGAACTCTGTTCTCTATCGTCAAATGAAGCAATAATTGGCCAACGTTCTTCTTTTGAATTAGGTATATCCAATCCGGGTAGTTTGTTTTCGATCCCAATGGACTGTGACTATATACGTCAGGTACATTGTTCTGAAAGTCAGTTTTTATTACTTGTGTCCTGGATTTTCTCGTCTGAGTACGAATTCGTTGAATGGAGGATTTGTTAATAGGGAAATCATTGCTGCTCAGACCAAGCGCTTCTACGACCGCATGAAGAATGTAAATGGAGTCTCTTATGTTTAACTGGCATCGATCTAAAGCTGCGACAAGTTTAGGTGTTATGAAATTCTTTCTACATCTTTTTGGACTTTTTTCAGGATAGGGAATGTCTTGCAAGCTGAATACAGTCAGCTTGACTTCGCGAATATTGTAAAATAAGACAGCGAGAACTTGTCGATTAGATGTAATTTTGCACCATTTATTTGATGGGTAGGCAGTCCGATAAGGAAAATCACTCCGTAATTCCACCGACATCTTTATGCAATAAACAATAGCGCACTAATACTCTTAAAAATCACGTATGAAATGACAAATGAAACACGTAGTTACAGGTCGCAGCGCACTACCCGCGTAACTTGTATGGACAATTTTAAATCGGTTATCGTTTATAAAACGGGGTAATATTTTTTTCTAGACATTATTGGGTTATTACAAAAGATTTAAGAAGGTATGCGTAAAAATATATCGAACTTGAAATTTAAGGGACACCCTAACATACATATGTACCTACATCCGAAACGAAAGCTTATGGAAATGTAATTCAATTAGAAAAAGTAATGAAATTGAGAAGTGTCTTCGTTACACTGTCACAAGTCGTTAGTCACAAACTATTTCATTTGGAAACCTCTAAGTGACTTTAAATATATTTCACAAATTAATTTCCATAATTTGAAGATGTACAAAAAATTAATAAAAAAAAAAATTCAACGTTTGTATTTAATTCTCATGGAACTATTTCAGCTGACATTACACAGAGATTAAAAAAAAAATAAAAACATTTACTAACGCCAAAAAAAAACAATCGTATTTCATAGTTCCTAATGGACTTGATTGGACAAATATGATTGATTGCTTTTATCATTATTAAATCATATCTAACCAAGAGTATGACAAACAAAACTGCATTTACATATGTATCTCGCAAAAATCAGAAACTGTGTCGTTTACCTTTTTTTTTTTTTTTCCTTCATTTGTTTTTTTTTTTTTTTTTTTTTTTTATGAATGTAAATACATAGATGTATATTTTTTTTTATGTGCTCCTAAAATCAGTATTATTGTGCTCTTTGTGCAAAGATTTATATTTGCTAAATATAATTAAAAACAATATATATTTGAATATGAAAAAAAAAAAAAAAAAAAAAGCAAAACAAATCCAAAAACAAACAAATTGAATCAAAATTATTATAGGAGATGGACGCTACTAGTTCTTTTATGGGACAACGTACGAAAATGGTAAGCGTTCGTTTAAAAAAATAAAAAATAAAAAAATTAAACAAAAAAAAAAAAAAACATTTATAATTATAAGAGAACAGTTTAAATATATGTATACTCACGTCATTTACATATTTTATATATATTACATACATAGTTGTACAGTTTGCTTTCCATTGTATTTATATATTTATTAATTTATCTGTTTAATGGTAGTTTTATTACTAATTTATCACCAACTATCCAATATACTTCCATATATATAATACATACATATGCATTAAAAAAAAAAATATTATTCTCGTTCAATATAAAATTTTTAACATAAATTTTGAATGTTTTGTCGCATGAATTCAGCCCTAGTAAAGTTTCAAAATGTTATTTAAATTGTAATTTGTTTTATGTTAAGCATATATGTTGTTAAATAAGTAACTATCTCTATTATAAAATTTTAACTTCCTTTTTGTAACTTATGTGTCGCTGAAACGATTTGTGTAACGCCATCATCTCGTTTACTTTGTAATCTTTTGTAACCTCGTTACAGCTTAAAACGAACGTAGTGGTCGTACTAAAATGCATGAAAAGGTTTTTTTTTTTTTAACGCGTTAGAAATACAATTTCCATGACAATCATTAGTTTTGACAAGAAACAGTATAGTACTTTTATGTTTTATTAATTGTTTACCGATTTCCTGCGACTTTGCCAGTTGTGCACTGGAAAAGGGGAGAGATGAAGAGAGGTCATAGAGAGTTTGCCCTGTGAAAAACTCAGGGGAGGGAGAGCTTTAAATTTAATTGAATCGAAGGCGAGGCATTCATCTATAGCTTCCGATTGTTTAAAGGAACAGTATTTGCGAGCTCTGCACATGATTGAGCCATTGCTGAGGTTCTATAACGAGTTTTTTGTTACCGAGCTCGTCGGAATCAATATTTCGTTTCTTTTTTAAATACTGACCGTGCTGTTGCATGCAATTTTCGTTTACTATTGTTGTTTGCCACGAAAAGTTAATTATACATTTTCTGGTTACGAATTTGACTTCTCAATACGTCAGCGGAGCAATTTGGTGAACAAATAGTATCAACTGTAACTCGTTACGAGTTTTTAGGGAATTTATAACTTCCTGTAATGCTCGCCAAGTTTTGCACTACAATTTTTAATTTTTTTTTTTTATAATTAGCGCGTGCTAAAGGGATTAAGACTACCCTTAAACAAGAGTTGGGGCATTAGGGAAATTAGAGGAGAGACTAATTGCATGCAAACTTTATTTAAAGTTGAATGCAATCCGCAAAACTAATCAAGAGATTAATCTCGCTAAATAGGAAACTTATGAGATTCACTATAGCTGTCATCACAGGACATTGCCTTAAAGACGGACATACCACTCGAATAGGTCTTCCCGCTTTATCAAAAGCTCTCGGGGTTTCAATGAATAGGTGGAAGAGTTCCTCCTATATCCTGAGGTATCCCCATGGAACTGCTACTGGTGTAAGTGCGTCGGCTTGTATACGTTGATTACCTCTCTAACCTTTCCTTATTTAAGGATCTTCGATAATTATGTATGAAATGTGAATATTTACTCTTTATTACAATCCACAAGTATTCAGATTCTTAAAAACATTTGATCCTGTTTATGTGACTGGATATCAACTACACAAAGATCGATTCACATTTGACGGGTAACGAAACAGAAACGATCCCATTGGCTTGGGATTTACACTGTCGAAAGCCCTGGTAGCTAGTGCTATAGTTAAAGATTAAAACTGTAACTGAATTTACCTTTTTTATAAATAACTAGCTTATACCCGCGTCTTCGCCCACCTATAATTTGCGAAGTTGCACTTTAATAACCAAAAGTAGCCTATACTGTGACCCGAGGTACATCCACTCTGTGTGCAAAATTTCAGGTTGATTGGTTCCGTAGTTTTCGTGTTACAGAGGAACAAACAAACAAACGGATAACGTTTCACTTTTATAATATTAGTAGAAAGTAGGATTATAATAATAATTGGTAGTATTGTTACGTGTTTAATTTCTGAAAATGGTTGAGTGCCTTAAGAAAACGTGTTTGCGTCCGTTGTTTCACTCCCGTATTCTGGTTATCTTACGAATTATTTAGTGAGATTAATCGTGTTGATCATCGATTTAGATCTTTTCTTACCCAAACGACCACGAATAAGGAGTCTGTGAATATTTAAATTCTACGGAATGTCAACGTTAATATATCTGTGGCCACAATCGATAGCCGCTTAAATCGACTTAAGACAAAGTTTCAACTGTCATAATCAATCAGTCATATCAAATTGCATATAGGATAGTTATTTTAACCGCAGCTTTCATTAAAAGCTATATGATCCTTTTCATAGCATTACTTTTCTTAAAACTGATTTTTTCTCAAAAAAGTAGATTTCAACTAAGCGGAAGCGTGTATCGCTAGTAGCCAAAGATATAATAACACGTTGTTGCAGCATTCGATGACGACACAATCATTGAAAAATGTGCAAATAGCGCAAACAAAACTAAGATTCTATTAAACATAATCTTAAACAATTAAAGTTTAACACTCGAGGTGAGTAGGTATTCAGAGGGTATTCTACGTATCTAAAAATAAAAAAAAATAAAAAAAAAAACCAGGCAGCATGTCATTTATCATTACAATTATCGTTTACTTTTAAGCTCGTAAAATAATCATAAAAGTCAGCCAAAAATCTTTTCTTTTTCCTTTTTGTTTTGTGTTAATTATTTCATAAGAAATTAGATCTATTATCCTTGTTTCTACTGCTAAGCATATAAATATTGTATACAATTCACACATCATTATCAATGCAATTTAAATTAAATTAAACAAAACAAATAAATCGAAATAAAATTACGAGATTTATTAATAAGAATTAGTTGCAGATACATATACGAGGGTGGATCGCAAGTTTTTGCAATTTTTTTGTTTTTCAACGTACACTTTTCCCAACGTTTCTGCCGTTTCTTCAACCCGTTCAGAACATAAGATTTGTCAAACTCTTTAAAATACGCTTCTGCCTCGACGATAATCTCCTCGTTCGAGCTGAACTTTCCCTCCCGAATCATATTTTCATGTTGGGGAACAGACAGAAGTCACAAGGAGCAAGGTTGGGCGATTACGGTGGGTGCGGCAGCAATTCGTGGTGCAGTTCATGCAATTTTGCCGCCACAATTCGAGATGAATGTGCTGTTGCATTGTCGTGGTGAAACAGCAATTTTTTCTTAGCCAAATGGGGCCGCGTCTCCTTCAATTTCGTATGGAATCGGTCCAATAATTCACTGTGATCGTTCTTCCTTTCTGCAAAAAGTCTATAAGGATTATTCCCTCTGAGTCTTAAAAAATAGTGACCATGACCTTTCCGACCCATGGGACTATCTTTGCCTTCTTCGGACCAGATTCACGCGAAAAAATCCATTGTTTTGATTGTCGTTTGGTTGCTGGCGTATAGTAATGTATCCAAGATTCATCAACGGTGACTACTCGACGCAAAAACTCCTCCGAATTTCGCTTGATAAGGTCCAAACGCAGCTTCGACATTGACAGCCGTATCCGCTTTTTGTCCACCGTGAGCAATGACGGCAGCCATCGGGCCGACACCTTTCTAACACTTAACTAATCATGTAAAATATTTTTTTGCCGGTCCGTTCGGCAAGCCTACGGCCTCTGCTACTTCGCGCACTTTAGTTCGGCGATCAGCGAGAATCATGTCGTGGACCTTTTCAACGATTTCCTTGGTAACCACGTCTGCCGGTCTGCTTGGTCGCTCTTAATCAAAAACAGATGTACGACCACTTTTATGTTAAAGGGTCCCCTTCGTATGTTTTCAATCCAAAAATAAAAAGTTTTCAAACACGGGTACCTATTGATCGACCCTCGTTCGTATGTGTAGGTATACATATGTACACATGTCAAGGTTTTCACCCAAAGTTCGAGTACAGTGCTCACATTTGGTATTGTGCACCAAAAACGGTCCGGCACACTAAGACTTATTTGTGAGACATGGACATTACGAAGTCAATCTGTCTGTTTTATTCTTCCACAAAAAGCCAAATAAATTCCACCCATTCAAGATTTCATCCGCAGTTTACCCTTAAGCCTACTGCCGAACGTACTGTCAAATAAAGGGATTCTTTCTTTAGTCACGAATATGGAATGAACTTAAGCCCGCAAAAATTTAACACCAATGTGCATATCGGTATCTCCTTTGTCTCTCCTCCTAATGCCAATGCTCTAGTTTAAGGGTATTCATAAACCCAGGGATTTTCAGTACTTCGACCAGTGCGTTGTCTCACTGGCACAGGAACACTCAATAGCGAATATGTTGACTCGAATTTATCCACTGCGCAGGCTGTCTGGTGGGAGGATTATTATTAAAGTTACGAATTTCGGCAGTAATTTTGAATAATTTCCAAACGTTGTTCATTCGTGAACTTGACCATGATAAAAACGTAAATCTGGACTGACATTTTGACATTGACAGATCATAAAAAAAAGTTTAAGGGTACGTTTATATAAAAATACAAAATTGTTATGTCTCCATTGAAAAACCCTTTGTATACGTTGAGAAGCCATACTGTTCTACACACGAGCATATATTTATAAAAATTCACAACGAGTCTATCTATAATTCGAGATCAACAGAATCAAATCAACTGTACTCTCAATAGTTTTACGCGGAAAGTCCAGCGATACGGGTGCTTAGCCAGTTCCATATTACGTAGAATACACGACTTCTCGACTAGATTTCGTCAAAATATTCAAAGACTTCAGCGAGCTTCTACTTCTAGATACGAACTTACGGTCTTATTAAGGTAAGGTTAGGCTAGGTTGATAGGTGTCCCGTGGGATCCACTTAGGCTCATAGCCCATTGTGATACCTATAGAATCTCTCTAAGAGAGAATTCTACCCGTAGAACCATTTGGAATTGTTAATAAATAAGAGGATTTTGCGTAGGGGATTTTGCATACGGTCTTGTTAAGGATCAGTTGCTTTTTTAAAAATGTATTTAGCTTTAATATTTTACAACCCAAAAAAAAATAAAAAATAATAGCATATGTGTATATAGAGTCGCATCAATATCATCCTATCTTATCGCACGACACACATTCAAACATAAACAATAAACCTTTAAGTCGAATTCACTTACTGATAGCTTATCCATTTGAGGAGAGTTTATATCAAGGTAACAGTGATTTATAACAGGGGTGATATTCATCACAGTCACAGGTTATGTACGTGATAATTTGCTAAAAATAACTTCATGGTAATGATTATTGATTTTGATATACGTTTTCTATACATGTAATCGCTGTTGTTTTCAAATTGTCGTGTACTCGTAGTAATAATAAAAATTTATATCTTTTCCACACAAGAATATCTTTACTTTATCTTACACTTTTATCTGCGACTTCTATTGAAGATATGGGCTAAGCTTTTTTTATGTAATCGCTCTGCATGACATCAATTACTCCAACATTACTCCAAAATTGATTAAGACATTTCTACTAGCTGCTCTTGTTCTCTTAAGATCGGGCAGATGGCGTTGCAGCAGATACATATAATACATCAGTCTCTGCAGGATCTATTCTTTTCACAAAATTGCATCTGGCAATCTAGTTAGGGTAATAAGCCCGTTATACACATAATAATACCACAATTTGTAATTCAATCTTCTTTGAAACCTACTTACAGACAGTCAGTCATTTCATAAGCTTATCTTTTCTGTTTTCGCAGAGCGCTCCTTTGAGTTTGTGGCCTGACGGCTTTAGATTAGATTTGATTAGAATTTGAGATGGTCCTTAGTCCCTTATTACTGCAGCCGCAAGTGGGCCTATTGTGATATCCTCTTCTGTAGAGGTCCTCCATGATGTCGGAGTGCAACCGGCGGTTATATCTTTCGCCACGAGGTAGTGTTTACCTAAAACGATGACGTGTTCTTATGAGGCAGTTACAGTGACATAGTATGGGCCTGACGCAATCAGGTGGTGCCTTAAAGAAAAATCCACAATTGTTTCTTCAAAATACGATTTGTTGACTCCGCTTAAGCTGCCCTAAACTTTGCCTCTAGCTAGAGCCATTTGCTAAATCCATGATTAATATTCATTTATTTATTTTAATTATTATAACTACATACTTATTCTTTTCTTGTAACAGTCGTTATATACATACATCAAATCATTTTTTTGCAAGTCTCCCCTATTTTGTTCTTCTACCTTGCCGCAACAATAGCCATTTTAAATTGCCTGTGTTAAATGACAAAATAATAAATAAAAAAAAATAAATAAAAAAAAGATTTCGTAACCAGTAATTTTTCTTCTTTTATGGTCATCCAAGCAAGAGACGAAACAATCTGGAGCTCTGAAGAAAACAAGCCGCTATAGAAGCCGATCTTTATCTGCTTCTTCAACAGACTCGTACAGTTCTGGTAAGTTTTTTTTTTTTTATCAAAACAAGGGAACGTATCAGCCTTTAAGTTGTGATCACAGTAAGAAAAGACTGCAGACAACTTATTGGCGAAATGTCGCCTTTGCCAAACATCTCAACGTGTTAGATTTAAGTGACACCACTATCTGTGGCGCTTTTGGAGAGGGCGACGACAATGCGGAACATTTCCTATGATGTGATGAGTGCTGGTAACCTAAGCTCCTTATCACTGGACCCCTTACTCGACTTTCTTAGAAAGACGAAGAAAACACAGTAAAAGGGTAGTACAATGGACCTTTTTTTTATGTCTGAGTGCTCCAGTGTGGTGTTCCAACACCCCGACAAAAAAAAAAAAAAGATTAGCTCGTCGGAGTGATCTTTTTAAAGAAGAATTTCCTTATAAAAGGTGTCAAGCATTTCTTTTCCCTATGAGTCCAACGTTTCCTTGTTTTGAATCCATAACATCCCGTTCGAAATATTTCCTTAAGCTTATACGTATTTTTATTTTAATTTTTTTTTTTACAAATATACAGCATCCTATACCGGTAGCAGTTCCGATGAAGATGACGTTCCACCTCGTGAAAAGGTTCAAAAGAATAGTAAAGGCAGCTCGGATTTCTGTGTTCGCAATATTCAAGTTCAACACGCCTTTGGGCGTCGTGAGATCGAAATTGCGGAACAAGAAATGCCAGGCATCATGGCACTCCGCAAGCGTGCCAGTGAGGATAAACCGCTGAAAAATGCAAAGATAGTCGGTTGTACACATATAAATGCACAGACGGCTGTCCTTATTGAGACGCTTGTTGAATTGGGTGCATCGATTCGTTGGGCCGCCTGTAACATATATTCCACTCAAGTGAGTTATAACCTTACGTCCTAAAAAAAAAAAAATGCATTGACTGTATCTCTGCCCTCAACAGAACGAAGTAGCAGCTGCTCTTGCTGAAGCTGGATACCCAATTTTTGCATGGCGCGGTGAAACTGAAGAGGACTTTTGGTGGTGCATCGATAAGTGTGTTAACGCTGAGAATTGGCAACCCAATATGATTCTAGATGATGGAGGTGATGCCACCCATTTAATGCTAAAGAAATATCCCGCCATGTTTAAAATGGTTAAGGGTATTGTTGAAGAGAGTGTCACT
Source organism: Criorhina ranunculi (assembly GCA_951813785.1). Taxonomy (NCBI): domain Eukaryota; kingdom Metazoa; phylum Arthropoda; class Insecta; order Diptera; family Syrphidae; genus Criorhina; species Criorhina ranunculi. The sequence continues at coordinate 4,973,788 of OX638386.1, read as the reverse complement.
GGCGTTCACCGCTTATACCAATTGTCCAAATCCAGCAAATTAACCGTACCAGCTATGAATGTTAACGATTCTGTGACTAAGACTAAGTTTGATAATTTATATAGTTGCAAGGAATCCATTTTGGATAGGTATGCTAACAATTCGCTTGCAATTTGAAGTTGTTGATGTTGTTTTTCCTGATTGATAGCTTGAAACGCTCGACTGATGTTATGTTTGGTGGGAAACAAGTTGTGATCTGTGGCTATGGTGAGGTGGGAAAAGGATGTGCTCAAGCCTTGAAGGGTCATGGTTGTATTGTGTGTATTACGGAAATTGATCCGATTTGTGCTCTGCAGGCAAGGTAAGACAAAGTAAATCGTCAAAGTTTGCTTTGTTTGAAGTTAAAATTTTTTTTCGCTTTTTTTTCCCCCCCCAGCATGGATGGATTCCGTGTGGTTAAACTGAACGAAGTGATTCGCAATGTCGACATAGTTGTCACTGCTACTGGAAATAAAAATGTCGTCAATCGAGAGCATATGGATAAAATGAAAAGTGGTTGCATTGTCTGCAACATGGGTCATTCAAACACTGAAATTGATGTTGTAAGATCAGAAAGCAAAATCCGAGAGTTAAAAACGATTTTTACACTTGTCACTTTTTTTGTTATTTTTTTAGAATAGTCTTCGTACACCTGATTTGACATGGGAGAAGGTACGCTCTCAAGTTGATCATATTATTTGGCCAGATGGCAAATGGATCATTTTATTGGCCGAGGGTCGTTTAGTCAACTTATCATGCTCTAGCATACCATCATTTGTTGTATCTATAACATCGGCAACTCAAGCTCTGGCTTTAATTGAATTATTTAATGCCCCACCTGGACGTTATAAGTCTGATGTTTATCTTTTACCAAAAAAGATGGGTAAGTCTTGTCCTTGAAAAGAGTATACTAAACTAAATTTTTTTTTTTGTAATTTTCTTTAGACGAATATGTGGCTAGCTTGCATCTACCCACATTTGATGCACATTTAACTGAGCTTAGTGATGAGCAAGCTAAATATATGGGACTTAATAAGGCCGGGCCGTTTAAGCCCAATTACTATAGGTGAGTCGAAGGTATATATTCAACATTTTAAATAAATTGTGTCTCATAAATGTTGTGGTTTTAGTGTCTCTACTATTGTAACTTTTTTCTATTATTTTTTTTTTTTTGTATATAGCATTTATATAAAGTTGTTATAAGCATTTAATAACTGTATAAAACATTTTGCAATATCATCAATCAGTAAACAAAACTTCGCTATACAAAAGAATGAAGGAAAAAACAATTCCGTACATTGTTTCTGCTAGCAACGCTGCTCTGCTCGCAATTAAGGTCTATGAAGTAACTTTTAAACTAGTTTGGAACAGTCTACAACTGCTCATATGAGCTCCTAGCTATAGCGGGTATAAAACGAATGACCATTCTGCGTCCTTCTAAGAAGCACTGCAAAAAATTATATGAATAATTGTTTAAATGAAACGAGGGCACCATCACAATAGGCCCACAAATGACCCCAGTACAAAGGGGCTGAGTCCTGCCTCAGTAATTAAGCAATCATATGACACAACAAATGAACAGTGGGTGTCAAAAAACAAACAAAAAATGTCGCTCAACTGCGTCACCTCTACTGTATAGGCATAACACTGGCAGTAGGGTGGTCATATGGCTAGAAAGTGTTGATCGTCCTAATGATATCGGGATGTTTGAAAGAAATACTGCGAATTATAAACAATGGCAACAGTACCAATAATTCTCACCAGTCATTCTGGACACCACCCTCGGAGCAAAAAAGACTGAAACCTAATACCACCTGAGTTTCAAAATCACTACACCAACACTAGCGCTGAGTGAATAGCATCATAAGGGTGTTCATAATCCCTTTAGCGCTAGTGAATTATAAAAACAAAAAAGGTGTCCAAAGTGGTTTTACTTAGGCTCAAGGCCCGTGGTGATGCAAATAGAATTTCCTATAAGAAGAATTCTATCCGTTGAACGATTAAGGGTTATGATTGAAGGATAGGAGTTTACGAATAGGGGTTTGGCTTGTTATCCATTGAAGTTATAGTGAACTATAAGTTTTCTTCTAGTTGGAGAAAGCGCTGGACAGTGGTAGAGGGAGTGAGTTTTAGTTTCTTCCTCCTCCTCTTGGTCTCTATAGCTTCTATACAAATTATTGAAGAGAACCCCTAGTCTCTAAGTGTGTTGTCCTATTCGCCACCAGTAATGGTGCAAATCTGTGTTTTGTTGAGAGTAATAATTTTCACTGACTTTTGGTCATCTATTTCAAGCCAGATAAGCCATGATACATTTGACTACTATTCCCTCTGAAGGTAATTACTCTAGTTATGACTTGTTTTGGTATAGCCATGCCACTGGTACATGAGAGGGAATTTCTAGGATGGTCACCAAATTTGACAAGTTCGACGGCTTTGCACTGTGTACAGTCAGGTGAAGTGCTCAGTCAGTAATCGACGGCTGTTCGGGAATTGTTAGTGACATTTGAAGAGGTGTGAAGTTAAGGATGATTTTAAGCACAGCAGAGCCCCCAGTTTTGTAGAGCCAGGACATTTTTTTTTTGATCATAATGTTAAGCTATAAGCTTTCCTCGAAGGAAATTCACCGTACTCTTGCTCAATAACGCCTTATTTTGGGCGTTCAAATGGGGCAGTTCGTTGAGAACGCCATCCTCTTATGAAAACCACATTGTAGCCATTCCTTCCCACACACACAAAATCCAGAGGAAAGGTGAAAGGAAAAAAGGGCGATTAGTGATTTATTTACTCCTAGGACTGTCAGTGAAATGTCATTCGATATCGAGGAAGGCAGCTAGAGTGCATTACTTTTTTCAATGGACCTCTCGATGATTTGAGAGCTGTTCCTTTATTGTAAGCGTGTGGGTTTGAAATCATATTAGTGTTTATGGATGATCTGTGATGGTGATCAAGTACGTTTAGAAGAAACGCGGATAAACTGATAGATCGAAAATCTTTTAAATGAGTTTGTATGCTCTTAATACATTTTGGTCACTTCTTGACATGACTTTTTTGGAGACGGCTGCTCAGTCAGCAATTGAATTGATAGTGACATTTGATAGAGATTTCAAAACTACTTGGCTGTTGGTGAAGATTCCAGATATCTTTTGAAGAAAGAAGCCGGGATAGAGCTTTAAAAAACCCTGTAGTGGTTAGGGTGGCGGATATTTAGTTGTTATGGGTTGTGACCGCAGCCCAGACCCTCTAGGAAATCCAGAGAAGTCCACCATACTATTACAACAGCGCTGACTTCTCTGTTACAAAAAAGTTTTAAATTCGTGATATTGCAAAATGCTTTTTTGAAAAACAGCAAACAAAAATATCTTTGTCTTTCTATCTATTTTTCTTCCATTTCTTTTTTTTATTTCTGAAATGAAAACCAAAGCATGAACTCAGAGCACGATACTTAAAATGTTTTATAAATACAATTAGTCTTTTATTTTTATTTTTTTCTTAATTCTATTTGTAAATGTTTCCCTATTGATTTATAAATTTTTGTTTTACTTGTTTTTTTTTCCACAGATATTAAAGATTGTTTTCCTATGCCCAAGAAATACTTTTGTTGGTAATAAAGAAAACCATCAATAAGATTACAAAAAAAAAGAAACAAAAAAGATCACTTGTTAAAAAAAAAAACTACAGTCAATAGTAGACATTATACATAATATACTATATTTGTGTACCCCTAAAAATCACTGAAGCATGTTATTGAAACGTATGCCTATACAATAGTATATTTAATGTTAACTTGAACTCACCTTCATGTACTTAAGTTTAAACAAAAAAAAACAAAAACAAAAAACTAAAAAATATTTTCTTTTAATTTTGTTTAAAAAATTTCTTGTTTTTATTTTGATTTTAACAGTAACAATGTGAAAGTAAAATTTATTTTTGCTATATAGAGACTTGTTTAATGTATAATACATTTGCTAAAACTAATTATTGATTACGAAACTGTAAATCAGCTTAGACACTAAGGCAATCACAAAAAGAAACGAGAAAGTTATATTTTTTTACAACTTTCACAAAAAAAAAAAAAAAAGAACAAACAAAACAAAAAAACCAACGTATTGTTTTTATTATTGGTTAATATATATATATATACATTATATTACTAGAACAGTATTATGCATTAATCGCATTTTATTAAAATTTTTTTTTTGTTTCTTTTTTTTTTTCTTTAAGTTTTGTTTGTTATTGTCTTTATCAAAATAGTAACTACATATATATTATCGTCTTTACCAGCATAGGCAGACAACTAAATAACCAATAAATGTCGTAGAAAAACATTAAAACAATAATACATAAATCACGATTAATATTTAAACAATATATAAGTTAAATAAAACAATTCCATAGAACATGTGTGTGACTTAATTTTCATTAGTGATTCCTAAACTCTGCAATTAAAAATGCATAAATGTAATTTCAATATTTAAAAAGAAACATATGCATATATAGAAAACTATAAAAGGTAATTATTTGTACTTTTTTATATGGAGTTTACTTACATATTCTATACTGCTGGACATAAATATTATCTAACTTTGAAATAGCTTCATACATATACAACAAATAAAATTACATACATACAACAATTAAATAACTAAACAATCAATTAATAAACGAATATACATATATATGTGAAAGAAAAAAAAAAAGAAAGACAATTACAATTAATATTGCAATGTAAATGTAAAATAAAATAATAAAAAAAAAAGAAAAAAAAGCAAAAAAACAGATGAACGATATTTTGAAATATAAATGAATATACACATAAATATTAAATAAAGTAATGAATGACTTTCATTTCCCCTTATACTTATGGCTTCGCACGCGTTAAATACCTACATACCTAGTCGCTAGAAATCGTCGGTCCCTATGGATTTTTCAATGATAAAAGGTAGCAAAAAGTGTCACCATTCCAATATTGAATTTTTGAAATCAGTTTAGAAGTTCCACAGATACCTACTGAAAGATCCATCCAACCAAACTTTGACACCCTGTATATTGGCCCGTGGATATAATTTGAAAAAACGGTGAAACACGTGTTTCTGTATTTTTATTGCAGAATTTACCTACCAAATTTCAATTCTAAATTCCAATTTAAATTTTTTTTTTCCATACAAACTGGAACACCCTGTAATCTGTATCAAAAACAAGAGTGAGTTCCAAGTTGGATATATACATATATTTTATTACCACGTTGATATCCCAACGATCCAAAGCAAAAAGGGAAGAAGCAAGACCACGCTAATCCGCCAGAACTCAAGAACCCCTAAAGCCGGAAAAAACTGTGACAGTTCGAGTTGCTGCGAACATGTCAAGGCCGAAATAAACGCTGCCAAACTAGTTTGTCGGTGGTGGAATTCTTTACTAAACAGCCCCTTTGGAGCAAAACTTCAAAAATGTGCCTCCATTGTTTTTCTATACGCCACAAAAGGAAACTACTGTCCAAATTTCAACTTTAGCCGTTTAGGCTCGGCGATGATGAGTCAGTCAGGACTTACTGCATATGTAAGTATGTATAGCCTGGCCAACGTTGTTCTCAAAGAAATAAGGACCCATGACGCCGCGCCGCCAGACCAAAATCCACACCAAACAGGGACTTTTTCGGGATGCAATGGACGCTCTTGAATCTCATGTGGATTGATATCGTCCCAATTTCGACAATTTTATTTGTTGACGCACCCATTCATCCAGAAATGGACCTCATCGCTGAAGATGATTTTTCGATGAAAATTAGGGTCAGTTTCGTATTGTGCTATCAGACTCAGAGCATCTGGGCTTTGGTCCCCAAAACCCTATGGCCATAGTAAGGCTCTTGACCTGCTGCCTAGGGATTTGCCGTCGACCATAACTGACTGCACGACCCCCACACTCAAATTCAATAACAATATTCAGGTTCGCCTGCCAGACAGGTCGGAATGGAACAATAACCTACCCATATCAAACTACCAAGTATTGATCTTCATCGACGGCTCCAAAATGGAGTGTGACGTTGGAGCAGGTGTCTTCTCAGCGGAATTGAATGTATCCAATTCGTATCGCCTTCCAGACTCTTTGAGTGTCTTCCAAGCGAAGCCTCAGTCCTACTACCTCAAACAACATAGGAATCTTAATTGACAGTCAGGCTGCCATCAAAGCGCTCCACTCACTTTCATCGTCCTCTAAATTAGTTGAACCGTGTAAGGAAACTATAACGCAGGAACATAACGTTCGGTTCAACATCACTCTCCTCTGGGTTCCCGGCCATAGTAACATAGAGGGGAACGAGAGAGCCGACGCGTTAGCCAAATGCGGCTCTACCCTGGATGTCTCCCTCGCGGAGTTATTTTCCAATTGCCATAAAATGCACAAAAACAATTTAATGCTGAAACCGTTATTGTTAACATCATTGTAAGTATTTTTAACTAAATTTTGAAATGGATGTATCTGAAGAGCATATTCTGCATATTTTATTGTTTTTGTTCCGGAAACACCAGAATGGAAGTTAAGCCACTAGAGAAATCAAAAATGTGTATGGAGAGGGTATTCTCAGCGAGTCCAAGTGTCGGCGTTGGTTTACAAAGTTTTGGAAATGGCAATTTTAATCTAAAGGATGAACCTCGTTCGGGTAAACCAGAATAGCCAGACGATGAGGTCCTGAAGTCCACCATCGAAAGAAATTCCACTGTTATGGTAACGGAACTCGCAAGCGAACTTAACACGTAAGCCATATGGCCATCCAGTGACACCTAACAAATATGGGAATAGTCACCACCTATCGCAAAATAATTTTCAGCAAAGAATCGAAGCTTGCACTGCGTTTCTGTCGGGTCACAATCATGAGCTATTTTTGAACCAGATCATCACCAATGGCCTAGTCCAGACGACCGACCAGCACAACATCCTAGAGATGGACTTCACCAACTCAAGGTGTTACTGAGTGTATGGTGGGATGGTGAGGGAATAATCCATTTTGCGCTATTGTTGAAGTCGAAGGATGGTAGGGGTAGAGTTTGTCTTTCGAAGCATATGCGAGCATAAGAGGAGTGGTGGGCCGGCAAATAGAAGAGACGAGGGGTCCGTAGATTACGAGAGTTGTGAAGGGGAGCACTTTCAACATGACCTGAGAGCAGTTGATGAATAAAGAGAATGTCGGTTGCATTTCTGCGTTCCTCAAGGGTATTTAAGTTAATGAGGTTGAGGCGGTTTTGATAGGGAGGGAGAATAAATGGGTCGTTCCAGGGCAGACCTCGGAGAGCAATTCGAAGAAAGCGGCGCTGGATGCTTTCGATTCTCAAAACATGAACACGATGATACGGGGACAATACTTGACTGGCGTTCTCTAGGAGTAGAGAAACCTGGTCACGTATGGGTTCGTGAATTCTTTGGACGACCGATTTACCTAATACAGAATTGGCCTTAAGGATTATCTCGTCCATGTGTGACCGGAAATTGAGTTCCCTATCACACAAAATGCCGAGGTCGCGAAGAGATTGAACAGGGTAGACGGGTTGATTGTGCAAGAGGTAGAGTCGAGGAGGAGATCGATGCCGCTCATGAGAAAAGGTGATGGATTGGCATTCGGCTATATTTAATTCTAAGCAATAGAGTCTTGGGATGAGGAAATGGTTTTGAAAAATGTTGTATCGTCGGCATAAAGGAAGACAGACGAATGTTTGATGATCTTATCGAGATCGTTAATAATTAGTATGAAAAGAAGGAGACCTAGATGGCTGCCTTGTGGAACACCAGAGTTGGCTAAAAGGGGAGCAGATTGGGTGGACCTGAAGCGAACACTGTAAGAAGATATCCATTTCAACAGTATGAATTCGAAGCCGATGGCAGACAGTTTGAAAAGTATTAATTGATGTGAGATTTTATCAGTATCGGTAGCTATAACGTCGACTTCGTTAACCATTCTCGAGGGCTGTGAGGGCAAAGGATATGACTTACCTTTCAGGAAACAATGTTATCTAGGGGAAATAAAAGATTTACACTGATAGCTTAGAGCTTCATACCTTCGGCCCTTTTTTGTGGATCGGGGTTATGAAGGATATTTTCCAAAGGGGTAGATGAAATCGATTAGAAAGGGCGAGGGAAAGAATGGAAGAAAATTTTTTGAGAAATATAGCGGCGAGGCCATCTGGGCCGGGTATGAACTCGTCGTTAAGTTGTTGTAACTTATGTTCGATAATAGAAGGGTCGAAGGTGTGAGAGGGGAGTCGGCCAGTTGAGAAGTTCAGCAGGTAGTTGAAATAAGAGGGATCCGGTACGAAGTAATCGATGGTGAAAGATTGTTTAAAGAAGGTGACAAAAAAGTTAGCAATGGTGACTAGATCAGTTGATGACTTGTTGTTGAAAGATAGGGAGGGAGGGTAACCATCGGAATTTCTTTTGTAGTTGACAAATTGGAAGAAGGACTTATGGTTGGCTAAGTACATAAGCTTTGCAAATTATTTATTAATCATACACGTTAAAGATTTAAATTTAAAACTTAATTATAAAACAACTGACGTCTGTGTTTTAGTCCACCGTCCATTTTTGGCGGATAAGGAGCATTGCCACCCTGATTTGGTTGGTTCGTTTCGGGAAATCTGTCCATTTTCGGTGGATAAGGAGCATTGCCACCCTGATTTGGTTGATTCATTTCGGGAAATCTGTCCATTTTCGGTGGATAAGGAGCATCGCCACCCTGATTTGGTTGATTCATTTCGGGAACTCTGTCCATTTTTGATGGATAGGGAGCACCATTGCTTCCCTGTTCTTGCTGGTTCATATCATTTGTAGGTGTTTTAGTTTTTGACTCCCGCTTTTAGAAATATTCAGTTAAAAGTATTGAATTTTTATTTTTATTTTTTCTATTCTCACCTGTTCCTTGTATTTAATAAAGAAAACTTCTGGCTTATTCGGCGGCTTATTGCTTGTGTTAGATGCATTTGTATCTGCCTGGTCTTCTGGTTTTTTAACTAACACATACACTATTGTTTTCTCTTCATTTTGAGGTGCTACGACTTGTTGCTGTTCTCGTTTAGGCCCTGCAAGTCTTGAAGTATCAATAAATATGATTGTATAATGTTTTCGACGAGTTCCAGAGCTCATTTGTTGCTGCTGCTGTGATGGAGTTTCAGGCTCAGGAGGTGCAGCATGGAAGTAGATATGCCTGTGGATTTGTGCTCCTTGGACATTGCTTGAATCTTCATCTAAGGATTTATGTTAACAATTAATCATTCAAGTGTTATTGCCTTTAACATCTTACTACTTGGGGAACTGGGTCTATTATCGTTCGAGGGAGTTAAACCCATCGGTTCTGAGTCCATTTGTCTACTTGTAGGATAGCCAACACTTGCAACATCATTCTGTCCTACTTCTTCTGTATGGGGTGAGTATTCGGAAAACTTGATGCTATCAGACGATGAGTGGGAAGAAGTTTGAGGAACAGAAATTCCATTCTGTTTCATTGTCTCTCTCTGCGAAGGATATCCAGAAAATTGACCGGATGATGACTGGGAAGACGGTTCAGGAGCAGAAATTCCATTCAATGTCTCTCTCTGCGAAGGATATCCAGAAAATTGACCGGATGATGACTGAGAAGACGGTTCAGGAGCAGAAAATCCATTCTGATTCATTTTTTCTCTATGCGGAGGATATCCAGAAAATTGGGAAGACGACATCTGAGGATAACTTTGCAGGGCAGCTATCCACGAGACAATCTGAAATGTGTTTTAGTATCCAAATCAAAGAAGATTAGTAGAATTTTATACGAAACGTACCAAGAGAAGTTTCATGATGATGATGATGATGGTATATCCTAATCCAATCGCAATAATTTCTAAAGTGAAGGGCTACTCGAAGATGCCAACTTAAATATACATTTTTCGCATTAATGCGTTTTCCCCACTTCCAGTTAATCTCGTCACTTCAATTTGAACGTTATGACGGTGCAAAAATTCATCCTCCATGCAAATAGAAAAAAAAATGTAAAAGTTGATTGATTTCCTTTTCTTTATATTTTCTTTTATCTGAAACGCTACATGCAATTACTTACTAGGGTTTGAAAAAACTTATTTGACGCGTGCCTTAAGTACCCCCGCCCGAATGACTTACCGAAATTTCCCAACTTCAAATTGTTTAACAATAAAGTCACAGGAGTTCTCCAGGCATCTGTCATTTGACCTGTTCTTCTTTTAAATTACAAAAAATGACCACTTGAGCAGGTTCCAATTGCAAAGGTTTCTTTTTTTTTTAGGAAGCTGGTTAACGCACACATGTTAGTCAGTAAGTCAGCTCTTAATAAGAGCAAAGATGGGAGCAGGCCAAAAATTCAGGACGATCTAAGCAGTTTCTGACTAAAGGTAGCAGACAATCACCAATTTGAACATCAAATCAACGAAAATGCAAGCGAAAGAGAAAATTAAGACTTCTAACGTGGCCAAGGTACTAGCCCATACCCAAAACCCGTCAACCACTCTCCCCGCGCGACTAACACTGGGCATTACTTGGCGGGGCTCGTTATCTTTCTTTGATTCAGGGGTGCCGTCTGGGCTTGGTTTCCACTGTTGCTCTCCCTGACTCTTTCCAACCGTCGAAGTTCTTTCATGATGATCGCTGCAGCCTGCTTCACCGCATCCCATATTGCGCTCGACGTTACCATAAGGTTCACAATATTCTTGGAAGTTGGTTTTTCTCCAATTCTTTCCTCTAGTTCTCTGCGCTTTGTACGAAAACCAGAGCACTTAAAAAAATAGGTGCTGCTCATCTTCTCTTCTTTGAGTCCAAACTTATCCAGATACGCTCGAAAGCAGCCATGTCCTGTTAGCTGGCTTCGATAGAAATCTACTTCTCCGTGGTGCCGGTCGATTTTTGTACATCCGGTATAAGTCGATGGGCCCATTATCCTTTTGAAGATGGGTTCCATCCCTCCTGCCATGCTCTCATGCTTCGCTATCTTTCTTCTAGCTTGATAACTTTGACTGAGGCTTGGGGTTCTTGAATTTAGGCATCGTAGGTCCTTTGTAATTCGCTAGCCAAGATATCTGCTGGTAGCATTCCCGCTATGACACAGATAACATCATCTGACACTGTCCGATATGCACAGCACACCCTCAGCGCACATAGTCGGTTGGCGATGTTAATCTTTCTTTCGCCGCATGCCGCGTTTTTCTTTAGGTCCTCCAATGTGCGTCATAAGGCACCACTCGTCCGAGAAGCTTACTCACACGTTCTTTCAAGGTGTTCCTTATATACAAGGATACCCTGATGTTTATTGTCTCTCTTTTTTACGATTGCTTACTAGTAATGCTTCAGTTTTTTGTGCTGCTCTAACCCAACTGGAGCCATCCACTGACTCACTTTTCGGATACGTTCATTACCAATGTCTTCTATTTCTTCCAGGTGTTTCGTTACCACCGCAATTGCAATATCATCGACGAAGCCTATGATTTTTGCCTCGTTTGAGATTTTCAAGCCTCAGGACCCTATCATACATAATGTTCCATAGGACAGGTCCTAATATCGAGTTGACTTTGTGAAACATTGATCTAAGGAATTCTCTGATGCATACGTCACTAAACCCCTTTACATTACCTCCGTGAGGCTTCTCCTTGAATATACCAGCCAAGTATGGTGCCCGAATCACAAAATCCATACTCTGCGAATCGAAGCTCTCTTTACACGGCCTTGCTTGGGTCAACTTACCGCCCCATGTAGATCGTTTGAGACTGATCAACTTACGTATAAACTCCCTCGAAAAATGCCGTGATGTTGCCGAAATACTCTTTATCCATCAGTTATTAGCTGGTAACATCGACTGCCCCACACAGCTGCAAAGGACCTCGTAATCTCAGATCCGTACCTCCCTTACACCTTTCCAACTATGGTTTTCACGAACCAATGTCCAGAATGCTTGTAATGCTAACGGCATGGATAATAATTTTATTTTTTACTATAGCAGATCCACTTTGAGAAAAAACGCCCTCCACAATCCCTTCCCCCCTCTTACCCAGATTTCGGCCCGCATACACCCTCTACCTTTTCTCCACAATCGCCAAAATAAGGCGAATCTTCTTCTCCCTCCAACTACCCACACTTTGCACTTACGTCCCTTCTTTCCAAGGTCATGGAAACGCTGATAAATCGTCAGCTTATGAAATACCTAGACTCACGAAAACTCCTCAATGATCGGCAGTACGGTTTCCATAGCAACAGGTCTACTAATGATTTGATGGCTTATCTCACCGAGAAGTGGAACGAATCTCTGCATCATCTTGGTGAAAGTAAGAGTGTGGCACCAACCTCTTTTGTCGAAAATGCATGAATATGACACCAATGTATCTCTTCTTCAATCGATTAGAAACTTCCTTTCGGGCCAATCAATCCAGGTTGATTTGACCGATTTCAAGTCGGCAATCCACCATATAAATGCTGGTGTCCCCCAAGGCTCTGTTTTGTGTCCGACTCTCTTTCTCATTTTTGTAAATGTTCTCTTGTCTGCATTGCAACTTCTAATCCAATTCATTCCTTCGCCGATGACAGTACTCTCAGTTCTTCATATTCGTTCCCTAACTCACGTCCCTGCTCTTCGGACGTAGTTGAGGAACGGCAACGTATGTTAAACTCATTAAATTCCCACCTAGAGTGGAATTTAACGCTTCCAAAAGTCAATGATGCCTTCTGTCTCTCAAGTGAAACACAAACCTCGAACCATTATCCATGAATGGTACCTGCATCGACGAAGCCGAAAAACTTTTCATCCTCGGAAAAAATGTTTCCTGCCTCTCACTGTTTTATCGATTCTTTTACCAAAAGTGCTCCAGCGAAATAGCCAGCTGCATTCCGCTTCGAATGTACATCAGTTTACCCTTACCCCCTTCTTTCGGACGTACTGTCAAATATAGAGATTCTTTCTTTAGCCGTACCACACGAATGTAAAATGATTTACATAGCTCTGTGTTTCCTCATCATTACACAAGTATTTAAAGCCAACGTGCATCGGTACCTCCTTCGTAATGCCCGTGCTCTAGTTTAAGGGTAGTCATATCCCCTTTAGCGCGCGCAAATTATACAAAAAAAAAAGACCAAATAATTAAATCAGTTAACTACTTCATCCTCACTTTTTTATTTGTCAATCCACCCCACCACATCTTAGAGTTTTTGTTTAGATTTAAGTGCTATGTAACTAGGTTAGGTTAGTTAAGCGGGCGTATAAGGATCGTTACATCCTCATGATTTGTTTCCTACTGTGGTATTACCGTCTTGTTTCTAACCATCCGGACGCCCTGGCGAATTTAAGAAGTTTTGACGCTGATCCATCCAATAGCTCGTCGAACTGATCGAAGAAGAATTTGCTCAGGGTTCTATTTCTGAGTTGGCAGAGGCTTGGACATTGACAGAGGAAATGGGCCGTGTCCTTATGAGTCTCTTCATCACCGCATCCTCTGCAGGTTTTATCTTCGTTCAGACGTAATTTTTTCATGTGATATCTTAACATGTTGTGGCCATTTAGCACTCCTATCAGTATTGACAGAGATTTCCTGTCTTTTTGCAGGAGTTTGCTGTTTTTTTTCTTATCCTATTCTGGCCACATGCTATTGTGGCTTCAATTGAATGCTTCAGTCCCGGATGACACACCACTAGTAGCTAGTATTAAGCTTAATAATAAATAAATAAATATAAGGATATTCAAATATAATCCAGCTTTAGAGTTTGAGGATTGCATCACGTCTATTGAAGCAATTGTCGGGGGTCGAATTACGGCATCAATGATCGAGTAACTCTTCACGTCGGAATGATCGTTTTTACGTGACAAATTACTCGATTACTGAACAGGCACAATAGATCTTTTAGGTCGCAGTGTCATATGCGTCAGTCGCAGAGCCTTAATAATAATACTCGACCCCTGCCTTGTAACTTATACAATAGTTGGCAGTATTAACTGTCGTTTATTCGATATACACAGTCAAAACAAAGAATCTTACTAATATAATGCTGGTCTTGTGCCGACCAATACATTCCACCATCCACCCCAGCCATATAGCAAAATGCTCAGTCACTAATGGGATTGCTTTGTTCACCAGTAGGATAGAAAACACATTGAGAAACGCAGTATGAAACTATTGTGTCGATGTATATTTTAAGTGCTTCCTAGTTACCAGCCATTGGAATAATAATTGCTTTGGATGATGCGACATACAACGGCAGTGGCAACAGCAACACCCATGTTCACTTCATATGCTTACGAGTAATTACATCCTCTTCCATCAATGATATGGCAAAAGTGTTTTTTTCCATGTTCCCTTCTACAAATAAAAAATAATATAGGTACTACACGATTTTTTTTTATATTTTTTTTAATTTTATTTCTTTTAATACATCAATTATTATTATTATATGTGTTATTATTACATCCATGACATGAAGAAAAATACAACATTATATGGTATTGTGAACCTAGAAGTAAGTTCATTAAGAGGGAAAAATCAAAGTAATTTTTGACTCCTTTCTCAAATATTTAGTCAAAGTTAATATCCAATGGATCAGCTTGGGGGAAAATACTTAAGAGTGTATCAAGTGGGTAGACTTTATTAGCAACTGGGTTTTCCAACAAAACCGTATACTCTTTACCATCATACTCAGCGTTTACATAACGCGAAAATGGCATTGGGCTAACTTCCAATAGATCCAAGTCATCTGATTCAGTGGTACGTGATACAATCAATGTGATGCCATCTGGTAAGTTTTGCATTGAAGTTAAGACTTCTCCATCAAGGATAAACTCAAAGGGAATTCCATACAATCCGAAGATAAGTTCGACCTCCTCTCGTAGTTCCTCTAATGAAATTTGCTCTCCATTTGGTTTCTCTGTGATAATAGTTGCCTTACGACTGTCTGTGTAGCGTGGAACCATAGACTCGCCTAGGTAAATATTTGTCCAAGGTGTTGTCGGCAATTTAGCTGATTCCGTAGAGCATATGGTAATGTTTAAGTCAGTTCCCTTAAATTCAAATGATTCAAAAATAATAACTTTCTTATCTCCTGCGACTGAGAATGTGAACGGCATGAACTTTGACTTGACTGCTCCTTGGATAGCTTCACCATACTTTTCTGCTACTTTAGCAATCTCATGTTCAGGGTCGGTTATAGTGTAGAATACCAAGACGGGATCTGTGGGAATAAGTTGTGCCTTCTTTTTCAGCTTCTGAATGCGATTGATGATTTCTCTGGTCAGACCTTCTTCGATGAGTTCCTGGTTAGGCGTCATGTCCATAATCACCAAAACATCATTGTCACTGTTGATTTCCAAATGTGAGCCCTCTTGGCAGGTAATACAATAAATTATACGGACTTCACGTAGCTGAATCACATGATCCAAGATGCTAAAGTAACCAGCATCTAAGTGTGTTTGAATTTCTTCGTCGGAGAGTCCTCTTATAGCAGTGCTGACATTTTTAAAATCATTTTTCAATCGCTGTCCCAATAGCCTGTGATCAGGCTCTGCGCGAAGAGTCACACCATACATGTCTTTATTTGAGCTAACTGTCAATTTTCGCACATTTAATTCACTCTGAATGTATTCGCTAAGACTGTCAATGTCCTGCAAGTAGTTGTCATCCTTGTGAATGATTACAATCTCTGAAACGGGATATTTCGTTGGTAGTGTCCGACGATCACGCATAACACGTCCCAACTCAATAATGGTTTGCATTCGGCAAACTGCAACTTCAATGTCATTCTGCAGCATTTGATGATTTACTATTGGGATCATTTGATAGTGGACAGAACCTTCGAATTTCTTTGGCTGTAGCAAATTCAACCTCTGGAATATGTACTCAGAGAGGAATGGTGTGAATGGGGCCATTATAATGACCATAGAGAATAGTACATCAAACAGGGTGTCTAATGATTCAATGCACATTTCTGGTCCATATTCACCTTTGATGCGGCGACGATTTAAACGGACATACCAATTGGTGAGCTGATCAATAAACTTAGTAAGACGCGGAATCACTGTATACAAGCGATAAGCTTTCATTTCCTGGGTGACGAAATCAACAAGAGATTCCTTAAAGGACAAAATCCATACGTCCAAGACGCTTTTCTCGTCATTCTCATCTGATAAGCGCCATGCATCAAAAACATAAGTTATATTTTCTTCTTTTTCAAGACGAGCAACATTTTGTAACAAGAACCTATAGGCATTGTACCAAGGAAGAAAGACATCCTTCACAACATCACGAACGCCATCTTCTTTGAAACGAAGATTTTCTGCTCGAACAACTGGCGAATTAATCAAATAGAGTCTTAATGCGTCGGCCCCATACTTCTTCACAACGTCCATCGGATCGGGATAGTTCTTCTTGCGTTTGGACATTTTTTGCCCGTCGGCAGCCAAGACCAACCCATTAGCAATAAGATTCTTAAAGGGAGGCTTATTAAATAGGGCCGTTGAGATGACCAGCAAAGTGTAGAACCAACCGCGAGTTTGATCGATACCTTCAGCGATGAAATCAGCAGGAAAATTAGTCATAAAATCTTTTTCGTTCTCGAATGGAAAATGTTGCTGGGCGAAAGGCATCGAACCGGATTCAAACCAGCAGTCGAACACTTCTGCAATACGCCGCAATGGTGGATTACCTTCGATTGCCGAAGGTATTTCAATATGATCAACATTCTCACGATGTAGATCTGTTATTTTCTGGCCGGACAACTCTTCCAACTGTTTGATGCTGCCGATGCACACTATTTCTTCTCCATTGGCGGACATCCAAATAGGGATTGGAGTGCCCCAATATCGATTGCGACTCACCTAGAAGAAAGTGTACACATAACTGGATGAACGATTTTAGAGGCATTGAACGAACTTACAGCCCAATCGCGAGCCTCCTTCAACCAATTGCCGAAGCGTTTTTCCTTTACAAAATCAGGAACCCAATATGTCTGGGAGCTGCATGCTTGAAGTTTTGTAACCATGTTCTCAACACGGATAAACCACGATGGGACTGCTTTATAGATAAGAGGAGTATCTGATCGCCAGCAATAAGGATAACTATGCTTTATTTGACCAGCTGACACTAAATGGCCAGATGCTTTGATATTAGCAATGATATGCTTGTCAGCTTCCTTAACGTATAGACCAGCAAAGTCTGACACAATTTCTGTGAAACGACCAGAGTCGTCAACAGGGCAAATGGTTGAACTAGTCTTTGTGATCAGACCAGCGTTTAAGCAAACGCGATAATCGTCTTCTCCAAAGTACGGTGCATTGTGAACAATGCCAGTGCCTGAATCGTCAGTTACATAGTCATCATTGAGAACACGGAAGGCGTTTACAGCCGCACCGCGCTCCTCGAAATACGGAAAAATTGGTTTATAACTCATTCCGATACAATCTGCGCCCTTGAGCTTCTTAAGAATCTTATATTCTTCAATAGTTTTGAATACAAAACTCAGTCTTGCCTCTGCAAGAATGTATAGACGGCCAGACTTTAGATCCTCAACTTTGACATAATCCATACTCGCGCACATACAAATGGCAAAATTCGATGGCAATGTCCACGGAGTCGTGGTCCAAATAAGAAAATAAGTATTTTCCTGACCAATGACTTTCAGTGCGACAGTGATACATGGATCAACAACATCCTTATAATTTTGGCCAGACTCAAAATTGGAAAGAGGTGTTGTGCAAGCCGTGGAATACGGCATCACCTTAACTCCCTGATACACAAGACCCTTTTGATAAAGTTCTTTAAATACCCACCAAATCGTTTCCATATACCATGGGTAGAGAGTTTTGTAGTCATTTTTGAAATCAATCCAACGTCCCATCCGAGATACAATCTCCTCCCAGTTTGTAGCATATCTCATTACAATTTTACGGCACTCGTTGTTGTAATTAGCAATTCCAATTTTCTCCACGTCCTGTGGACCATGAATGCCCAAATCCTTGTCGATCTCGTATTCCACTGGTAGTCCATGGCAATCCCATCCAAAGCGACGGTCGACATGGTAACCCTGTTGGTAGGCGTAACGCGTCACTATGTCCTTAATAGTTCCTGCCAAAATATGCCCATAGTGAGGCAGTCCCGTGGCAAATGGTGGCCCATCATAAAAGGTATATCTGCATAAAACATAAATTATCTCAATATTTTCCATAAAAAAAAAAAAAAAAAAACATCACCTCGGTCGTCCTTCCGACATTTTCATACAGTTTTCAAAAATTTTATTATCACGCCAATATTTCAGCACTTTTTCTTCTTCGAATGGAAAATCTATGGTCTCCGGCACACGATAGATTTCCTCCTTATCAAGGTTTTCCATGATTCTTTTTTTTTTCAATTAAATAATCACTTCACAATACAGAAATTTACTTATTTTTCAACACTTAACAGGATTTGTATATAGATTTTCTCTATTGCAATTGCAAGCAAAGAATTTTCCAGCACGCACAAAACGCACTTCTCCACACGAGGCAAAATCTATGACTCGACTTGAAACTGCAAACAGCATGAAAAAATGTGTATGTCCATAAAAATGTTCACTCTCTTCAACGCGAAAGCGGACATGCGAAGTACGTCATTTAGCGAGAATTACCTTTTGGTCGAATAGCAAACACATACACGTAAGCAATTCGCGAGGGGTTAGCAAAAGCTATTGGATTCTCCCGCTTGAATTTTTTATTTTTTTTTTTTATTGCCGTTTGCCGTTCAACATCAACCGGTTGAGCTTTTGTTATTACGTTTGAAAGATGAAAGGAAAATTGTGAAATTGAATGCGAGAGGGAGATAGATACTTCTTTACTTAAAATAAAAATTTGAAAACCGTGTTGACACTTGTTTTTATAGGTTCGTATTGAACAATTTATTTTTATTTTATAATTAAAAAACTTAAACAAAAATCATACGGAACCTGAAAAATGAGAGAATAAAACAATTAGTGGGGAGGAATTTTGGTAGATAATGATGCTTCTGGGAGTTAGTGGCATGATCAGAAGGCAAAAACCGATCTTGGGCGGCATCCTTGACTTAGGTTCGTGAAAACCATGATTAGTACGGTGAGAGACAAAACAAAAATGAAGAAACAAAGAGAGGTTGGAAAGATCGATGTTGAGAGAAATCATTTGCTATAGCGCGGGACAGTCAATAACAAATCTAAAATATTATAACGTGTTTCCAAGGACATTGTAAGTAAATCAATTTAAGACGATCCAAGGTAAACCGCGCAAAAACAAGCAAAGGAACTTGCACTGCTTCGATTATTATGGAATGGACAACGTGATGAGGCGACCATACTCGAGGAGAAGCGTTATAAAGGTAGTATAGAACGATTTTATTTGGCTTCTAGAAAGAATCAGACACTTTTTTGTGACAAATGAGAAACTGTCTTTAGAATACCATTAGAGGAACCCTGAACTTAAATATGTACAGTAATACCCGGATATGTACTCCCTCGATTAGCTGCGTCACCCGCATAACTAACCACAAATTTGAGGCTTCAAAACTTGTCAGGAATGTAAGCGGGTACGGATAGGTAACTTCCCCTCTTAAGTGCCTAAATAAAATAGAAAAAATCGCAAGGTAACTATCCGGGGAGCACTGTATGTATGTTTTACCCAAACACCTCTTATAGCTGGCATCACTTTATCCAAGTTTCTCCATCTCAGCACGGGTCTGCACATACCAGAGATAACACATCCCAGGTAACGATACCCAGTGATTATGCTCGGCTGGTGCGTAGGGCAAGTTCTACGCCTGTGGACAGAGATCCTTCCATACTACTGCGATCTAGTCACTGGGACTAATAGGCAATTTTTCTTTCACTTTTGTTTTGATGTACATGTGTGTAAAATAAGAGTTCCACCCTCTGGCGTCTCTCATGAGCTCACGAGAAAGAAGTTATGCACATACATCACTAGGTGAATGGAGCATAAGTGGGATTTAGAGTACTCAGGACGTTGGGGGATAGAATTCACTCCCAGTGCCCCTAGGCTCATTGTTGTCGTTCCATAACGCTCGTATGAGTGTGCATTTTCTAAATTTATCGCTTTCAGTGCTGCGCTCTTCTCAATCTCCTAACTAGCTTTGTGTGGTCCAGAAGCTGGAGGGTCTCAGGGTTCTTATGATATAAAAGCTGCTCTCCATGTTTTTTAGCATGTCTTTTGACTTCATGTTTTACTAGTTCCATACACAAGTCTCTGTGGATGTCCTCATTCCGCACGTACCAGGGTGCATTTACGATATTTCTCACTATTTTGTTTAAGAATCATTGGATGATGTCCCTGTTGGTATGGACTCATGTTGTTGAAGGCTCATGTCGAGAAAAAACGAGAGGAGCTCAATATCAGATATAGAGGGATAGATATATAAAACAAATCGGCTTCAGTGAGGTGTAAATTAACATGACGATAAAGATTTTCCCGCACAAAACTTAAGTACGAAATGAGAAAAAAAAAAGGAGCAGCACAGGTACACCCGAAAAAGCTTATACATTCAAGTTTAGGTTGCGAATGGCACCTAAGACTAATACGTTTGTTAGCTTGCAGGGTTTTTTTAAATGGTAGCTACCTGTTTTGCATCGAGAAAAATAGAAAATGCAGCCAGAGACGAATCTCGAGTAAAAGTTCTCTCACTTTCGCCAACAAGTGGTGATGCACCTGTGCGGAAATCAACCCCGGTGTCAGCGTCTGCTCTTTAGATAAAATCAATAACGTAAATGGAGTCGAGAGAGAAATGCTAGACACGCCAACGCCAACGCCACCCCACCCCACCGGAACATCTGTGTTGGGATGCATAAGTAAAGGCAAGCCTATGACAACAAATTTTGGATTGACTTTTAGAAACGGAAATGCTCCAGAGCTCGTAGAATGTTTTGGAATCATTGTTTACATGGTTCATTTGGCTTACAACGAAAAATGCATCTGGAGACCTAATGGATGTTGCGAGTGGTATGGGCTTTAAAGGAGCTGCGCGAAAAATCCCAGACACGCCACCCACCCCATCAGTTGTGTATATCTGCATCAATACATATGACAATAAGTTTTATGATTGATTTCGAGAATCAAGGACGCCTAATGTTTATGTATTGAGCAGAAGAGAAATCAAGATTTTGAAATCAAAAATCAAGATTTTAAAATCCGACTCTTGGAATAGTCCAAAAATATGTTCAATATTCAATATTCTTAAGATTAAGGACGATTAAGATTGTAAAGGTTACTACAAAATATATATTTTCATGCGTGTTATTTCTAGATAAAACGTCCAGCGACGTTGGCACCATTTGCAACTTTTTTGCGGAATATTTTAAATCCGTCTATTGCTCATCATC
This sequence comes from Criorhina ranunculi, assembly GCA_951813785.1. Taxonomy (NCBI): domain Eukaryota; kingdom Metazoa; phylum Arthropoda; class Insecta; order Diptera; family Syrphidae; genus Criorhina; species Criorhina ranunculi. The sequence continues at coordinate 4,952,431 of OX638386.1, read as the reverse complement.
TACCGCTGTTCTTCAAGACAATCCCTCTCCGGATACAATTGATGTGGGGAGCTTGCAGTTGAATTTGTCCGATGTTTTCTATGCCTTAACTGGCTGAGAAATAAATAAGGGCGTAGGTCCGGATGGGATCTCACCCATTCTTTTAAAACATTGTGCCTCATCTCTTGCTCTGCCTTCGTGCATGAATTTTCAATTTATCCCTGAGAACGGGCAAATTCCTCAATGAGTGGAAGACATCTTTTATATCGCCAATTTTTAAGTGCGGAGTAAAACAAGAGGTTTCCAATTACAGACCTATAGGTAGGGTCTTTCATTAAGCGCACCGATCTTTAAATTTAAATAAAACCAAGTGTGTGTGAGATACCATCGACATTTTTTATTCGTTTGAAAGGCCTATTGATGCCATTATGTATGGAACATCGTTCAAATGTTCGCCGCGACTTCTCTGGGTGGCGCGCATCTGAAATGTCCAATTTTTGCATAACTCTTTGGTTTTGAGGGCCGCTGTGGTTTGTGGCTTATTTGCATAGATCTGCGACTTCAGAAAGCCCCACAAGAAAAAGTCTAACGGGGTCAAATCGACACGACCTCAGTGACCAGTTCATATCATCTCCACGTAAGATGACCATGTCCTCGAATTGCTCGTGTAGAATTTCCAATATGGCGTGAGCTGTGTGGCACGTAGCGCCGTCCTGTTGAAACCACATGTCGTTGGTGTCCATATCATTCAATTCAGGCCAAAATAAGTTGGTAATCATCGACCTATAGCGGCCAATGTCGTTCTCAATGAAATATGGACCGATGACGTCACACCAAACAGTGACTTTTTCGGGATGCATTGGACGTTCTTGGATCTCATGTGGATTGGTATCGTCCCAAATTCGACAATTTTGTTTGTTGACGTACCCATTCATCCAGAAATGAGACTCATCGCTGAAGATGATTTTTCGATGAAAATTAGGGTCAGTTTCCAACTGCTCCAGAGCCACTTCAGCGAACACACGTCGTTGTCTATGGTCGTTGACCTTCAGCTCTTGGGTCAGTTGAATTTTGTACGGGTGCAGGCGAAATCGACTGCCTCGGATTCTCCTGCAAACTCTCACGGACAGCGGCGATGTTACTGAACCAGTGGACTCAAATTTCTCCACCACACTGCGAATAGTCCTCTCGGAAGGACGATTATGGCGATCGTAAAATGGGCGAAACGCGCGGAACGTCGCCCGAACAGAACACCCATTTTGATAAAACAATTTTATTATTTGCACGTGTTGTTGAACGCTATATCCGTCCATGGTGATTTGGCAAAACAGACTTAATAAATGACAGCCAATTTGACAGATGTATCTTCAACAATATGGCTGCTATCGACTGTCAACGTTCGGAAGTCCTTATTGGTAGACCCTTTGTAATTAATTAAACAATCGTTGTGCCAATGCTTAAACTGTCTGCCTACATAAATCAACAGATTCAATGGTAGATGCAATAACCTTGGAGGATCATGGCATTTTTAGATGCGGACAGAGGCAGCAAACACAAGCAAAAGATTGTGTTTAGAACGACTCTGTGCATACACTATACCCATGGCAAACTCGACTTGAAAGGAATGCATGTACTTAAAAGTTTGTTTTGTTTGAAAGGAATGGAAATAAGTGGATTGGGAGGACGATCTTACATTAGCATGGAATGTCACGGGCTGAGAATGAGTTGACAGAATGCGGTATATGGGCTGGGTACATATGTTTCGTTCTACTTCCGTGTGCCTAGTAGTTATAGCTTCTGGAAACATTATTCAACGTATCTATGCCAATGGTGCAGTGTCCTACGGTGTCACCTACTGCAGTTGACTTTCTGTATAAAGTAGATAATTGGAGTGCAAGTAAGCATAAACATGTTCAGTAATAGTAACTTACATACAATGTAGACAGATGCATGACACGATTCCGGTAGAGTCCATAAAGTTGGCGATTTGACTGGCGGTACTGGCTGACAACCACGGAAAGGCGACCTTGATTGTCATAATCTCCGCTTGGAAGGCACTACAAAGCATGAGAAGAGGGGAAAAGATATTTATGTTTGAATCCTTGGAAAAGATACCACCACCCAATCTCTGTCTATACAGATGAACTCCCTCTTTGTAAATAACCTCCCAATTCAAGTAAATAAACTGACTTTTGCTGATGCAAACACTTAACATCTTAACATCCTTTCTATAGTTTTTTTTCTTTCAAGTTTTCAATCACAGATATGGCACGGTCTGCCGAGGCGGTCATATGAACTGAGGTCTTTGGCTTTTTGCACGTTGCTGTCGAAGGGGTTTTGGAGCTGAGCTAACACATATCCTTTCAACCGCAACTCAAACGCGAGAGAGAGAGAGCAATCGAAGAACAGGCCAAACGAGTGGGTCTCATGATGAACGAGGATAACACAAAACACGTGCTGTCGATCCGTCGAACACCGTCTAGGACTAAACCTAACAATTGACAGCTATAATTTTGAGGTAGTGAAGAAGTTTATCGATTTGTCCAAACAACTAGAGTCCAAACTCCTAACTGGAACGTCCAAAATCATGCTCCACAAAGCCCTGATCTTGCCAGTCTTGCTTTATGGAGTTGAATGCTGGACAGCGGAGCAGATCTTGGGATCCTTCGAAAGAAAAATTCTACATCGAATATTTGGTCCAGTCTGCGAGGAGGGCGAATGGAGGAGAAGATATAACCGCGAACTCTACAAGCTGTACAAAGATGTGGATGTAGTCCGGAAGGCAAAAATCCGTCGACTGCAATGGCTCGGCCACATCGAGCGAATGGTCGAGAATGCTCGAATCCCAGCCGCCTGGTACACGAAGAAAAGGAAGATCGAACCTCCGGTTTAAAGATCAGGCAATCGCGGACGCCAGAAACCTTCGTCTAGTAAACTGGAAGCAGAGTGCCCCGGATCGTGTAAGATAAAAAGCGGCATTAGTTCAGGCTCAGACCCTCCAAGGTTCGCTGGCCTGATAAGTAAGTAAGTTTGACCATGAGTTGTTATCTGTTTGAAGGCAATTAGTGGTTAGAGGAACCAGTGGCAAGTCTTATGAATAAAATGCGAAGCCGGACAAAAGAGAACAGTCGCATTTTATGGGAAGATTTGCTTTGCGCAGCATCCATGCCATATAGTTAGTACGGTACGTGGCAAGACGAAAGAGAGGAACAGACCTAAGTTTGCGGGGTTTGGTGTTAAGGGAAATAAATTCCAATAGCGCGGGACAGTCAACGACGTGATTTCAAGGATTGTTAGTTAATCAGTTTGAGGCGATCAATGAACGGGGGTAAATTGTGGGTATCAGTCCAAGGTAAACCGCTCAAAGCAAAACGAAGAAACCTTCGCTGGACTACTTCGATTCTCATGGAGGGAACAATCTGATGGGGCGACCAAACTTGGCTAGCATATGCATACTCGAGGAGAGGCGCAACGAACTTAGTTTAGAGAGCTTTAGTAACGTATGGATTCGAACATTCTTTTGACCACCGTTTGACAAAGCCTAGTGCTGAGTTGACTCTTCTAATGATGTTGTCAATGTGGGAGCTAAAGTTGAGTTCCCTATGGCAGATAACACCCAGATCGGAAAGCTGAAGTGATTACGGGTACAAGCTCGTTGTTAATGAAGTAATCCCTGGGAGGTGGTGGGAGACATTTACGAGAGAATGTTATAGAGTGACATTGAGCTCTAAAAAATGTGTCTGATACCAGACGAAGAACCTGTTCAAGTCTTCCTGCAGAAGATGAGAGTCGAACGGGGATGATATGCGTTAAAAGAATCTACCTACATGTCGTCCGTGTAGACTGAAAGATCAGAGTCTTTTATGACAGTAACGGCATCATTAATTCAAAGGATAAAGTCCGAGTCTGAGATGGCTGCCTTGAGGGACTCCTGCGGTGGCTGTAATAGGGTCGGATAATGAAAATCTAAACCTGACCTTATTTTTGATCTATGAAATGAACTGCGGGTAAAAAATCTAAAGCTTTAAGTTTGAAAAGGATAATTTGGTGGGGAATTTTGTCAAAAGCCTTACAAAAATTTGTAGCTTTTGTATCCTCCAAAGCGCACAGAGTTCTTGACACACAGTTAAATTGGTGGCCCTTGAGGAACCTATGTTGTTTTGAGGAAAAAATGGTCTTACAGTGAAAGAACTTTGCTGCAAAGAGCTTGGGAACGCATGAGAGTCTAGCTATGGGCCGATAGTTAGATATTTCATTCTTACATCCCTTTTTATGGATAGGGATGATGTGCTTCCAAAGTTAAGGAAAAATTCCCTGTGCGATTGAAAGTTGAAAAAGGGCGGAGAGGGGTTGTGTCAGATGATTTATACATCTCTTTAGAAGGCAGGTCATCAGGGCCGGGGGAGCAATCATCCTTTAGGTTGTTGATCTTATTAACGACCGCAGACTGGGTAATTTCCACAGAAACTAGGGATGTTCATGAAGCGGAAAAAAATAAATGTTTTTGAAAACAAACCAGGAGGCATCTTTTTGATAGGAAAGTAAAGCACAAATGTATGTATAAAGCTCTCAAAAGCTGTGAAAGCTTAAGAGAAAAGTTTTGATAGTAAGTACATGCACCTTGTATTAGGTTCGTACACCAGCTGTGGTTTCAAGCTAAGATACATGCGAGTTGAATGCTTGAATTGAATGATGGCGGTAAAATCGACCCTTTTTAGTTGTTTTGTATATTCGACAACGAATCGGTTGTTGTCGGTTAGTTTTTGGGTGTCCTGAGACTTGCTTAAACGTCTAAGAAGGTTCATTGAACCAAAAGAAATCCAAAATCGTCGAAAATAAAGAATATTGTGGTGGCTAATGTGCTTCTTCTTCGTCACTGCATGTCCTACAAAGTCATCATAGGGTAGCCCATCTTGTTCTGCGTGAACTTCTATTGTGAGGACACCTAGAACAATTCATATATTTCCTTTCCACTGAGTTTATTATTATTTATTTATTATTTTTTGTACTAATCGGTGCCTGTACAAACGGCAGAGGCAGGGTATAAACGGTATCTAGTTTCTTTCCTTTTCTGACAAGTTTGTCCACTTTCACGTTACCTGATATGCCTTTGTATCCAACGGAGAGTCACCTTATTGACTCCTGATCTATCATGATTGCAGAGCTTCAATAGTTGTCTGACTGTTTATTTTACTGAGAAAATTGCCTGTAGAGTAGCCATGACTTTGGCATAAACTGCACCCATGTCCGATTTAAGATTTACAGGCGCAGGGTCATAAGTCCACAATGTCCAAAATGTCATTTTTATGTGAAAAATCGGTGAGAAGCAACCAGTTTTTGTTGTTATATTCATTTGGTGTTATGGACTTATGACCCACCCCAGTGAACCATAAGACCACAATCGATGAGTCAATAGTCCACAGAAATTTTGTGTGGACTTTTGACCCACCTGGGTGGGTTATAAATCTACAAATCAATTGTGAACTTATAACCCAACCATGTGGGTCAAAAGTCCATTGTGGACTTATGACCCTGCGCCATGTGTTCTCTCAAACTCTCATTCTAGTCCGCTCTATTTGGTATTCTAATAACAAAACTCCTTTCGAAGTCTGAGGTAGGAATTACGGACGCTCCCCTGTGGTGGGTCATCGTAGTACGAATGTTTGTGTTTCGCTTGAAAAAAACACAAAAGCAAAGCTAGATCGTAAACTGCCCATAAAGGCTCCTTTTGACTATCTACTGACTCTATTGCATCATCTGATCTGTCGATTGAGGTTAGCTTCAAACAATACCTAGAGCTTGTTGCTTGAACACTTTTTTAAAGCCTGCAGTGTAAGAAAGAGACAGCAAAACAGAAAAATGTAATAGGACGTAATGATCTGTTAAGATTGTTTCTTTTTTTTTTTTAAACTCCCGCTCAAGATGTTATAGCGGTGTGGTGGTGGTTTTTGAAAATCAGGGAGGGTGGTGTCCACTTTCAGGATATAAAAAAGAAGCCAAGGGATTAAGCTGGTTAGTCAGCAGCGAATAGAGATTGTATTTAGTCACCGTAGGTTTTCAATCATCATACCTGTTTAAAAGTCTTCAGCAGTGGAGTGTTTCCTTGTTCTCTGCCCACGCCTTTCTGGGTTTCTGTGAGGATTTTATAGCATTGACATGTTACTTTAACCTTTTATTCTGAGCAATTCTCGTTCGTCTAGGAGCGTAGGAGTGTATGTCTAGTGCTTTGACTGCATTCATAAAGACATGGTCTTCCAAATCTCTTACATCAGAGGTGGCGTTCTTAGTGAACAACATGTCTTTGTGGAGCAAAATGGTTAGAGGTTTTGACAATATTTCGCTACTGTAGCCGTGTAACGTTAGTTTATCATTCGTTGGTACCTAAGCTTCAATGAGCTTGAAAGATTCAATATCATAAATCTGACTGATGGTTTCTTGATTAGCAGATCGCCATGTCCTCAAAGTTTTGTCGTCCCGCCGAAGTTATGTCATGTAGGATTTGTCATCAAAGATGTCCTTTTTTCCTAAACTTAGGTTAAACACAATTTCTCGCAGAGGTTCCCTTCCTACAAGGCTTGGCTGTAATTTTATTTATCAACGATCGTATGCCCCTCTCTGCATCATCTATTAAAAGATTTCACTCGTGTGGTAATTTTTTATTTTTTTTATTTATAATCAATCACAAGAAAGAAAAAAAAAAAAAAAACGGCATCTTTGCACTATTTTGCATTTTAACTACTTCCTTTCGTAGGTAAAGTTAAAAACTGCAGTGAAATCATACGCTCAACGGTCTTAAATCACATCACACCGATACAATCACAATGCTCAGCGCGCGACCGCCCCTTGAAGTGGATACCCCTAGTGATAAATTAAACTTCTTTTCATTTTTCGCCTTCCTTATCAATTTTTGCTTACAACGCACTACCCCCATACCGTTTCATTTGAAGTCACGAGTCAAATACAGCAATGGATAGAGTTTTCCCGCCGCCGCATACTACAGGCGCTAAGACACGCGCACAAGGTAAAGGAAACAAGCAAAAAAAAAAAAAAAAACAATCGTATATCCTTACATGGAAAAAAAAAATATATCCACCCTTAATCACTGATAGGATACAAGAATAGTGCAATTGTATTTGTTGTCAGCTTCCACCAATCAGAACGTTGCCGAATTTTTGTCTTTAGCACAGTGCTTTGGTTCCCGTTAGCGTTTCCCTTTTCTAAACGTTTATTATTAGATTTCAACAATAAGGGTATCGTCACGTTGTGCCTTGGAAGGATTATAGGGCGAGTGAATGTAAATTGGGTTCAGGTTTAAACTGTCACCGCTAGTATACGAAAGATGGCGTTTTATTAATTTTATTTTTTAGTACAAAAGGTCTAAAACGGATTGTGTAAATGAATATATTTAGCGAAGACATGACCATTGCTACTACCCAATCGGTTATTACCGTTTCACAGTTGTTTTATCTGTTTCCCCTCTTTGAAAATAAATAAACAAAAAATCACACCACGATCATTTCATTTTAAAGTGTGTTGGTCGCTTGCTCCGCTTTGAGATAGGGTAAACAACACGCACTATTGTTTGTATTAGTACGTGATCGCTGCCCCGCTGGTGTATTTGAGAGAGAATTGACTTGAGTTATGCCGCGAGATATTTTCGTGTGTCAATCAGGTGTGGCATCACATATACATGTGTATGTTATAGCATATAACATTTGAATTTTATCTACAGTGGTGTACAACTGATGTGCAGCGATCCTTCGTTTAGTAACCGACATGTCATAGTAAAATGGAATAAAACAGAGCTTTAACCATAAAGTCTCGGTTTTCGTATAAATTACGAGATTCCTGATTTGATGACAGTAACATGCAAGTCTTTCCTGATTAAATCGGCCACGATGGCGTCAGAACTTGGAGAGTGGAGAGATTTGTTGTAATCACCAGTTGGTTGTGGTGTCTTTCGCTTGGATTCCTTGACCAGTTTGCTGGCTACGGACTTTGGGTTTGTTCTTTAAAGGTCCTAGGTCCTAGTTAGTGTTTTTCGTCCAGCTGCTGGGGTATGCAGACACGATATACCGATGTCATCGCCTGTTCCCAGCGTGTGCCATTGTTGAAGCTTTTACAGCGATTGAAGAAGAAGAAGCCAAACGATTCCGGTCTTATGAGGCATGAGGGTGTGTGCATGTTGTCGACCAAAAACAGATCCGCCGTCGAACATTGTCTCTAGGATAGAAAGTGTCAATCGACAGGTTCTAATTTGAAGGTAGTGAAGGGGCAAATATACACTCGATAAATGTCACCCACTTTTTTGCTACTTCAGCTTCTTACTCGAAGTTTCAAAATCATACTCGATAAAACTCTGGTTTGCTTTATATAGCTGAATGCTGGACGATAAGTATGACAGTGGAGCAGACAAGCATGAAGGAAATGAAGTAAAATGGAAGCAGCATGCCCGAGAGCGTGCAAGTTGGAAGGCCTCCCAAGGGTCGCTGGCCTGATAACAACAACATCAGTTAATGTTAACTCGTCACATTGGAGAAGCCTGATCTGATTATGCATGACAATTTTTCTGTTCAACGGCTTTTGCTTTGTGGTGGGTCGTGTATAGTGGGTAGAGGCAGAGGCAGTTCTTGTTACAAACTCTGATATTTTGATCTATTTCATCTAACTACGGTTTGATTGGCCTTTTTGCAAGTCCTAGTTATTAAGTCGGCGATTTATTGGCAGACCTTGCATTATCTGAGCTTAGATGGCCCGAAATACTTGGTTAGATAAACAAATTTGCTTACTCAGCACTCTAATCCCTATACATGACCTTCGTCAGAACGCTTCGTCAGTCAGGTCTGGTCACCCTACCATCAAGTTAGGTTAGGTTAGGTAAAAGTGGCAGGTTGCAACCTCATTTAGACCAGATAAGGTCCTTTGTGTTACCACATGGATCTGCATTTCACCAGATATTCTACCCGCAGAACCAGTACCATCAAGTTAACATTCAGAGAATTTAAGTTGTTCAGCGTCGATTCATACATTTTGCTTTCAGTGGTTTGGGCTGTGATCTACCCCCCCACCCCTTCGAGAACCGATTCAAATTGTCAGTGCAGTGCCTAAACACAAGTCGTGTTGTGGCTGTTATACAAATACTATTTGCCCTCCAAAAGATCTCCCTTAACATTAACCCTCGACCGTTTACGATCAGTTCCTCTGTTTCGCCTCCCCTACCACCGCACGGAGTATGGTCAACACGAACCTTTAACAAGAATCCGAAGTAACGCAAATAAGTTCTTTCATATGTTTAACCTGCATCTTAGTAAATCCCCTCTGACATTCCCTGCGCAATTTACCATCCTAAACAATCGCGCTGTTTACCACGTTTCCCTTCCCTGTCCTTATTGTTCTATTTATTGTTCAGATTTAAGTTTTACTCTCTTGATGATTTGTTATCCTTAGTTTATAGTTTAGATTTAAGTTTTACCGTTCGTCACCCTTAGAACTAGGATTTAGATTTTAGAACTTAATGTGCCATGCTTGTACCAAGCGAATAATAAATTAAAACATTGCACTTCAAACTGTCCCAACCCCTGTTATTATTTCGCGAAGATAAGTCATAATAAAATATTGCTAATCCTTAGGTATGCATTAACTGTGAATTCTGTTTGTTATTTAATTGACTTGGAATCACTGAATACAACAAGCACGTTGCCATCATATGTTCTATATGAGACGGCGCGACATCACCGACACTTTACACTTTTTTTTTGTCCCAGTCCCACCTGCACTGTTAAAAAAAACAAAGCCATACGCCATCATCAAACACCATCACATCACAAATGCGGTAATCTACTTCCCCGCCGAACCGGTTATCCAAACCGATTCCATTGAATTCTCGCTAAAAATACCAAACATATACCAACAACGCGCATACACAATCATGAAATGGGAGGGCTACTTTCTTATAAATGTGTAAATGTATAAATGTGGCATGTGCAGGTGTGTGTGTTTGTATGCATACCATCACATTGAATGTGTTCTTATGTTGAACATACGCTGTATGAGCAATTCCATTCAAAGTGCACACGTACACGAGTTTAGAACTTAGTAATGAAAAAAACCCAAAAAAAAAAAAAAAAAGAACAACATGCCATCCATCTGTATTAGTGGCACTCACTCGAACTCTTTCGCACCCACATAACTCAATCTTAGTGTATCTCACAATTGAACGGGAGAGCATTCAACCGGCCGACGCAGAAGAGACCAACAACTAACTTGTGAGAGACGAGAAGATAGGCGACGGCACAATGACGATGACGACGACAACAACCAAAACCAACTACTAAAACTAAATGTGTGGATATTTAACAACAATAATCGCGTGCGTCTCTGCGGCCTCGAATGTGCGGTTATTTCGTTTCTCGTACACAATATACCTTACGTTTTTCGTTCTTCGTTTTCTTCGAATTTTGTTACTTGTTATTTTGTTTGATTCTGCTCATATTTTTTTCATTTTATGTTCACACACTTCTCTCTCAAAGCAAACGAAAAAATATATTCATAAACAATTAGATAAAGCAACAAATTGTGACACGATAAAAATAGATAAACAAAAAAAAAAAAAAAAAAAACGCGAATTTATGTGGGGAGAGCAAAAGTTGTAATTTAAAATAAAAAAATTAAAAAAATTCGAAAACTCAAAAACGGATTTAATCGTGACGGCAGTTTTAAGGATAATTTTTGAATTTTCTCGAGTGTATCGTCCATGTCATCGTGTTAAATAATTACAATTGTATTACAAACACCCCACACCTTTACGCCGCCCCTAGTGCGGGAGGTTTTAATTGGGGAGGGGGAGATTGAAAAAGTAAAACAGGCTTTTAACACAGGTAACCACCAGATTGCGGGTGTTGTTCAACAAATCAAAACAAAACAAAAAATCAAATAGTTTCTCAAACAAAGTGCATGTGAAGAAAAAAATAAATCAAAAATTCTACAATTAGTATAAAAAAAATCGCAATGTTTACTTGTAATTCTCGTTCGGCTTCGTCGGCATTGTAAATAAAACAAAAAAATTATCTCATAATGTCATTCATAAACGGTTAGAACAACAACAACAACAACCAACCACAACACAACAACAACAGCAACAAGAAATATCCACAACAATTTGAATCCGTCAATTGTCTGTTCAGCGGCGGCGGCGGCGGATGGTACGGTACGACGACAAGTATTATTTTGTCGACGAAAACCAATGAAACAAGTGTCGCAAAGCAAAGTGTGTGTGTTTTTTTTTTAAATCAAAATATTCTCATGAAAAGTGAAAAAAGTGAATTTGAAAAAAAATAAAAGTTCCCATTCAAAAGTGTTTCTGTCAAATTTTTAAGAGCCGATCTGCAACCGTATATACAACACTTAATCAACGCTTAATTTAATGTAAATATTTTTATTTATTTTTTTTTTTATACTTACATATGTCTATAGTTGTAAAGAAATTCAATTTAAATCAAACATTGTCCGTAAGGAAATAGAAAATATATTTTTGTTTTTCGAAACAAGTTAATATAAGTATATTTCCTAATTTTGATCCACTCTATCTCTCTTTCTTTCTACCTAATCCTTTTCCGTCTTTCCGGCCCCTCGTCATCCAATACGTTTTTATTTTTTAAACTTAAAATACAAATGTGTACCTGATTTACTTGTATAAACAACAACAACACCAGCTTGTAATTGTTTTTATAAAAGTAATAGTTCTACCTACAGTTACAAGTCTTATTGTTGGTTTTCTATTTTTTATTTTTTTTTAATCTTATTTCCTGGGAATATCCACACACCTTATAACAACAACATCAATATCAACACAACAATCAACAAAAAATTAAAAAAAAAAAAAAAAAAAAATCTTCAATCAACAATCGAAAACCATCAGAGAATGTCCTCTGCTTGATTAAAAAAAAAAGTAGAAGAGTACATATCTCATAGATCCTGAAATTCTTGTGTACATACGTGTGTGTGTGTGTGTTAACAGCGGCAATGGATTATACTATAATGCGCGCTGATAATCATTATCAATTTAAATTAAAAAAATCAATCACAAGAAACAAAACCATCAACCAACAACCAAATAACAAATTTAACTGGAGATACCATCATCTAACGACGGCAACAATTCAACTCTGCAATCAACACTATCATTGTCTAATTGCAAAAATTCATATACTAATTGTTCATATATTAAATTTGTCACGGATATTTTTATTATATATTTTTTTATTTCAAAAAGTAAGGAGAATTTTTGTAGCAACAAATTTAGTTAACACTTGTAAACTCCCAAGTTTTCTTGCCGAACAATTGTAATTTCTATTGAGACATTTGTTTGTCATTTATTAATTTAATTTAATTTAATTAATTATTTTTTTTTTGTTCTCTGTTTGAGTCTGCAATTTGAAATAATTTACATGAAACGTAAGTCTTCTTCTAATTATTTGTATTTTAATTTTTTTTTTTTCATTTTTTTTCAACTTCTTCGAGTGAAAGCCGTCGGATCTTGATTTTCATCCCAACAAGTGTAGATTAGTTTATTTGATGGGGCAGATGTGACGGTTATTTAATTAGTTGTTTACTTTGTTAACGAATTTCATCAGACTTTGAGATGGAGGAGGGTCTTTTTCGTTTTTCTATCCACGGAGAAAAGATTTTTTTATTTTATTTTTTGCCGACGGTAAAATTAATATTAGTTTTTTGACAAGAAGTTGCACTTTGTCTTGCTTTAAGAGAGGTTTAAGAAATTCATGTCGTCGTTAGCAAGGATAGGCTCCTTGTATTTTACAGAATCAGAGCCTGGATTAACGCCGACTTTTATCCATTCACGGTCCCAGTCACTTTATTGGATCAGTTCGGTCTACATTTGCTTTATGAACCAGGTGGCTGGGATTCGAAGACCCTCTTAGCTGAAGCGTTGTTCTCTACCATTTGATAGATGATGCTGAGCCAATTGTGAATTATTCTTTCGAAGAATCCCAAGATCTGTAGATTAGCTGTTTGGAGAAAACCGAAATTGAAAAGAAATGGTGGGTGTCATTTGTCGAGGTTATATGTACATATGTATATGTCCCGAAGTTTATGAACTCCTTCTCTATCTCAAAATTATAGGCTGTCGATTGTCACGGTTTCACATTCGTTTAGCTTCTTCTTCAATTGCAAGTTTCAATAATGGCACACGCTGGGAATGGGCAATGACATCGATATATCGACAGTTAGGTTGAAGTGGCTGCCAGCTATTGCCAGCACACTTAGACCAGTGATAGGTCCATTGTGACAGTAGTTGGACGGATTTATTAAATACAGTGCAGCCTTTTGCATCTATCTACGGCAGCACGTTTCCTTGCCGAAATCTGTTGCATGTTTGGGAATGATTCGAAGGTTCTGTTTTCCAAGTTGCACACAACGGGATCTGTTTTCTCTGGATCCTAAATTCGGTACACATATATGTATGTATCTCGATGTAATAAATGATGTCGTATGTGGCTTTTAAGTCGATAAAGAGATGGTGAGTATCGACTTGGAACTCGTTAGTCTTTTCTAGCGAAGTTTTTGCTTAGACCTTAGAACATTTCTCATCGTAAAGCTTTCCATTATCCATTTTGATAGACGTTTGTGTATTCCAAAGGGACAGGTGACAAATATTAATATTTCTACTTGAACAAATTGGAGGGGACCATCTTCTGTCAGTCCTAAGACTATGTTGATGTTTTTTTTCGGGATTTTGCTTTGAAAAGTGTCAGACATGACATATCATTTGTAATATCAAATATTTGGCTAATTTCCATTAAAAGATTGTCCTTTTCCGTCCTAAAACTATGTTGATTGAGTAGAACGCCGGCATGGGAATAACGTGACAAGGACCAATAAGGCATCAATATTCCCCTAGGTAGTATCAGAAATGTATGTATAATACATATGATTCCAATAGTTTTCCACTTTCTTACCCAGGCGCTCGAGAAGGCGGAAGCTTGCTTTGATTTGTATTAGACACCAGTTTGGGTGTAGCAGGAGCGGCGCTCATTAGAGAGTATTGAGCAGACTCGTAAAGAATCGTCGAGACTGAAGCTCAACAGATGGCGTCGGGAACACCATCAGTGACAGTGCTGTAGGTGATTTTTAAGAGATAGGGATGGAATTGTGCCAAAAAAATCCTTGCAACATCTAGAAAACGAAAAGGGACTGATCTCAGAAGTGTTTGTGCGAAAGTGGACATTAAAGGTTCTGTAGTTCAATGTGGTGTCAAAAAACAGCAATGATGACGCTATCTTCAACAAGGAAATAGTACTTTTAATTGATATTTTCCTTTGGGCTTACATCTCTAAAAACATGCTTCATTGCAGAGAGCTTAACGTTAGTGGATTTATTTTTATCGTTGAATTCCACCTGTCAGAAGTGTAATTTTGGAACAATCTTACTTCAGTTTTGTTGATTCAGTTTTCTTGATTCACAAAAATCCTAGCCAAATGAAGAGTTTAAATTTTGGACATATACATGTCAGAATGAATTTTTGAACAACATTCTCTTAACGTTGTTTCGGTGGACAATCTTTTGCTTAAAATTTCTTCAATTTAAATTAAATATTAAGTTTATAACCTGAGTACCTATATAATTATTTCTAGATGTAGACAAAATTTAAACTTTAGAAAAATAATAATTTATTATAGTTTTTTTTATAATGCAAACAAGTCTGTATAAAAAAAGTTAATACAAGCACAGACTAGCGAGCTAAAAAAATAATAGATACCTACATACTAACATAATAATTCTAACATTTTATTTTTATTTTTATTTTCTGATAGTTAAGCTTAAATTTTTTTAAAAAGTGTTGATCGAAAAAAATACTGTGAATTATAAGCAATGGCAACAGTATCAATAACTCTCCCCAGTCATTCTGGACACCAACCTCGGAGCAAAAAAAGACTGAAACTGAATTTCAAAATCACTACACGAATACTAGCGCTGTGTGAATAACATCATAAGGGTAGTTATAACCCCTTTAGCGCTAGTGAATTATAAAAAAAAAAAAAAAAACATTTTGGGTTAGGAAATTCCAAATAAAAGCTAATGAGATGCTGCGAAAGCTACTACAGTTAATGTCGCACTGCCTTAAAATTTGGGAATGAACCATGAAAATGGGACTGAGAATAATTGTTGGTTTCACGAGCGGTTAAGCTAGCAAATGATACGCGCTTTGCACCCTAACAATGAAACAATAAAACAACACAACGGCACAAGCGTTCGGGAACTAATAAGGCATGCCATTAGGCCCAAAAAAGTTCCATAGAACTTTATGAATCTCATCAAAGACACCTGATACGAAGTTACTAAACAGGGTATAGAATGTTTGAGTTGAAAGTTGGTGTGCATTAAGGTACCGCCTTGAGTCCGCAACTTTTTAATGGATTTTCTTACCCGCAACATATGAAACGTCATCCTTTGGACACGACTGTATGTTTCTTTTCTATTTGTCGATCTGAAGAGGACCTCTACAAGCAAAACTAGGCGCCAGAATCAAACGAATAAGTTGATCCAAAACCAACTTCAAATCGGATGCAACGGATCCGGAATATGAGCCGGGTTAAGAAAACCCTGACCGCATTTAACTATTGACTAGGGACTATTGAGCGAGAAGTGTCACACAGGCTTCAGTGTGGTTGCCACAGATGGCGTACAGTGTCCAGTATTAAATGTGTCTAATTGAGACTTACTTATCAGGCCAGCAACCCTTGGAGGGTCTGAGCCTGAACTAATGTCGCTTTCCATCCTTTAAGATCCCGGGCACGCTGCTTCCAATTTACTAGACCAAGGCTTCTGGCGTCCGCGATTGCCTGATCTTTTAACCCATTGAGACCAGCACTCATATACTCTTTGGAGTGGTGGTAGTCACCCGGAGTCACTAGACTCGATAATGTGCAGAATAAATTTGTACGAGAAAATTGTGTCGATGACTGGAAAATTTCCGAAAAACTGTTTATGATGGATGGACGGAGGGAAATACCAAAGAATGCCAACCATCAACAGAGGACGAGGCCGATTACCATGGAACAAAACAATCGAAAAGTACATGGAACAAAGAAACGTCGCATATCAGACAAAACGGGATAGAATATCTTCGAAGACCTTCATTGGAACGACAACATATTCAAAGTCTCGCAAAAAATGTTGCGAAATGTCGGTTCCTTTGGAACCCTTTGCTTAACGCTTGAGTACAACGTTCCTAAATGTAGTCTGTTGCATTAAAAACCGCTCTGCACATTCTAGACAGATTACGACTTATCTGTGAGACACAGGGAAATTGCAAAGCCCACTTTCAACATTTTATTCACAAAACGCGTCTCATCGAATTCTCATCAGTTAACCCCTAAGCCTAAAACACATAGCTCTGTGTTTCGTCATCACTACCACCTGGAATCATTTAAAACTTAAGCGCATCGGTATCTCCTTTATGTATCCTCTAATTTCCCTAATGCCCATGCTCTAGTCTGGACTGGATTGAGCTTATGTTTGAGTTAGTTAATGGAAATAGGTGGTTTATCTTGATTCCTCTTGGTTGACAGCAATCTTAAAGGATAAATCCTGCTTTCAAATATCCAAACATCGAAGAGATTTCATGCACTACAGGCAGCAGGGTGGCTTAAACAAATCTTAGGGTCAGGGAAGCCTTCGAGTTAACGAATTATATACGTATGTACATTTGTTTGACTTCAAGATAAGCCTTCGATGGGATTGGTAAAAATCAACTAGTTAACATATAAAGAAGAAGTGGCCTTCTATGTTAAACCCTTCTGTCAATGTCAATGTCAATGTCAAGGACTGGCCAGACCTTTTCGGAAGCATTTTTCGATTTTCCAGGACAATTTATATAACCAAAAGGTCTGGCCAGGTCTCCGATGGTTGACTTTCTTTTCACATATGAGATGGAATGCGTCCTCCTTGGCGTCGTAAGTCATTACAACCTTTGCATAGGTCCGTTGTGCTCTGCAATGCATTCTCTGAACCCATTCTTGCGAGCTCATCCCCATTCTTATTCTTATGGATGCCCTTATGTCTTAGGACTCAAGGAGTTCTTCTCGTAAAAATGGGTGATAAAGGAAACCCTCGTTATAGCTGGAGACGGTAAAAATAAGTTGTACAGAAGTGCTTGAAACATTTTCCTGGTGGAATATAAGACAGGAAAATACGGCATAAAGATATTTTGGGGCCTGGGACTCCTTAAATGATTATGCGTATTAAGGAATTCTATAAACTAGCAAACTGGGATAACAGAGAGAACACAATCAAGGACGAAGGGTTTTGCTTAAATTCACCATTCGATACACTTCGATTGGAAAGGCACTTTCGAAGAAGCCCGATAAGAAGTTTAAGATATTACTATGCCCGCTAGGCTTAGCACCCTGGAAAAATATATGTTTTCAATCAGAGCAGATCGAGAATAAACAGGTCTGCACCTAGGGTGTCAATTGGGCACAACCGTCTGCTCTTATACCAATGTCACCTATCAAATTTGTGACCCATAGAGTTTTTTGAAAGCATTTTGTCGTTCAATTGAAACTTACAAGACTCTTGGAACTCCAATAGTATTTAGCTCTAGATTGTCGATTACAGAGATGTCGAAGCAGTTTCATAAAGACATTCCAGACGGTACTCGGAACAATTATAAGGTAGTTTGGGTATGCTGATCGCGACATGTAAACTTAAATGGAAGCTAAATGCTATCATGAGTGGTCACCATGGCTTAGTGGTTAGTGCGTAGCGAGAGGACAAAGGTTCGATCCTAAAAACTGCCAAACGTTTTTTCACGGCATGCATGACAAACCTACAAGAGTATAATCTGTTATGAAAAAGCTTCTCAATCAATGGTACACACCTCTTGTTCGATGACCCTTTACAACGGTATACAACCTGGAATTTATGAATTTATCCTAGGCAGACATACTCAGCATTTGGGTATTGTATCCAAGAACCTTAGAGACGAATCTTTAATGGTCTGAACGTCAAAAGTGGCGCTTATGCGTGGTCAATTCTTGTGTCCACTGGACCTTATAACCATGTAGGTCAAGATCTTTATGATCATTTATGTATCGTTAAATGTTGACCGTTTAACAATGGCGCGAAATCCACCTCTTGTTGGATGACCCTTTACAACGGGAATATATGAACATCTTATGGAAATGGACCAGTCTTAAACTTAACGGTGCGGTTTTTAATGTGAGCGATATTCAAACGAAAGAATTGTCTTGATAAGTGCCACACAAAGTGCACAAAGGAGCATAAGTTTTGTGTAAAGAATTTTACTAATCATAAAGACAAATGGACAATGTTCGTGTATCAATGAATGAAAACTTTCTTACAATGGAAGCCAACAAAAATACCTTTCGATCCTTTTTGTTCATGTCCAAATGCCTGCGCTTGCGCTATAATTTTTTATTCCTTTTTCTTTGAATGTGTACAGAGAGAGAGAGAGAGAGAGAGAGAGGTTAACTATGAAATGCAAGCGCAGTGTAATTCACAGATGAATAGAGGTCATAAAAATATTTCTGAATATGTTATAGGTTCAGCCTTTTGTTAAGGGTAATCTTGTTCTTGTAGGAAGACATAACTGTTATGGTCGAAGTCTAAGCATAATTGAGAGAAGATCAGTAATGAATTCAAGGTTATTCCGAAGACGTATTGGTCTACTTATGAAGCATAACTGTGTTGTTGAAGAATTGCTTATAGAATCTACACTCCTTTTTGTCATTATCCGTGTAAAGAATAGTGCTCTAAGATAAATCACAGTCAGGATATACTATTTTACTTAGGTGACGTTACAGTTCGTTGTGAACAGGTGTAGAACACATGTTAAATTTAAGTATGGAATTTGATCTCGATTCATATGAGCCAATTTGGAGCCAATTTTTCATCACTTTTCCACACATATCCGCCAGAACGTTGGTAATCTCGCATTCGAAATTGTTCCTGAGCTCCTTTAACGTTGTTGACTTGTTGGCATAAACCAACCAGCGACCCAGCGTAACCCCGTAAAAAGAAATCCAACGGCGTCAAATCGCATGAGCGAGGTGGCCAGTCTCGATTACTGAACTTCCCCTTCAATAGGTCAACTGTTCGACCAGCTGTGTGGCATGTGGCACCATTTTGTTGGAACCACATATAACCGATGTCTAGTCTATCCAATTTTGGCCAAAAATAATCTTCCAAAATGGCACGAAAATTCGCCACAAAGTGGACTAAAAGATTCCCAATTCCTGTGAACGGCCTGTAATCGACTGATTTGGTCTCGTTTTGAATTGAAGCACTTACGGCTGAGTTGTCTCACTGGCACAGGAACATTCAATAATGAATAATGCACAGTCTGTCTGGTGGGACGATTCTTACGACCGAAAATTTGAGTACGTGCTCTTAAAGTTGCTACTACCGACTCCGACTGTCGGTAGTAATTTGTAATAACTTCCAAACGTTGCTCGTTCGTGAACTTCACCATGGTAAAAATGTAAATCTTGGCTGACGATTTGACATTGACAAATTATAAAAAAAGTTTAAGGATACGTTTGTATTAAAATACAAAATTGTTATGTCCCTATCGAAAAACGCTCTTTATTAGATACTTTTCTAAAACAAAATGGACTTGTCGCCGTGAGTCAGATAAGCTGAACACTGATTTAAATTTGAACAAAGCAATCAAACGATTTTTTTCGCGCCCTTTTCGAAAGTTCAAAAGTGTAACCTGGAACACCTCATAGATACACCTCTTTTGTATATCTTTTGTCGAGATACCATATCGGCTTCTGTCTGAATCCGAAAGATTCTGTTCTTTGACTAAACAAATCGTTAGTTGTATTTAGCATACCCCTGATGGACACACCGCTCTGTGTATTTTGTATTGTATTGTGGCAACTGATCATCCTCATGCAGGTCCTCCATTGAACAGTGGCGGTTTATTCGGTCCGCCTATGCAATTACGAAACTGGAAATTGAGACATTGATTTACTTTCCATATGAGTGTGAAAAACTCCATTCATGTTTCTCTGTGTGACGTGTTATTGTTTTTTTTTACATTTTTTTATGGGTAACACCGCACCCTTCTTGGATAAGACTCATCAATAGCTTAGCTCTAGAAGTATTTTTTTTTTAAGTAAAACAAAGATTAAAAAACAAAAAAAAATCGATATCCTCTGCTTGTTGAAGAATGAAATACAAAAAAAAAAAATGTATATATATATGTTGAGTCACACATATATATTGGTTTGAGTAATGAGACATACCACTCCACAGTAAAGCCTCTACACCAAGTTATAGATATCTTGTCTTGTTATTATATCTTTTCAAAAAAAAAAAAAAACAGAAAAGATTGTGTTCTCTTGGATTGTTTTCTTCTTGAGGTTTTTTTTTTTTTTTTTTTTTTGTGTCAAATATAGAGAAAAGGTAAAACACAACGTGGGTAATATATATATATTTTTTTTTCCATCATCACAGGTAGATTTCTTCTTGTTAAGCTGTTTAGTTGAAATAGAAAAGAAAAAAAAAAAAAATGGTTACGCAGTGTAGCTGTAGGACACCACATAACACACAAAGGAACACGAAGGTAAAGAAGAGACTCACTGGGTGACAGGCTTGCGGGGAGGGGGAGATGAAATATAGTGTCTGGATTTTTCACTTACACAGTCTATTGTTTTAGAAAGCGTATCCTTCATATTTAAATATCTTACCTATTCTCTCTCTCACCTTCTAATCATTAAAGGATGCGAAGGAAAAGAAAAACAAAACAAACAAAAAAACCATCAAACGCTTCAGATTTATGGTTACCAAGAGAAGGAAAGAGAGAGAGAGGGGATTTTGAGATAATAATCAACATTAAAACAGACATTTACGTACCTGATTACCAAGAACACTGCGTGTACAATGCTTAGATCCTTGTTCATTCCCATCTCATATACCTATCTACTATCTACTATCTACTATCCATGTGTCTAACAGACCCTCATGTCATTTTTTTTCCCATTTTCATTTCTCCATAAATCCTTCTTGTCCTTTGTTTTCATTGGAAGAGCGGAGGGGGGGGGGAGTTGGCTCATAAAAAAAAAACTAATATTCAACATTACCTGACCAAAATGACTAAACAAACATAAATGGATGATTATAAATGACTTAAACTACCAAAGTTATTAAAAAAAAAAAAAAATAACAACAACAACAAATTTATCCACCCACGCACAAGTTAAAGACAAAGCCATAGCCGTTATAAGTAGTATCACTCGGCATAGGAAACACACACATACCAACACACAAAGTGTCTTAAATCACAAAGCTATATCTAAGCCATATGAAAATGAAACTCTCTATCAATCTTCATACATATGCATATGTATGTACCCGTGTGTTATTATAATAGGCAATAGAAACATTTATTGTCCACACACTCCATTAGCCACAAGTGTGTAAAGCTGTGTGCGTTTTTCATCGTCTATTTTACAATTTTTTATTTTTTATTTTTATTAATTATGCGTGGCGACGCCAATTGACGACGTGTCTGTCACAAAATACGACACATCGCGGTGCGGTTAATTGTTTGTGCGCGGGTCCGAAAGTCTTTGCAGTTGTAATAGAATAATTAAATAAAATTTATCTTTTAAATCTAATTATTGTATCAATTATAGTGTAGGTATCTCAGGAATGTGATATGTTTAAATAATACATTAGTATTGGTTTGAGGAAGATTTCGAAATATATACCATATGTGTGTAGGTACATCATTTATGACCTTGCCCTAGAGCACATTTTTATTTTTTATTTTTTTTTTGTAGTCAAAAATGTTGATCTCTTCTCGAGAAGAGGAAGTCTTTGGAACGTGTGTCATCGATAATTGAACTGTCGACTTTGAGAAGATCGATCCAACGTGTAATTATCCTCAGCACTATAGTTGCGTTAAGAATTTCTCCAATATACTGACAAAAAGACATTTATGGTATGCAGCAAGCCAATGCCCCCCATCCTAATTGATTAACCGCAGTCTTCCTAAATCACAAACAGATAAAAGCATCTGAAGCCAGTCCTCTGTACTGAGTTTACTCTTATCTTTACGAATGATTCTAAAACAGCCAAAGGAATTTCTTCACAGGACCTTCATCACTCCTTCAGTCCAAAGCTGTAAAAGAATGCATTCATTTGGAAATGCATTCATTGAATAAACCCAATTGAATTCATAAGAATGCATTCAATGAATGGCAGTCAATATTTTCATTCATTTGCATTAATTTTCTTTCATTTGCATTAATTTTCATTCATTTGAATTCATTTTCATTCATTTGCATTCATTTTCAATTTTTGCTAAAGAAAAGTTGTCCTGAATGTGTTGAGCTAGCCCTAGAAATCACAAAACTATGCCACATCTGGTAACGCCACACATCTTAAGAAGCTGAGCCTAGAAAACAACGTTACCTGCAGATTCTGTAGAAAAGCGAGTAAGACTCCGAACTACCTCTTGCAAAACTGTTGAACACTGATCTTCGGTCACTGGAAGTTTATCAGAAACCCATGAAGAAACTTTTTTAACTTCTGCTAAAGCAAGTAATGGAAATGAATGCAAAAGACTTCAAATGAATGCAAATGAATGGGAATGGTAATTGAATGCAAAAAAACTTCAAATAAATGCAAATGAATGGAAATATTGACTGCCATTCATTGAATGCAAAAATTGAATGACTCATTCAATGACTTCAAATTGAATGGTGATTTAAACTTACAAGTCAATGAATGAATTCATTTTTCAACAGTTAAATTCTCAAATGAATGCATTCTATTACAGCTCTGCTTCAGTACCTAATGACTGTAGTCAGAGCTATCAAGCAGGTCATATTGGCCGCTTGGCTTAAGATTAACCCAGTATAAAGCACAGATATTGTGACTTATATCGATAGCCAGACCGCGATCAGAGCTCTTGTATCTAACACAATGCAATCCAAAGCAGTGAAGGAATACCATGTGTCTCTGAAAAAAATCGCTCTGTTGGATCTGATAGCCAGATAAGGCTCTCAGGGCATCACCTAATAAGAAGCTTGAACACCGATTTTCCACCGAAAGCAAATCATAGACTTTTGCAACAATGCTAGGCTAACTTGGTCCACCTTCGATCCTTTGAGTTCAAATGAGTTAATATGACTAAAAAGAGACCAACTCTCGAACTTACTAACTACCTTACAGAGTACTGCATCCTAGGCAGACATACTCAGCATTTGGGTATTGTATCCAAGAACCTTAGAGACGATCTTTAATGGTCTGAACGTCAAAAGTGGCGCTTATGCGTGGTCAATTCTTGTGTCCACTGGACCTTATAACCATGTAGGTCAAGATCTTTATGATCATTTATGTATCGTTAAATGTTGACCGTTTAACAATGGCGCGAAATCCACCTCTTGTTGGATGACCCTTTACAACGGGAATATATGAACATCTTATGGAAATGGACCAGTCTTAAACTTAACGGTGCGGTTTTTAATGTGAGCGATATTCAAACGAAAGAATTGTCTTGATAAGTGCCACACAAAGTGCACAAAGGAGCATAAGTTTTGTGTAAAGAATTTTACTAATCATAAAGACAAATGGACTTGTGTCCTCGGCATGTTCGTGTATCAATGAATGAAAACTTTCTTACAATGGAAGCCAACAAAAATACCTTTCGATCCTTTTTGTTCATGTCCAAATGCCTGCGCTTGCGCTATAATTTTTTATTCCTTTTTCTTTGAATGTGTACAGAGAGAGAGAGAGAGAGAGAGAGAGAGGTTAACTATGAAATGCAAGCGCAGTGTAATTCACAGATGAATAGAGGTCATAAAAATATTTCTGAATATGTTATAGGTTCAGCCTTTTGTTAAGGGTAATCTTGTTCTTGTAGGAAGACATAACTGTTATGGTCGAAGTCTAAGCATAATTGAGAGAAGATCAGTAATGAATTCAAGGTTATTCCGAAGACGTATTGGTCTACTTATGAAGCATAACTGTGTTGTTGAAGAATTGCTTATAGAATCTACACTCCTTTTTGTCATTATCCGTGTAAATAAAATTTTATATTTTTTTTAAACAAATTTATCCGGCAAAAGATATATCATAGTCAGAATACTATTTTACTTAGGTGACGTTACAGATCGAGGTGAACATAGTCCCAGTTCTTAGCTAATTGCCTCCAGTTACGCACTTCAAGTTGGTTGAGATCCCCTTTTACTTGTGCATGACACCTTAGTGAGGCGAGGTCTTGTTCCTCTCGTTCTCTCTTCGGGTAAGATTCGAAGTCTCTCCAGGCTGGAGCATTAATATCCTAGCCATCGCTTTTGTCTATGTTTGCTGAACAGCTCGTATATTATTATTGTTTAGGCGCTGTGCCTGGAGCCAGTAAGACTTCTTAATGAAATTGAGAAATTCTTTGTTGAGAAAACGTTTCCTGACTCTCTAGACAGCCACGCACTCACACAGTACGTCTTCCGCTTAACAGATTCTTCCGGCTTTCAGATTCCTGAACTATATTTAGTTTATGTAAGTGATATCTGAGGCTGCAGTGACCGGTGAGGAAGCCGACAAGCCTTCTGATATCGTCCCTTTTGTGTATAATTTTAATGGTTTTGTTCAGGGGTCGGATGGTCCTTTTAGCCAGTCTAAGTCTTTGCATATTGTTCCAGTAGGATAAGAAGTTCAATTTTTTCCAATTCTAAACGGGGAAGTAGAGATGCCGCATACATATGTTTCTTTCTGTATAACCTTTTCTGTCAAATTAGTCTGCAATTTCATTGCCTACCAATGCCTCTGTGTCCTGGTACAGCTCGTATAGTTCGTCGTTAAATGTTCTCCTCTAACGGCTGTCAACGGAAATGGGACAGAACGGTATTTTAATCCGCCCATCGATAGAGTCCATAGAGTAGGACCGTTAAGTCTCCTTAGTTCTTCGGGATAGGACCGCGCCTTATTACTCAATCAAAGAAACAGCGTTTGTCAAAACATATTATTCTTCGTTTGATTTCTAGATGGGATATCGGTTTTTCGATTTGATAGGGCAGATCCAAGTCTCTTGCTACAGCAACGTTCTTAAATTTTGCCCGTTTCTGTCCCGCAAATGCACCGAATTCAATATCGTTAGCGTACACGAGTAGTTGGCACCGACTTTTGAAAGATTGTGTATCTCTGGTGTTGGCTTAGGAGTTTCGCAGAATTCCTAAAAGTCGCATGACATCAAAGGTCTCAGTGCGATCGGTGATCAGGTTAAAGAGTTTTTATAGAAAACTTTGATCATTTCCGATCCGAACCACGACAACACTATAAAAATCATGAAATCCGAAATTCGTTGCTTATGTATCGTTAATGATTGTTCAAAAAGGTGTCACAGTTCTTGAATAAAAGTTATACGTTTGGATACAAAAAGTATCTTTTGTACAATTTTTTAAATTTTCTTTTAAAAATCTATAATTCAAAATTCAAAATGCGTATAAAAAATATCACATTGCTTTGTCCTAAATTTGAAATTTCCCCATCTATTCCATATCTAAAGTTGATTTTATTATTATTTTTGTTTCACCCTGTTTTAGTAGTATGTATTTAGTTACTATTTGTAGGTGTGCAATGTACTAAGAACATATGTAGTCTTTTGATTGATGTTTACTATCGACTTCAATCGACTCGACTCACACACTTGAACATTTGTAATAATTTATGAGCTTCAGATATTGATTTTAAAATTTTTTATTTTTTTTTTTTTTCAAAATTCTTAAATGAAGATAGTATCTATGTACATACAGATGTTGTAAATGTTGTCCAAAACTCAAGGTTTTCATTGGGAATAAGTTTTGAAAATTTTGTGTGCAATCTAACTATAGGAATGCGTTTTTCAATTCAAAAAAAAAAAGTTTATTTTTTTTGTTTTAATCTATGTTTCTACATAAATAGCAATTGCTATGTACAAACAAACATTCGTAAATAAATAAATGTATATGTATGTAGTACGGTATTGTGTCACAAGACAAATAGTTAATATCAAAGCGCGGCATGATTGAGCTGAACGTGTGTTGTTAACCTATCTCTCTACCTCATTTGTACGTACATACCTACTTCTTTTATTTTTTCGAATTTTTTTTTGTAGATAATATTTTTCACTGCTGCTCTCCCTCTTTCTGTCTTTCGTGCACACTTTTTTATATTTCATTTATACTTTTTCACGTTTATTTAATTATTTTTTTTATTTTTTTGTATTTCTTTTTTCCGTTTCGTTTCTCAGAGATAAGATTATTTGTAATTGATAAAAGTTGATAAGATGGAAACCCTAGGTACGTTATAAAATATGGTTTTATTTCGGTATTTAATTTTTTCTATTTTTTTATTATTTTTTTATTATTTTCCATTAGGAAAAGAGAGAAAAACGTATGAATTTTGTGGACTTTAGACAGTAGAAACAAATAAATAAGACTTTTTGTATTCATAATCATGTTAAGACCAAAGCTAGTAGCTGTAGTGTTAGGGCCTGTATTACTTAGCTAACACGGCCTTTAATATGACCCTCTGTTTGATTTTGTTGTGATGAAAGGGTTGTAGTAATCAATTGGTTATTAAATTGTTTTTCGTAACTCAATTACAAGCTTGAGTATAGCAAATAAGTGTTTCATTTTATAATAGACTAGCTTTTGGCCGCGATTTCGGTCGTGTGGAGTTAAAAATATGACCGTTGATAAGTCGTGGTAAGGTTGCGCCAACGGATGTGGAATCTTCTAAAGATACTAGTAGCCCGGGCCACTTGCAGGCACGATTCGCAAACCTGAGTACTCGATTACAGGAGTGCGCCTATGTACTAACCCATACCCTACACTCTTCAACCACTCTCCCCGCAGGACTACCGCTAGGCATTACTTCGCGGGGCTGGTTAGCAATTTATGCCCTATCTTGTTTGGTGTTTGCGGTTCTTTGATGCAGGCGTGCCGTCTCGGCTTGATTTTTCACTGGTTCCTTCATGATAGTCGCTGCAACCTGCTTCACTGGATCCCATATTGCGCTTGACGTTATCATGAGGTTCACGATGTTCTCGGGAGTTGGTGTTTCTCCAATTTGTTCCTTCAATTCTCTGTGTTCTGAACGAAAACAAGGACACTGGAAAAATGGGATACCTACATAATACACAAGTGCAAAATCCCCAAACCCCAAAATCCCCAAAGAAAATCTCCAAACTGTCCTGCGATTACCACTCCGCTTTTTTGCTCTATTACTTGTTTGGCGAAGGCGATATAAGGCCATAACTCGAATATAACAAAAACCTGTGCTTCTAAACGATTTTGGACATAAAAGGACCAGAGTAGCGAAGCGGTGCAATACAGATTCCCAATATGGGGATTTTGGTTTTGGAGATTTTGGTTTGGGGATTTCAGTTTGGGGATTTTAATTTTGGAGTTTTCGTTCCCAACCCTGGAAAAATATGTGCTGCGCATCTTCTCTGGCATCTCCACAATTTAAGCAGTTAGGAGAATCTTTGAGTCCAAACTTATGCAGGTACGCTCGAAAGTAGCCATGTCCGGTTAGGAACTGGCTGAGGTAGAAATCTACTTCTCTGTGGTGCCGGTCTACCCATTTGTTGACATTCGGTATAAGTCGGTGGGTCTACCTTCCCTTTGAAGTTTGGCTCTATCTATCCTGCCATGCTCTCATTCTTCGCTGTCTTTGAGGTTTCCGAATTTTGGCATCGTAGGTCCTCTGTAATTCACTAGCCAAGATATCTGCTGGTAGCATTCCCGTTATGACACAGATTGCATCATCTGTCCTGGTAAGCAGGAGCATACGTGGGCCAAGATGTCGGCCCATTGTGATACCATCGGATCGGATAACCGGTTCTAAGAGCCTTGCATGATGAATTTCTTTGTCTATGGGTAGGTTAGGCTAGGTTGTAGGGGTGGCTGCACTTATGTACAGTCTCACTCGGATCTCAATAGATCCATTGTGCTCCCCTTACATAGATAGAACGCCTCCCTGAACCAACCCGAGTTCTGAAGGAATTATAGGATGGTCCTCGGTGGCTTGCTTGACAGTGCGTCCAGATCATTGAAGAAATGTTCACCGAGGGTTGTCTTCCTGTTTCTGCTAAGGCTTGGGCATTCGCATAGGAGGTGGAATGTGTCCTTATCAGCATCTGCGTCGCCACATCATCTGCATAGTTCCGTTGTACTCAAACGCATTCTCTTCAGGTGGGCTGCTAGCAGGTTGTGACCTGTCATAATACTTATAAGAAGTGATAGGTGACTTCTGTTGACTGCGATGATTTATTCTGTTAAGTTCTGTCTAGAGGATTCTTGAGGTACGGTATGTTGTAAATGAAGTCCATTTCTCTTTCGCGAGTTTTTGAAATTTCACTGTGATGCTGGGGATAGGATTGAGTCATTGGCCATTGTCAGATCTAATTCAGAACCCATTCTTGCTAGCTCGCCCAGCTTTTCATTTCCGGATTTTCAGCTATGGGTTACACTACGGTGCATACCCCTTTGTCTATCGAACCATTTAGACGCACAGACAAAGCTCTAAATCGCTTAGGTCAAAGTAGAAATATTCTCCTGGAGTTTGCTTTCTATGCCTTAAAAGGGCAGGGCAGGTGCAAAAGAAAGTGAGTGGTCGTTTCTTTGGAAGGAACGCCCAATCTATTGGCGTGTGTCTGCTTATCAGTCAATGCACTGTTAGGGCTTCATACACTAGTTAAAATACGCTGAATAGGACATCTTGACACAAATTAATTCAGTGGTATGCCAACATTTAAAAACTTTTCCCCTATTCTTGGTAGAGCGCAACTTACAATTTATTTGGACTAGTTTTTGAATACAATATCAATCAAGTGGCCGCCTCTATTGACCAAAGCAAAATGTGCCCTTCTTGCTGCGTTTTTCATTACTTTTTCGAGCAACTCGGGCGGTATAGCGACGATTTCGGAACGAATGTTTGCCTTGAGCTCCACAAAAAGAAGTCCGGAGGGGTAAAATTTGGAGATCTGAGTGGCCAGTCAATGTCGCCATTTTTTGACAGCACACGTCCAGGGAAGTTTCGTTGCAGAAACTGCATTGTTGGATTCGCAGTGTGGCATGACGTACCATTTTGTAAAAACCAGTAACCTTTTTCACACATTTGTGGGCAGACATAATGAGCCAACACCTACCGATATCGTTTCCCATCGACTGTGTCACCATCTCTGGAGAAAAATAGCCCAATGATGGTCCGGCGCAAACAGTCACTTTTCGGTCATGCAATGGTGTTTCATGGATCTCGTGTGGATTCTTCGTTCCCCAAATACGGCAATTTTGCTTGTTAACGGCCCCTGAGAGTGTGAAATGGGCCTCGTCGGTCGTCAAAATTTGCCTCCAAAAATCAGGTTCAGTGTCAACCATTCGAGCGACTGTTTGACCGTATTCCAAGCGACGTGGACGGTCTGTCAGCAATATTCTTTGAGTCAATTGCACTTTATACGGAAACAAGTGCAAATCATCCTAAAAAATGCGCCGCAAGGTGGTTCCACTGACGTCAAAATTCGCGGTGACAATACGACACATGTGGGTTCTCGGCAAACACTATCTCTTACCGCTTCAACTTCTTGGGCGTTGATAAACGGCATGTCGACGATCTCCCACTGTGTCCCGTGCTCAACAAAATACAACACCAAATGACGAATAGTGTTGTTAGACGGTGCTTGTTGGCCACGATCTTTTCGACGATATGCACGTTAAGTTAATACAACTGAACGACTATTTTCAATGTTAATGTTTCGGTGTGAAACGATTCATGGTTAAAATTGTACTGAATTGACGTTTCAAAATCATTTCTACTCAAGTCAAGTGGTTGATAAATGTCAAAGTTATTCAATGTTTACATACCGACATAAAAGATGGCCCACCCTGTAGAAAATTCTAAAACTGACTAGCGATTAACTCTCATGTTTTTGGTAAGTTTAAGTTTAGTAACG
Source organism: Criorhina ranunculi (assembly GCA_951813785.1). Classification (NCBI taxonomy): domain Eukaryota; kingdom Metazoa; phylum Arthropoda; class Insecta; order Diptera; family Syrphidae; genus Criorhina; species Criorhina ranunculi. The sequence continues at coordinate 4,922,463 of OX638386.1, read as the reverse complement.
CTGCCACCGGTATAAATATATACTTTCCGCCTACTACCGTCTCAATACTCACTGACATCACCCTGCATTCTTCCGATTATGTCAGTATTGTCGGCGTATGCGAGTTATTGCAAGGACCTTTGGTGTTGGCGGGTAAGTTTTGAATAATTCTTTTAAGCACGATGTTAAAGAAATTGCATGAGATATGAGGGTGTAGGTGGTGGTGTTTTCTCTCGCTATTTCCGTTTTTCAAATCATTGTAGCGTGTTCAAGGCGGACATACTGGCAATCAGAGAAGTCTTATCTTGGCTGAAGAAAAATGTGATATCTTCCACAGATATACGTATCTTTTCAGACAGTCAAGCAGCGATCAGGTCCCTGGAATCAGTCTCTTCAAATTCATTAGAAGCTCTAGAGCAGTTCAATATTCACCTTTATTGGGTGCCTGGGCATAGAGATATTTCAAGGAACTGCAAGGCTGATGAACTCCCCAGACATGGAACAACCGTACCCGTGCTCACAGAAAGAGACACTCTGGGAATACCGATCGCTACATGTTAACTTCAACTCAAGCTGGATGTTATCGAGAAAACAAATTCTAAGTGGACAAATGGTATAGGGAATTTGGCCAAGGTTGGATCTGAAACGCTCTAAGAATCAAATTTCTCTCAACAGATCGCATATCAGATCCATAATAGGTGTCATCACAGGACATTGTCTAATTCTAATAGACAAGCATGCAACAAGGCTTTGCGACCATTCAAATGATTTCTGTAGAAGCTGCAGGGACGAAGAGGAGGAGGAAACGATTCCCCGCCTTCTTTGTAACTGTCCAGCTCTCTCCCGCAAAAGAAGGCACCATTTGGATGAATTCTACTTTAACGACTTAGGCGATCTGATAAACACAGATGTCAGAAAGCTCCAATTGGTATGGAGATCTCTTCAGATCCATGTGGTATCACAATGGACCTATCACTGGTCTAAGTGTGCTGGCAATAGCTGGCAGCTACTTCAACCTAATCTAACCTATTGCCTTATCTAAATCCTTTTTTGCGAGATTGCTACCGATCTTGATTTGCATTCTCCATCGTTATCCTGCACAATTGGACGAGTTTGACAGTACAACTTGTAGATGTTGCAAACGATGATAAGGATCCTAGGTATTGGCGTACAACCATGGGGGATAAGATGGAGCTCGTTTCTTGACTTTACTTTCAGTGTAGGCCGCACAATTGTTGAGATAATGCGTACGGGCATTACTTAAACTAGAGGATATACACTGGTTTTGAATCTCAAGTGGAGAGGTACTCATCAATACATTGTTTGCTTACGCCCCAGTGTTGTAAAAAACAGATACCTATAATAATCATTTTGGGTGGCCATGATGTAGTGGATGTAGGTTCGAATCCCGATGTCAAAAAAAAAGTCGATCAACTGCGAAAAAAGCTGACGTCAACTCTACTGGCATAACATTGGCAGAAGGGTGGTCATATGGCTTGAAAGTTTTGATCGTACTCGGAAGAAATACTGCGAATTATAAGCAATGGCAACAGTACAAATAATTCTCCCCAGTCATTCCGGACACCACCCTAGGAGCAAAAAAAGACTGAAACTTAGTACCACCTGAGTTTCAAAAAATAAAAATAAAAAATCACTACATCAACACTAGCGCTGTGCGACTAGCATCATAAGGGTATTCATAACCCCTTTAGCTTCGTTTGTTTGAAGTTTTAGTTGTTTGGGACGGGACACTGCACGATTGGCAAACATGCCTATAGGCTGGGCCTCCTCTACAACGACTTCTGTAGTAGCTGCATGGACGAAGAGGAGAAGGAGTCGATTCTCCACCTTCTTTGTATATATCCGGCCCTCTCAGCTCGAAGAAGAGCATACTTAGGAGCCAGCTTCTTCCACAACCTTAGCGAACTGGCTGACATAAACATAGGCAGCCTCCAACGCTTCATAACAAGCTCCGGCTGGTTCTGCGGGTAGTATTTCTCCGGTGAAATACAGATCCATGTGGTAACACAAAGGACCTTATATGGTCTAAGTGAGGTTGCAATCTGCGGCCTGCCACTCTTACCTAACCTAACCTAGTTGTTTGGGACTTAAGTTCAAGCTCTAGGTATGTCAATATTGAAAAAGAACACGTGCTCATGCTTCTTAGAACTTTGAAGGTTTGCGCAAAAACACGTATTGCATCGAACAACTGCTTAAAAGGGTCTTATATAACAGATAAAAACCTGACAGCGTTTCTGTTTTTAAATTGAAACAACTTGACCTTGTCTTTTTTTTTTTTTATTAAAAACTCATCTCCCGCTATTTTCAATAGTCCGAGACAGCAGCTATACACAATCAGATCTTAGCGATTGTATAAAAGATGGAAATAAAACTTGTATATGTGTGATCTTATTAAGCTATGCAAGCATCTATATCTAACAAGAAACTATTTTGTCTTTTTTTTTTTTTTCCAAAATTGAGGTCAAGGCTGTATATTATTTCACACATTTTAAATTGTGACCACCCACGAGTGTGAATGCTTTTGATTGTGGTATACCCTCTGGGCGGAACTATGTTTGATAATTTCGATTAATTCTAATCTATTTTTATGGAAAAATATTCTTTCTTTTTTTTTTTTTAATAATGCATCACCTTCTCTCGGATCGGATTCGGCGGAAGCACAAAGTCGTTGGAATTTTTTATTTTTTTTTTGTAATTGCCATATGCGTGCATCCGAATTCAAAGCAGCATTTCCCCCCGGTTCGCTCCAAAATACGATATATTTTCTCTCGTTTTTTTTTTGAATCTGTTAAGAGCTCATATACTAATTATAGAATAAAACTTCTCTATAGCCCATAGTAGCGGCTAAGCATAACTATGTTCTTAAAAATAAAATTTCCCATGTGTTTGACTTTTAAGATACACACCACAGTGTGTAGATGCTTTTTTTTTGTCTAGTTTTTTTTTTTTATATCTGTTTCAAAGAAAGACAAAAAAAATTAAAAAAAAAAAAAAAGAAACGATATGCAAATGTTGTGTTGTGGTGTGTGGTGTTATGTGTGATGTGCGGTTCATCTTAAATCAAACAACTAGCACCAAATACATTACTTAAGATGTTCGCCTTCTTATGTTTTTTTTTTGTTTCTGTTGCTTCTGCTTAATCGTTACAAAGATGACGATGACGATGACGATGATGATTTTTCGATGACGATAAAAATGATAATGTATAAAGATCGTCGCCTTCATTGTGTTTGCTCTTCTACCTTTAAAAAGAAAACACCACCGATCTTTTTTTTTTTTTTATTTAACCAAAGTCCTAACGAAAAATTGTGCACAAGAACACCAAGAAGATACAATAAACGCAAACGAGGAGAATGAGAATATATATATATGTACGTATGTATATATATAGAATGCCAAGGAACCAGAGATATGGTGTTAGTGTGCAAAAAGAAATAAAATGATTCCTTTCCGTGGTCCACAATAGTTTTGAGATTGGACCTAAACAAGGTGCCACTTATTTCCATCCTACTGTTGTCTTTCATTGGACAACACTATACCACAATGCAAAAGTGGACAACGACCAGGAACGACGACGATGATAATGATGATTATGAGGAGGATAATAATGATCATAATAATGATCCTTCAAATGATGTTTCCCTTGTTGTTGTTGTTGTTTTTAAAATTAAAAAAAAAAAAAATTATATATATGTACATACACTACATATGTATGTATGTTTAGATTTGTTTAAAAACTTCAATATTATGCGTTGATTTCTGCGATTGCTACTTGCTAACAGCAACCAAAACAAGCACCGGCTACATCGGCAACAGAAGTAATCCTTTGTTTAGCAGTGTGCCATACCATACCACCACTAGGCTATAATAATAATTTTGTATATCTATATCTATAGGCTATGGTGGAAAATGCATGTTTAAAATATGGTTCCTGTTTAACAAATGAACGAACGGACGGACGGACGGACGACCACGACGACGACGACGACGACTAACGAGTGCCGTCTACAGCTCTACACACAGAGCATTGCTTTTACACAGTTTCTGTTGCAAACTCCTTCCAGCTTCTGCTGCTTCTGTGGAATTTTTCAAGTCCACGTTTTTTTTTTTCTTTTTATTATTTTCTTTTTATTTATTTATTTGTTTGGTTTTTTATTTTTTTTTTTTTAATTTTTTGTTGTTGTTTTGGGTGGTGGTGCGGTTTTGCTTCTTCTCTTGCCATTCATCTAAGGAATAGGCAACACCAACCATCTTTAGAAGTTACATATAACCAGACATATGTGCCTATATGTAGATTTATGTATATCCTTTGTACTAAATTGTGTGCACATACATATTTTGATTGCCTTTTGTTAGGGTTTTTTTCCCCTTTTATTTTTTTTTTTTTTGCATTTTAATTAGGGTGGTTTTTTTTTTTTTTTTTTTTGTTTAAATTGTAAGAATTTTACTTATTTGATTTGTGTTGCGCGCCCACTTAAAGTTTAAGTAACTTTCTCGTTCTATTCTGGAAATGTTGGTACTTAAAGGTTACGCATGCAGATGACACATTTGGCCACATAATCATATGTTTTCTTCAAGTTTAAGTCAGGACTTGAATTAATCACACAATTGTCGTAGAAATGTGACCACTTTGCAAATGCATTTAAAACGAGTATTACAATAATACCCGGATACTTTTTTTTTCCCCCGAGGGTAGGTGAACATTTTACATAGACGCTATGAGGATAGTGTCTCATAGAAGTGTCAGATTCCTACTGTCAAAAAACACCTCCCTTCGATATAAGATCGTTAGATATTGCAACTAAGTTGTAACTTATCAAGCAATTTTTTTTGTCACGAAATAAAACGTTTGGCAGGATCGTGTTCCGCAATTTAATCGCGGTTAATCCTTATCTCGCCAAGTCGCAAGGTTTTGTCCTTTGTAGTCGGCGAAATAAATTGCTAGGACTGTATTGTTAGCATGTCCCATTAGTCGGTTTCTATGTTTTCACGCGAAGCTTCTAGTTTCCCTCTGTGGATATCGTCGTTTCTGGTACACCACGGTGCTTGGACAATTTTTTTTAATATTGGCATTCGTTTTCTTGGTACAATCCCAAAGTTGTATACCGTAGGTCCATACCGGCTTTAGCACTTGCTTGTATAGAAGCAGTTTGTTCTAACCAGTACATTTGCGTTTCATTTTCACGTGCGAATTCCACTTCAGCTTCGTTGGCAAAAGGTATTTGGGCCAAGTTTAGAAAAATTGGCAAGTCATTGGTTTTTTTACATGTGAAATTCACGTGGACAGATTTAGTTTCGTTGAGGGCAATCCGCCAGTCCCCTCGTCCAGTCGTTAACTTTATTCAGTGCGCTTTGCAGTCGTTTCTTCGACTGTTTCACCTACTGCAAGGATGGCGGTGTCATCGGCAAACGTAGCAAGGGTAGTGCCATCTTATTTCGGTATATCACGAGTATATAACAGATAGAGAAGCGGCCCAAGAACGCTTCCTTGCGGTACGCCGCCGGCCGAAATTTCTTTAAGCTCCGAGTTTTCGTTCCCATGTCTAACATGGAAGAGTCTATTCACGCGTCTAGGATATCGTATAGGCATATGGGAAGAACCCGGATATGTACTCCCTCACTTAGCTGCATAACCCGCATTACAGACCAAAAATGTTGGGCTTTAAAAATTCGCAATAATTTAAGCGGGTAACTTTGCCTCTTAAGTGCCCAAACAAATCCGGGAAGCACAGTACACAGATGAAATCTTTTATTAGCATCGTATAGCGATCGACCAAAATGTCGGTTCAAAAATCCAACCGGCTTCCAATCTGTAACATGAATGCTACAATGCTTTGATGGTTGGGTTGAATCCTGAATTTTTCTCTTGGACTCGTTTAAGAATTTCAATGGCGGAGGATCGAGAAGGATTTAACTTCTCCGATCCTCATGAATTGAAACTGAAAAATAATAAAATTTCCTTTGACGGATCGACAATTTTGAAATACAGTTTGAATCCCATTATCTGACATCAATAGTTGTAGCAGTTTACATTTTTTTAAAATTTTTTATTTACCGCCTTTGTTATTGGATTAAGCATCAGACAGTAATAAAACAAAACGCGAATATATAAACAAAATTATTGACAATCCCCACTGGTTTTATGGGTGTTCGTCTTCAGTGGTTTAGGGCGTCAATCAGGCCTACGTGCCATTATGTTCGGTAATAACTCAGTTTGGCGATGAAGTTTTCTTCGCGCCGTTAAGTGTGACCAATCCATTGTCACTTCCTTTGTTGAATTTCTATACAAACCCGTAAAAAAAAAAATGTACTGACGACAGGTTCTACATGATCTTCACATGTTGCTGGACCACTTGTCCTTTACATGACCGTGTTCTTTAATATTTTATCTATATGACATGCGTTATGCGTTACACTTTTATGTGTTCTATTGTTAAGCGAGCTGACAAAGGTTCAAGGTTTAGTAAATCGGTCAAACATTATTCTTAGCACCACTTCTTGGCAGTCAAACTGTTATTTGTCACAAAAAAAACAAAAAAGAAGCTTATCAACGGCAATAAAAACTGTAGATCGCAGACAATTGTGCAAAAATAAAAATACAATACGGACTAAATGAAAGATTTCAAGAAGCTAGGTCTTGGCCCCCTACGGTCTGTAGCGACAAAGTGAAAGTGGACAACGTTCCCAACTCATGCCTTGATCTGGTATTGAAATTTTCCTCCAAAATATGTTGCTGTGCACATACCTATCTATCTACATCTACGCTTTGTCAAATGTCAGTTGTTAAATTTGACTAGAACCTTAATATCAAATCCCACTACCTGTGCATAGATACATAATTCAAAATCAATTCCCAATTCTCTCTCTCTCTCTCTCTCTCTTTCTGTCAATTTGTCTCTATAACCTTCAAGAAAAAAAGAGAGAAGGGACCTGTAAATTTGTTGGAAATATTTCCATTTTTCGTAGTAGATAGGTTAGGTAGGTATAAAACCAAAGGCCCTAATCCATCAACGAGAAAAGGTTTGCCCCGGGTTCGTCCCTTCTTTTCTTATGTCGCCAACGGAACATAAACAAGGTTAACAAAACAAAAGAAATGTTAAAATTTATCAGTCCTTGTTATCTTAACTCGCAAAGGAATAAGGATAATAGGAAAATTAGAAGAAAAGGTATTTTTATTTGATTTTCCTTTTTTTTTTTCTTTTTCTTTTGAGGCTCTACCTTCGCTACCTTCGAGGTAAATAGATACTTTGGCCTTCTTGCACGCACAATCGAGGTATTTTCTGTTGAAAAAGAAATAAATAAAAAATGTAATGCCTGCTTTGCATCAAGTTTGTCCTTCAAATTCGGAGTTTTGAAAACAGTTAGCCTGTGCCCTGTAGTCATTTATGTATGTATGTGCAGTAGGCTTTTCAAGACTGGTCGGACTCTGCGAAGTTCAGTTCAGTTCGGGTTCTTATTTGGCTTACAAGTACGTATATACTTCTATAGATAGAGGGCTATACAGCCCATTCCTACTTGTGCTTTCAGAGGCAGCTTGAACAAGCATGGAGGGCTATACAGCCCATTCCTACTTGTGCTTTCACAGGCAGCTTGATCAAAGCATACATTCTATACCCATCATCGGTTTAAAGTTTCTGCCGAGTCATTATAGCCTTGACTTGAGCAATGGACTAAGATAAAACCACGACGTTCGCCTAACCCATAACTTTGACTAATCTCTGACCAAAAAAGAAATGTCAATATAACAGGCATCCTGTTTATGGAGGAGGCTTTCAGGAATACCAAGTTGGAGGCTATTTAGGTTAGGTTAGGCCGTCGACGCACTTAGACCGTAGTAGATTTATTGTGGTACCTCAGGATCTAGAAGAAACCGCTCCACCTATTAGGTTTCTAGCATCATGTTGTGCTAGGTCGCCAAGATTGTCGAAAGAGAAACGGCAGCCAAATGGTTCCGTCTGGAGGATTGTTTCTTTCTTTTCTTCGTCCCTGCAGCTTCTGTTGAAATTATTTTTAGAGAGAACCAGTCGAGTGGCACATCTGATTATATGGCAATGTACTTGTATTGAACTTCAAGGATTCTTTTTGTAAGCGGTATTGACTTTTCCCAGAATAGAATTACGGGACTATGTCGGTGGATGTTGTCCTCAGTGCATTGGTTATACACAAGCATGCGGATCCTTCATATTTTTCCTAGACTGTTCCGATGTATTGCTTTATCTGAAACACACTTATGCCAGCGCTTGATCCAATCCTTGAAACATTTTTTTACAATTGGATTGCCATCAGAGCCGTATACGATGTTTCTTTTATCTCCTCTCGACTGCTAAAACGTGTTCCCCGGAGCGGTTTCTTAAGTCGATCGAACAGGATGAATTCGCAGGGAGCTAAATCAGGCGAATTCGGTGGCTATTGGATGGTATTCGTACTGTTCTTGGTCAAAAACTCACGAATAAGGATGGCATTGTGTGACGGTGCCAGTTGTTTCCCCACAAATCCGGTCTTTTTTGGCAAACATCTCATAACGCCCAAATAATAAACCTTGCTGACAGTCTGATCTTGTGGCAAGAATTCATGATGCACAACATCGTTGTAATCCATGAAAACCGTGTCACATTGCCTTCTTTTTCGACTGAAAACGACGTGGTTTTTTCGACGGACTCATGACCACTTTTAAGGCGTTTGTGCTACACATGAACATTTGTTTTCGATAGAGTATCGATGCCGAAACACTTCTCTAACATTTCAAAAGCCTTCGCATCGTTAAATCCGTTTTTGACTAAAAATTTGATGCAAACGGAGGCAGATGTACTTTCGACAGCGTAGCTTTGGAGGGAATTTTAACGACAGACGTGTCAATGTAAAAAAACAAAAACTCGAATCAGATAACTGAAAGCGTCACACGGTGGTCATTCCTGAAACTTTTTGATCAAGGTAGTATGAGGATATTTCCCAGGACTCCAATAATTAGGGAAAAAGAAATTTTCGAATTTCATAAAGATGGCGCTAGAACAGCGATGAGTACGAATCCCGAGGCGAAAGCGGCTGTAAGCACTTTAAAGCACATTCTGAGTCGGTAGTAGCAACTTGAAGAGCGCATACTCCCATTTACGGTCGAAATAATCGTCTCACCAGACAGGCTGTGCGTGCTATAGTGGTTAAATTCGGGTCAACATATTCACAATTGAATGTTCCTGTGCCAGTGAGACAACTAAGACAACAGTGAGGTCGAAGTACCGAAAATTTCGCTGCCGTAAGTGCTTCAGTTCAAAATGAGCCAAATCAATCGATTCTACGCAGTTCACATGAATTGGGAGTCTTTCAGTCCACATTGTGGCGAATTTTGCGTTAAGATCTTGACTTACACCCTTGAAAGAACAAGAACTGAAGCCTCCTGGTCATTTGAAGTGCCGAAACTTCTCCGATTAGAGAAAGTCCTGAATTTAATCGAAAAATCATCTTCAGCGATGAAGCTCATTTTTGGCTTAATGGCTTTGTCAATAATATTGGGCAGCAACAACCCCACATGGCTTCAAAGAATCGATCACTGTGAATGTGTCATATAAACGATACCGAATTTCATCACGTGATGCAGCCTCCACTCGGATCTCTACGGATCCATTGTGTTGCTCAGACGTTGAATGTCCAGTCTGAAAATCCAAAAAGAAGAGGAAAGTCTGGTTGAGTGCTATTACGATCGTTCGGCCTCCCTGAACCATTTGGAATTCATAGTAAATACTTAAATTTGACATGTCTTCTACACCTGGAATTTATTTCAGCCAGATATCTCAATTATTCATAAAAAAAATTGTTATGTCCTTTACTTCGCGAAAGTTTCCAGACGTGGCGAAAAGAACACAAAATGGGGGTGCGTCCTGGCTGGCTCACGACATTAAAATCCCCATTAGGTGAAATAAATTCTTTGATTCCTTAACTATCGCGTGGTATACTTTTATTTTTTATATAAACAATAATTTTTGAGTTGCAACACAAAACTGTATCTCCTGATTTCGTTATCATCGCATTTTTTATTTATTTTGTTTGTTATTTTCCCCAAAACAAATATATAGACATATTCACGTAAAAATTATACAAAATAAAACTAATGTTGTTTTTTTTTTTTGTTTTTTATAGCTCAACTCACGCTCTTGTTATACCAAATTAAAATTACACAAAACAGCTGACTAAATAAGAAGAAGAATTCAAAACTAAAATGTTGTACCCAAAGAATACCGGCACAAATGTTATGCTCATTTTAAATTTAAAAATAAACAATTACAAAAATCTACCTACGTATATTTTTCGTCGTTATACGTAAGTTAAAGAAGAAAAAGAAGAAGAGAAAAAAAAAATCAGTGTCTGGGCAGATAGTGTTAACACTATTTCAACATTAATTTGAGAGAAATTGAACGTGTGTGTGTGTGTTAATGACACATAATCAAGCCAAACAGCATGCAATTATAAGACAGTTAAATTGCAACAAAAAGGATAAGCATAGCAAAAGAGAGAGAGAGAGAGAGAGAGAGACCAAACAGAGAAATTATACATGCATATATATTTAATAAAAATTATAAATATATTTTTCTATTAACTGTACTGTACTAATGTTGTGCCGCCGTAACGTCATTAAAGGGAAGTAACACCTTACAAAAGTGAAGCAAACAAAGATATGCCACATAATAGTCATAGTTCGCATTCTCGTCATGCTGGCTCATCCGGCGACGATTTGGGCAGTACCGATGAAGTAAAAATCTTCAAAGATGAAGGCGATCGAGAGGATGAGAAAATCTCATCCGAAAATTTATTAGTCGAAGAGAAGTCCAGCCTAATCGATCTGACAGAGAGTGAGGTGAGTTGGAATATACTCAAGCCATCTAAAGTAAATACAAAAGAAAAAGAAAACAAATAAAAATGTCGTCTGTATGAAAGTTTACACACTGATCAAGTTCTTAAAAATGCTTAGACTAACTTACGATGATTAGAAAATATACAGTAAAAACCAGTGAACATTTTCATCTGTTTTGGGCGGATTAAGTAGCTATCCGAATCCGCTTAATGCATAGAAAATACATGAAACTAATATTTTCGGGTAGCACTTAACCGGCATTTACTGTATATGTATGGCTTGATCAGTTTCATTCTGCACACCGGCGACATTGATAATAAGGTACTAAGGACAAATGAACACAAGTCAATATCCTTTTTAGAGGAACCATTTATATACAATCATTCATTTACATTGACTTGTGTTTTTTTTTGTTTCCGATTCATAGATACCTCTCTATTGATCTTTAAATGATGAATAAGTGATTTAACAGTGTTTTTTGTTTGTTTTTTTTATTTCTTTCCATTGTCTGCACAGGAAAAGGGTGGGAAGATAACGACGCGACCGGATCATAGTCCTGTTTTTAGTAAGTATTTATAACTTATATTTTATTTGTTTATAAAGAATTTACTTCAATTAAATATAATTTATTATCCTTTGAAGCTTTTAAGTGTATGTACATGCATATTTTTAGGGTTGAAGTTCATTATCATCACCCGGTGATGAACAGTAAGTTAGAGATTAGAGGGGGAAAAAAATATGGTGAGGTGGAGATGCGCGTTAATTTTGTATTTTTTTTGCAGGTTGTCCGGTGTACATTCACTAAGTAGATGGTGCCTTGTGAGGTTGGAGGCCTTGTCCTATAAAAAAAAATTCCCACTATATTAGGTCAACTATTTGGGCGCTAAAGTTACACTGTCCCGTACTTGGACTTTGAGAGACCTTTCTTCAGGGGGGGGGGGTTTTCCAAACAGAGAAGAGTGGGTGAACAGTAAAGTTTCTTAGGGGTCCAAATCGATGGCTTAAAAAATTGACATAGGCGAAGGCGAGGGTTTTTTTTTTTTCTAAGACTTAGCTGCTCAATAAGACTCCCTCCCCAATCACTGCAGGGTTTTTTTAGACGGGGATAGAAGGAGATAGTACTAACAAGAGCCGCCCAATTAGGATATAAAGATTTTTCATTGACAACTAGGCGACTATTAAGCCAATAGCTGGTGCGCAAATAACATCGAAGCTTGTCAAGTGTTGTCGCTAAGAGGTTAGGATTCTTGACATGTAAAACTCAGCAGAAACAGCTGCTAAATTAGCTAGAAAGAGTTCAGCCCTAGAAAGAGAGCAAGTATGGCTTAACCTGCATTGGATTGTTAAGTGCCAAAGGACACAAGTTTGAGCATCAACTGGCGGTAGGGTGGTCATGTGGCTTGAAAGTGTTGATCGTACTAATGACATCGGGATGTTCGAAAGAAATACTGTGAATTATAAGCAATGGCAACTCCCCAGTCATTCTGGACACCACCCTCAGAGTTTCAAAATCACTACACCAACACTGGGGCTGTGTGAAAGCAGAAGGGTATCAAAAATCCAGCGAATAAAAACCGAAAAAGTCCAATGTGAAGAAGCAAATGGCTTCTTTTTTTTTTTCTGTCGGGGTGTTGGAACACCACGCTGGAGCACTTAGATACAAAAACAGGGCCATTGTATTACCAGCAGGTACAACCCTTTTACTGTGTTTTCTTCGTTTTTCTAAGAAAGTCGAGTAAGAGCTTCAGTGATAAGGAGCTTAGGTTACCAGCACTCATCACATCAGCCCCAAAAATCTGCCACCAGATACGAGCAAAGGCAGGACAATCACATAGGAAATGTCGTCCTCTCAGATAGTGCTGTCACTTAAACCTAACACATTGAGATGTTTGGCAAAGGAAAAATGTCCCGTTATAACGCCAATAAGTTGTCTACAGTTTTTTTTTTGCTGAGAGACAGCAAGAATGCCGCGGATTTCTTACAGACGTCGGAAAGAATCTGTTTTGTCTGCCTGCATCCTGGAAAGTCATGCCATCTGTAGTTGTGTTTGCTAGAAACCCAACCATCGATAGAAGCTCTAACCAAAGATACGAGCAAATCTAACGTCGGTTCAGGGCCGGAGAAGTTGTCCTCTGAACCTTGCCTGGCAAGCTCATCGGAGACCTCATTTCCGGTTAAGCAAATGGCTTAGATTCACAACTGTCACTCTACGTTGGAGCTTCCTTTGTGCGTTCTGGTCACTTTTGACAACTACAATGGTCTTATTTTATACAACAACGGCAAGAATTTGAAAGATTTTTGTTCTTTAAAAATGGCGTCTGCTAAAAAGCTAGTTTTCGTAACACGGACTATATGAGATAAGACTGGAAATGGCAACACTTTTTCAAGCTAAAAAAACCATTTGACAGCTGACAGCTGATTTGTAATCCGTCTGTCATATCAAGAATTGAAGTCGTTTGATCATTCGGTGAATGGCTCTTGATCATCATTTTCATTACAAAACTTTGTTCACCAATGAGGCTCATTTCAGGTTGAATGGCTACGCCAGCAAGCAAATTTGCCGCATTTGGAATGAAGAAATTCCAGAAGTCATTATTAAGACGCTGTTACATCCACAAAACGTTACTTTTTGGCTGATCGAATCATTGGGCTTTATTTCTTTAAAAAAAAATTAAGCCGGCCAGAACGTTACAGTCAATGGAGAGCACTATAGATCCACGATTACTGACTTTTTCGTTTCCCAATTGAATGACATTAACGTTGATGAGTTGTGGTTTCAACAAAACGTCACAACATGCCACACAGCGTACGCCACAAACAATTTAGTTAAGGAAACAGTATAATTTCGCGCAATGGACTTGTGTGTGTGTTGTGTGATTTAACACCTTTGAATTATTTTCTGTGGGGATATGGTTTTAACTGCATCCTGTCGGGGAAAAAAAAAAAAAAAAACCAATCAACAGTCATAATGTATCTCAAGTAATTTTTCTCAGTGTAGGAGTAGGAAATGTTTCAGATTTGTTCTCTCATTAGCGTCTTCTCACCTTTTTTATGTTTACATTTCTCTTTTCTTCTCTTTGTTTCTATTTCTGGGTGTGTGTGTGTGTGTGTGCGTTGGTTTGCTGAGAGTGTTGCCTTATGCCTATTTTCGGTGTACACCTGTATAAGAAGAAGCGCCAACAGAAGAACCATCCCATCTAGTATATTTATTAAGGGAAACTGACAAACGAACACAAAATGGTACGTTAAGGTATAACAAACAAACAAAAGTGAGCCAAGAGAAATGAGAAACACCACCACAAGAGCAGCATCATCGTAACGAACAAAAATTCAAAGGGACCTGGTTAGGATGTGTTATTAATATAATCCAAGCTGCTGTTGCTGTTGCCTCTTGTGCTGTGTCTTCTTGTAGAAGTCTGTCTGACACACGAGTGAGAGACAAGCACACTGAAATCTGATTTTTTTTTTCGGGTGTCTGGTAATGAGTTAGTTGATCATGATCATCATGTTCATGATGTGTTGATGATAGTGGTCCTCTAACTGCGCTAAATTCAATCCACCACACACCAGACACTAAGAGAATTTCACGTATGAGCGCGCGCGTAAATGAAAAAGAAAAAAAAAAAGGAAGAAGAAAAGCACAAGATACATTATATCCTGTGGTCCTCTCCTGAGGCTGAAATTGAAGCTGATGTTGCAGTCGAGCCGAGTGCTGTTTCTCATTTTCTTTCGTTACTCCAGCAACAAGCTTAAATGATGATTTTATTGTATTTTATGTGCTTACGTCAATCTGTTGTATTTTATTAGGCATTTGAGTTCGTCCGAAATTTAATTTTTTTTACAAATTGTAAAGTACATATGTTCAGATACAAAACATCAGCTCAGGCAGTCGGTAGTCCAAAGATTGATTACTCAAAGCTTCGTGATGATAGACTTCATAGTTTTTGATAAATTCGTTGGAGATTTGATCTTTTTAAAAAAGATCCTCATTCATTAAGCGCTTCCTACCGTTAAATTTAAATAAAACAAAGTGTGTGTGAGCTATCATCGACATTTTTTATTCGTTTGAAAGGCCTATCGATGCCATTATGTATGGAAAATCGTTCAAATGTCCACCACGACTTCTCGGGGTGGCGCGCATCCGCATCCATGACTCTGGCGCATAATTCTGGCTGAATTTGACCGATGGCATGGGTTATGTTGGCTTTGAGAGCCGCTGTGGTTTGTGGCTTATTCACATAGACCTGCGACTTCAGAAAACCTTACAAGGAAAACTCTAACGGGGTCAAATTGCCACGATCTCGGTGGCCAGTTCACATCACCTCCACGTGAGATGACCATGCCCTCGAATCGCTCGTGTAGAATTTCCAATGTGGCGCCGTCCTGTTGAAACCACATGTCGTTGGTGTCCATATCTTCCAATTCCGGCCAAAAGAAGTTGGTAATCATCGACCTATAGCGGCCAATGTCAATCTCAAAGAAATATGGGCCGATGACGTCACACCAAACAGTGACTTTTTCGGGATGCATTGGACGCTCTTGGATCTCATGTGGATTGGTATCGTCCCAAATTCGACAATTTTGTTTGTTGACGTACCCATTCATCCAGAAATGAGACTCATCGCTTTTTCGATGAAAATTAGGGTCAGTTTCCAACTGCTCCAGAGTTCATTCAACGAACACACGACGTTGTCTATGGTCGTTTACCTTCAGCTCCTGGGTCAGGATTCTCCTGCACACTCTCACGGACAGCGGCGTTGTTTTCGGCAGATCTTGCGTTTCGTCGACGTACGGGTGTTGGTTGATCGTTTATTGAACCAGTGGATTTAAATTTATCTACCACACTGCGAATAGTCCTCTCGGAAGGACGATTATGACGACCGTGAAATGGGCGAAGCGCGCGGAACATTGCCCGAACAGAACACCCATTTTGATAAAACAATTTTATTATTTGCACGTGTTGTTCAACGCTGTATCTGTCCATGGTGATTTGGCAAAACAGACTTAATAAACGACAGCCAATTTGACAGATGTAGCTTCAACAATATGGCCGCTATCAACTGTCAAAGTTCAGAAATCCCTATTGGAAGATCCTTTACAATCAAATCAGAAATGGTCAAATTGTCTGGCATCGGTTGTCGCTCGTACCTTGTTTGGTTATTTATGGTTCGAAGGGCATCTTCGAAGCCTTCGTTACGTCGTCGTATTCGGTTTCTGACAGCTACTTCCGAGCTACGTTAGTTAGTTACGAGAGTTGGTCTTTTTTAAGTCAAATTAACGCTTTCGATGTCTTAGGATGTTCGAGGGTGGACCTATGATTTGCATAGCAACTAGGAACAAAATTCAAAACAGCTGATTGAATTTAAGATAAAACATTTCATTAGACTTTATTAGAAAACATTTCAAATGGCAACTCTGGATAGTGAAAATCCAGAAGTAATTCATTATTCGTTCCACAAAAAGCCAACAACCCAATGTTCGTTGACGACAACGCAAATCGGATTGAATCCCAACCAGCAAAGGAAGTATGCATGTGCATAAATCATGCAGTCCTTACCAACGACCGACACAGAACAAGTTAGAACGACAAAAGAGACAGAAGAAGAGAGAAAGCCAGTTTAATTCGAGGCAAAACCCCATAAGAATCAAATCAAAAATTGCACAAATGTGTGTAGTACGTGTGTGGAGGTTTTATGGAATGTAAGAGCAAATGTTCGTTGTGTTCTGTGATAATAAGGGAATCTGTTTTCCTTTTCCTTTTTTTTTTTTACCTTAAGTTAAAAGTGTACAATTTAAATGAGGTAACATACATGTATATCACAACATGTGTAGTAGATATAAATATATTTTTAATTAAATTATAAACAGTGGGGGGCTACATTTGGATAAAAATGGTTATGGTTCCAATAACTTTTTAGAACAGCTAGAAAGATTTTTGTAGGACTTAGCTTCAACAACAACAACAACTTAGGTATCTCAATCAGTGGCAAACTGTCTCTAGTTTTGCAAAATAAATTGGTTAAGATCCTTTTTTATTTTGTAAGATGGTCACCAAGATCGTCCTCATTTGCTTTTTATAAAAGTCATGTCATGTCAAGCGTTATGAATTTTAAGGCACGGGTATGTAAAGTATTGTAGATGCTCAAACAACTAGCATCGTACCAGTACAGTTGGCGAAGGAACGTCTTGTAGGTTACAGCCAGAAGGGGAAGGTTAGGTTTGGTTGGGCGACAGTCCCCAATAAGCAGGTACCCACTTAGGCCAGAATGAACGCCCATTGTGATACCGCGTGTAGAAACCGGAGACCAGCCTCAGTAACCTCACATGCGGGAATCCCCTATAGAATGAAGGGAGCGGTGTAGACCCACATACAAAACTCTTAATCCTAAAGATGTCGAGTCTGGCTAGGTCGCTAAGGTCATTGAAGAAGTACTCTCCTAATGTTTTCCTCCTCAACCTTGATAGAGCAGGGCATGTGCCTCGTGTCTGCAGCTTTTACAGAAATCGGCATGCCTGCCAGTAAGACAATGCCCCTTAAGGGCTCCTATTATAATTTGAATACGTTTCCTGTTCACAGACAGAAGTTTTCTTGTTTCCTTCAGATCCTGGTTAGATCTGCTTCCGCCTGATGTTAGCTATTCTTCTAGCTTCACTATCACAGCGGGACTTTATCGATTCTAGAGAGACAAGCGGTTCCACCCCATTTTCAGAGAGGATCCGACTCGTGCTTTTCTTCGCTAGTTCGTTCGCACTGCAGTTGCCCGGAACGTCCCTGTGTCCTGGAACCCTGCACAGGGAGACGTCGCATCTGTCAGCGATCTCATTCAGAGACCTGCGGCATTGCTTTACCAACTTGAATCGTACTGTAGGTGGTTCCAAGGCTTTAATCGCTGCGCTACCATCTACCGCGTTAATCGAAAGCCAAGCCGTCATTTCCGCCTGAAATATACTTAAGCCGGGTGCATTGGAGAAGACCCCGGCCCCCGTGCCATACGCTGTTTTAGATCTATCTGTGTATATCTCTATCGCAGATTCATCTAAGATCCCCCCAGATTCCCAAGCACTTCTGCTAGGAATTCTTGTCATGAATTTGACGTTAAAGGGACAATATTATAGTCCGACCAGACAGGGTAAGAAAACGTAAACATTTCGAAACATTTTTGACCCGACTATACTGTAGTGCCAACCAAGGTCCTTTTTAACACACCGACAGAGGATGGAACATTTGTCAGATTTTCAAATGGACAAAATGGTTCGAGGCTTAGGTGATATTTCGACATTAACAGAGCTTAGCTTCATGTTGTGCGTGTTATATATTTTTTTTTTTTTGTCTTTTGCACGAGCGTAAGGAGACCTGTAATTTTATTGCCGAGTCTGAAAGGCGGATTGAGAAGCAAATTGCAGATTTGTCATGTCTGCGAAAAGGTTGATTGTTTTCTGACTCGAACTTGTGTCGTCTCGCTTAGCAGCCAAACGGACTAATTAGCATTAAAAATTGCGAAATTAATGACTTGGTTATACTCATAAGCGAAGCTAACTTGTATACGATACGCCTTATTGGAATTCTTTCCGATATGCATTGTCTTGCATGCAAAGTTGTTTGGGGTAGAAAAAAAAAAAAAAACTCAAATCGATTCGTAATATGTTCAGGTCTAACCAACAAAATACTTACGAGTCTTGATAGTTATTTGTATTTCCTTAACGTGCCAATGTGGGGACAGGTGGTTTAGGTTAAAAGCTGAGATTCATATCTTTATTTAGAGATTTTTTGCTGGCATAAAAAATACCTATTTCCACGGTCTTTGTTGTTTTTTTTTTTTCGACCTACCCCACTGTGCGAAATAAATCCAAGTGAGAATGTCTTCAAAGAAATCAAACACAATTTACATATCTTTACGTAAAATGATGCGAAATTATTCACACCAAGGCGGATGGATGAATGCGTGTGCGATTTTTATTTGTAATCTCCTCTCGCAGAGTGTTAATCACACTCTTTGCGTTTTTGGTGGTCTAATAGACCGATTTGCAAGTATTAATGACTATCGAATTACATAATTAAAAATTAATTGCAAATCCGTATTGTTGATTTGGAATATCTTCTCTGACAAATGAGAGTATACAATGACAATATGATAATAAGGCACAAAATAAGGAAAACCCACCCCTGTGGGATGCTGCTGCTGCTGCAGAGAGGTTCTGCAACGCAAACTTAAATTAATGCATCATCAACACAACGAAGAAAACAACCATAAAGAAGAAAATAAAAAAATTTTTAACATAAACTTTGGAAGAGCAACAGTATGTAATATGAAGAAAAACAGAGTAAAAGATAGGAAGAAGGAGAATAAGAGCCAGTTGAAAGGGGGGCGGGTTAGTGAACGGGGTGGAAGGAGATAAGAGTAAATAAAACCTACCTGTTCTCTGGTGAAGGATATCTTTGTACTCGATTTGTTTTTTTTTTTTTTTTTTCTTACATATACATATAGATATTATTGTGTGTATAAATTGCAGTTGGTTTCTTTGTACGTGAGTGGATTTCTTGAGGTCCCGTCATGCAGCAGGCAAGAGAACGTACAACCCGGTTAGGTTGCCCCTGCCTGTTATGTCGTTAACAACCGAAAGGTAGATAATACAATAAGAAAAAAAAGGAACACACCAACAAAAAAAAAAAAGAATTTCGAAATTCTTTCTGAACTTTTGGTTAATTTTGATTTTTTTTTTAAAGAAATTATATTTTTTTTTTTTTGTTTTATTTATTTATATTGCCTCGTTGGTGTTTTTTTTTTGTTTTTTTTTTTGTTTTTTGTGTGTGGAAGAATTCTTGTTGTAGATTGTTACCTTATCATGCTAAATATGTTAACGACGTACAGTAACAGGATAATTACTAATGAAACTTGTATTTTTTTTTTCGTTTTGTTTTGGTTGTTTATGATTACCTTTCAGTTTTTTTTTTTTTTTAAAAGATTTTCGCTGGAAATGATGCTGTGGTTAGCATTTATTTTTTATTAATGAATTTTTTGTACATATGTACCTATGTGGATATGTATGTAGTAGATTTCTATTTAGAAACCTTCGACGACCCCAGGCATAGAGGGATCTGTTTCAATAAATTAATCGTTTTGTTTGAAGCTAATTATATGGAAAATAAAGATAAATTATATTTAATGAATCGATTCTTATGTATTAAAGTTTAAAATGAAACCAAAGACTTAATTGAACTTATTTTTAACTTTTTTTTTTTTTTTTTAAGGTAAAGTTGAACCGCATGCGCCAGGTTTTAATATGGGCTACCTAGTATCACCGTACTCATATACGAACGGTGGAGCAGGAGGATTACCGGTCTCTATGGTAAGTGTTTAAATATAATTTTTCTTAAATATAACACATACAGTAGCCGAAAACTATTACATTACAGTAGGTGGTTGTGTCCTTTTTTGTTGGTCAGATTCCCCGCTTAAGCAGGAACACACTTATAGATTACCGGAACCTTACTTTTTTCAAAGAAGCTACTACATATGTGTAGTCGTGTCAGCTGAGACTGTTCACTTTTTGGGAACTATGTGCAGATACTCCTTGTGATATTATTAACAGTTAGGTTCTGCGACTGACGTATATGGCAATGCGACCTAAAAGATCTATTGTGTCAGGAGCCAGTTCGACAAAGAGATCCTCTATCTCCCTAATGAGGTTGAGGATATCTCCAGTCGAGGCAGTACGAATGTCCTCTGTTGGTAGGAAATATCAAGAAGGCCAACAAACTCCTGCAAAGGGACAGGAAATCTCTGTCAATGCTGATAGGAGTGTTAACTGGCCACAACATGCTAAGATACCACATGAAAAAATTACATCTGACCGACGATGACATCTGCAGAAGATGCGGTGATGAAGAGGCTCATGTGGACACGGCCCATTTCCTCTGTCATTGCCCAAGGCTCTGTCAACTCAGGAACAAAATCCTGGGCAAATTCTTCTTCGACCATCTCGACGAGCTATCAGATGGATTACCGCCAAAACTGCTCAAATTCGCCAGGGCGTTCGGATGGCTAGAAACAAGACGATAACACCACGGTTGGAAACAAATCATGGGTATCACAATGGGTCCTAAGGGTGATGGGGTAGTAACCATTCTCATCGGCCTGCTAACCTAACCTTACCTAGGAATTCCTTGTGGAAAAAGCGTTACTTGATTATGCAGACAGCCACGCATTCACATACTACGTGTTCCGTTGATTCGTCTTCCTCTAAGCAGAGTCGTAAGTGATATCTGAAGCTGCAGTGGTCGGTAAGGAAGCCTGCAATCTTTCTAATAACGTTCCTTTTGTGATTGTGATTTCCCAACTGTCCAGACTCGTTCTGAACGCGGAAGTAGAGATGCCGCATAAGGGTTCAGCACCTATTTATCTTTCTGAAGAACCTTTGCTGTCAAATTGGTCTGCAATTTCATTGCCTTCAATGTCTCAGTGGCCTGGTTGGTACCCACCGCAGCTTGGCTTTATTCCGCTTTGAATGGTCTTGGAGAGCATTGAAGCAGCCTAAAATGGCCTTTGAGTTACAGTAGGAACTCAGTGCTTTAAGTGTTGCTTGACTATCGGTGAATATATTGATGGTGACCACCATTATACCGGAGTCGAGAATAATATTGGCACAGGTATCAATGGCATGGAAGACACTAGGGCATATTCCAAGTGCCTTTCCTATTTCCTTCAGAAAAGTATCCGCTGAATCAGCCGAAGTTTAAAGCTCTGGACGCTGCTGGAGCTGGTGTCAACCAGTTCTTTTAGATTGTGAAAGAAAGCTGGTTTTTACAGCTGAGAGGGCTGGACATGTACATTTCTTCTTCTTCCTCGTCTACCGATGGTACAGTGTCCCGTAATAAGCATTTTCTGTTTGATTAGACAGTATGAATGTTTGTAACCAAGTTTAGGTTAGATTTGTTTGGTGATGAGGCAGGTGACTCCATCTGTCCTGGCGTAGCGTGAGGCTTTTTGAAAACTTTTGTCTTGCCTGACATTGAATGTCCCTATGGTGAATTTGATATATTTTTCGTAAATACACAAGCGGCAATTTAAAGTGGTTTTTGAGTTTAAGGTGCCAGATTCCAGGGATTTTATCGCAGCTTGTCACTATCTGTAAAAAGGGTTATATTGTACATTAGCCTTGTTTTTTTGATAATTATACTCACTTCAGTCAAAAAAACGATCTATACTCACTTCATCCACAGTAGCAGCCGCACCAACCAATTGGTTTGCGGCTCGATTTCTTTTTCTTCATTTGACAGTTTTCAAATGTCAAAACCGAGGAAAAGCAACAAATACGATCGGCTTAAGGCTAATTTATGAGATTTTTCGCACTCTGGTGGTCAACTTATGTAGTTCTATCCTCACTTGATGCTACTGGGAAATTTATCCCCACTTGGTGTGTTGTTATTGCTTTGTGTGTAAAATCTTACTGCTATCAAAAAAACACGGCTATTGTACCTCAGCCATCTTTCATTGCCATCACATGGTATAAGTTCTAACGGGGGCATCATTTTACATTCTGTTACATTACTCATTTGAAATATTCTTATCACATACGTATGTATGTATCTAGAAGTCTTTCTATTTCAAAATTCATATTTCACTACACAAAAGTAAATCCCAATTGCGTACAGAAATAGCGATAAAATTTTATAAAAAAAAAAACCAAAAGCACACACAAGTTACAAGTTATTTGTTACTTTCTGCTTTTATTATTATCCCTTGTTAATCTAAACAAAGTTTATCTTTTAAGCATTTGATCCCTATTCCTTTTATTTTGTATGTGTTGTTATTTTCTTTTCTTTTTTTTTTTTCAATAGAATATGAAAGTGAGAACAAAAAAAAAATAATAATAATACGAAGTAGCATGTGGAAAGCAATGTGGAAAAAAATAAAAAAATCACGAGATGGAGAAAATCGGATTTTCCTGTTTTGGATTTTTTTTCTCTCTCTGAGGAATCCCTTATTGGATACGAGAATAAAGGGAAACCCGGGTGGATTTTGTTTTGTTCAATTTCTACTCTCGTTGTGCACAGTTAAAGGATAAAAAAAAAAAAACAACAACTTACGGTACTACATATATATTTTGTTCACACAGCGTTGTACAAAGTGCATATAAACTATTTAAAAAGCAATTAATTAAAAAAAAAAAATGAATAAAGACACGAAAAAAGCACTTAGTAATATCTCTTACAGAGCTTTGAAACTCTGACCTTTTCAAAGGCTCTGACCTAAAGGGGTTATGAATACCCTTATGATGCTATTCACACAGCGCTAGTGTTGGTGTAGTAATTTTTGAAACACTAGTAGTATTAGATTTTAGTCTTCTTTTGCTCCTAGGGTGGTGTCCAGATTGACTGGGGAGAATTGTTGATACTGTTGCCATTGCTTATAATTCGCAGAATTTTTTTCGAACATTATCTTGGGTTTTTAATATTTCATTGGGCTTATGTACGTAGCTGTCTCTCGTGACATTTAGTCCGAATCTTGTTCGATTTTGTTTATTTGTAAATCTATTTTTCAAATCTTATGGATAGGCTATGCGCTACACATACATGCAGGGCTTTATAGGCTTTCTTTATACCCAATACAGGCCATTCTCAACCTGTATTCCCAGCAGAGACGAATGGCAGGACAGCCAGGTATTTAATAATTGCACAACCACTTCCGTTTACACGGATGGATCCAAAATGGACACTGAAGTGGGTGCTGAATTCTTCTCCGAGACTCTCGGATTGTCCGAATCGATCAGACTCCCAGACTACAGCAGTGTCTTCCAAGCGAAGGTCCTGGCAGTGACAACAGCTACCCAACCGTTTGCACTTCCATGGGATGATATTACCTTTTTCATCGACAGCCAGGCGGCAATAAGAACGATTTCTGCCATAGAAGTAAAATCGAAGCTAGTAAGTCGCTGTCGTGAAGAGCTACGGGTACTTGGCAGGCAGCATAATGTAAGACTCTGCTGGGTCCCTGGCCACAAAGGGGGTTGCGAGCTGGCAAGAAAAGGATTTTCTTTAGACCCCGACCAAGCTGATTCCATCGCTAAAATTCCAAACCTCAAACAGGTGATTGGGAGCAAATTTCAAAAGACCGCTAATGATAGATGGAATGCGCTTAGTTCTTGTGTCATAACTAGGAAACTATGGCTATTCCTGATAGAATCCTGCAAATGGATTTAAAAAAAATCCCTATCTTCCATAATAGGTATCATCACCGGGCATAATATGCTTAACTACCTTTGCAAGAAGACTGGGATTGAACACGGATAACCTATGCAGTGCGACGAAAAAGTAGATGAGGACACCCCACACTTTCTTAGCCACTGTTCAGCGCTATGCCATAAAAGATTCAAAACCCTAGGAAGACACTTCTTTCAGGATCTAGAAGAACTGTCCGACAAGTCTGCGGTCGACATACGTGGACATATCCGCGCCTCGGAATGGCTCGACAAAACATAGGCAAATGGTTCCAAGTAATGGCGGCTTGAAACCCCTAGGGTATCACAATGGGTCTACATTGACCTAAGTGTGACGGAGAAAGGACCTCCTTTCCCGTCAACCCTATTACTTAACCTTGATTTTTCTAATTCCAATCTGTTTGGCTAGTCGAAATCTCTTCTTTAACCATCTTATGGAGGCATGCACTGAAGTAATCTAGTGGTTTCCTTTGCCATGTTTTAGCAACGTCCCTAATCAGTCTTGCCGTCCATTTTCCTTACTGTGACATTCTGTCCGTTGTCTGGTTGACAGCAAATATTTTGTTTTGCTCTCATTAACAGCTTTAAGCCACTTCTGTCTTAATACTCACGAATCATCGATGACAACTTGCTCGATTAGATCAATATTGTCAGCGTGCGTGAGAAGTTGACACAAACTTTTGAAAGATTGTGTGTCTCTGGTGTGGGCTTGAGAGAATTTCAAGGAGTCACATGACATCAAATGTCTCGATAAGATCCTTATCGACCTTGCATTCTTCATCATCATCCTGCACAGACAGATGAGTTAAGTGGGGCGGCCAAAACTGATGCATCGCTCAGTGTAGCTTGTCTTTACAAATGCTGTCATAGACGGCCTTAAACTCGCTATAGACTGATAGAGAAAGAGAGATAAAGAGTGTTTATCTATTATATTTTAGACTTCTTGGGTTTTCAACAGGACCTGCTGAAATGTGAATAATTTGATCGTTTTTTTTTTTTTTTAAGTTTTCTGACCTAAAATAAGGGCCAATCAGTTGATTGACGAGGGGTTTTAGACGTTCCCACAATATGGCAGATAGGATCACTTGATTCCCAGTCTCAAGTTTATTTTCATTCCATCCATCTAATGTTGCCATTGATACTCTTAGTTTGACACATAAGGACCTGGACCTACAGTATTTCACCGCATATATCTTTGAGTACTTCATAGTTATTATCGGGTTACAATTGTTTATATTTTAAAATGAGCGTTTATGCACTTGGAATACTTGGACCTATATCATATCCCTGGGCGGCAAGAGTTAATTTGAAAGTTGAAACCTACATGCATACGAGAATGCAACAATACCTCTGACCCTTGGACATAAATATATCACAATAGCACACTCCATTATTATATTTGTTTATCTTATTGTATACATATTTTCCACTGAAGTGGAATTTTTTTTTTTTACAAAATTAATAATCGCTGTGCTCGCACCCCTACACAACAGTCTAAAAAAGGGCTTAAGTACGGTGATCTAAAGAGGTTTTTTTTTTTTTTTTTTTTCTAAATAACCACTTTTGTGATGACAGATGAGCGACAAAATAGTTATAGGGTCTATCCCTCTTCACTCGTTCTATGATTTGGTTACAGTTCGGTAAAAAAAATTTGTACCGGTTTAAACTACCCTAGGGTGTGGGGTCTAAGTGGTGTGTGCATGTGCCAAAGGGACACGAGCGCATAACGTCATGGTGGTTGGGTTGAGTTGAGTTTTGGTGCAATTTACAATTCACTAGGGAATCGTATTATTCACGCAAGGGATTATTTATGCGCGTCCACTTGAAATTATGGTACGCAATTATGTTTCGGTCTTTCTATCGAATTGCCTGTTTTGCCGCCCCTAAAATAAAGAACCATGTAATTTATATGTTTCACTTGAGCGTAAGGTTTTTCCTTGATGAATAAAAAAAATCTACACACGCATATAGTTTTTTTTTTTTTTTCTTTTTCGGAAGACCTCTTGATACTTTTTTTTTTTTTTTTTTTATGGGTGATGAAAATTTAAACTGGCGATAATTGAAGGGGTATAACAGTTGCGATTATAATTACATGTGTTATTGGGTTGTTGTCGAAAAGATTAATGTCCTGTGAACTCTGTGAAAATAGGGGGTGGACACCCTCATTTCTATTGAAAAGGGTATCTTCTTCACAGTTTATTGAATGACAGGTGATGGCAATTATTATTATTGTTTGTAGTTTAATTATTTAGATTGACTTTTTTTTTTTTAGAGAGAGAAACGTTTAAAATTGAAACAATTTTGACTAAAAATTGTGTTATATGAACGTTCAAAGAATATGGATGCAGATACTTAGAGGGTTAGAGGGTGAATTAGCTAAGTTTTCCATTCATTCACGGTCTTGGGTACGCTACTTTCAATTAACAAGTGCGAGCGTCCGTGATTGATTGATATATTAAAACCGGATGAGATTCGTTGGTTTCCCTTTTCTTCGTGAATCAGGTGGCTAGAGCGTTGTCATCCATTCACTCGATATGGCAGAATCACCTGCATCTTTATACAGCTTTTCGCAAACAGGACCAAGTAGTCGACATCGAAGTTTTCTTTCGAAAGACCCTAGCTTCGCTGTCTTACTTATCGTCCTGCATTCAGCTACATAAAGCAAAATAGAGTTTTGGAGAGTTGGGAGCTGTTTGGACAAAACCGAGGGTGCCGGTGTCATTTGTTGAGTTTTTACGAGTATATGGCCTGAAGTATATGAACTTCTTCTCTACCTCACTTGTCACGTTTTGTGTTCGACGGTGGATAGATTTTTAGTCATTCATCATGAGACCAGTCTTGTTTGACTTCTTCTTCAATCGCTGTAAAAAGTTTCAATAATGGCACATGCTGGGGACGGGCGATGATATCAATATATCGTCTGTACACTACAGCAGCTAGATGAATTTATTCCTTGTATTTGCTCCGCCAAAAGATTCGAGAAATCACATGACAGCGCGTTTCCTTGCGGGAATCCGAATTTGGTCTTATCGCGTTATAAATATAAATATGTACGTCGGTGTAATGAGTGTATGCAAGAGACGATGAGTATCGACTTAAAGCACGTTGGTCTTTTCCGTGCAAAGTTGATTTACCGCACCGAAAGCCACACTGTTAGGTGCCAATGAGTGTAGAGCAAAACGGCTTTAGTCGTTCAAACAGAACACTGGATAGGATCTTGTAGCCTGTAGCCTTTCGCCTTTCTCAAAGATGGGCTGATATTCCTGTCGTTGAGCATGCTTGCAGCCTTTCAAAGTTTGAGGATAATCTGGTGCATACTCCTTAACATAACAGCTTTGAAAAGCTCTTCTTCAGTCTTCTAGTAGCTGTGCTGACTTCCTCTAGGCTTGGAGGCCTAGTTTACTTCAATTTAGGGTTTACTTCAGACCCAATCGGTAAGATGTGGCTCAGTTTTCGTCGGGGCTTTTGAGAGATCCTAGAGTTTCGCGAGTCCGTTGTTCGTCATGAATATGATGCCACGAATATCTTTTAGCTCTGCGTGCCTAATTTTTTGAAACTACGGTGCGGGTTAGTGCGGATGACGGGGCCTCTCTTGCGTCGTAAGGCGACCCTTGGAAGATCTGAGCCTGAACTAATGCCACTTTCCATCCTTCACGGTCCCAGACACGCTGCTTCCAGTTTACTAGATCAAGGTTTCTGGCGTCCGCGATTGCCTGATCTTTAAATTGGAGGTTCAGTCTTGCTCTTCTTCGCGAACCAGTTGGCTGGGATTCAAAGATCCTCTTAGCTGAAGAATTCTCGTCCATTCGCTCGATGTGGCCGAGCCATTGCAGTCGACGGACTTTTGCCTTCCGGACTACATCCACTTCTTCGTACAGCTCGTAGAGTTCGCGGTTATATCTGCTCCTCCATTCGCCCTCCTCCCAGACTGGACCAAATATTCGACGTAGAATTTTTCTTTCGAAGGATCCCAAGATCCGCTGTCTTATTTGTCGTTCAGGATTCAGCTCCATAAAGCAGGACTGGCAAGATCAGGGTTTTGTAAGGCATGGTAGGTAGGTAAAAGTGGTTGAAACTGGTAAGCCTGCCAAGGACACAAGTAGCCCGTTTTGATACCCCAACTCACGTGACAAACGGATTAAATAATCATGAAATAACCGGTTCAAGTATATAAATCTGTGAGGTTTGGTCTACGAATAACGCCACAGGATATCCATGGCTATTATAAGATACACAAGATTGGGACTGGCTACAATGCTATGGTGGAGGTTTATTTGAGCTTTGTTTTTAAACGTCATTGCTTTTCCTTCGCAGTTCTTTCGATAACAGGTCGCACTTTGCATCGGGTAATTCTAAATTGTCCCTGAAAAGCTCTGGGTTAAGGTGCTGGAGGTTTCTTTCGATCCTCTTCTTAGGGATATGTGGGCTAGGTATTAAAATTTGCCCCTTGCAGGTCCTTCTTTTCGACTACTCGAAGGTCGGCATTTTTCCATGGAACCGGAACCGGTAGGTAATGGCTATGTTGTCTCTGGGTATTTCCGGTGTGCTCATTCAGCCAATGTCAAACTAAATAGTGGTCAGAGTCGACATTAGCCCCTCTAAATGTTGGATGTTTGGACAAGTGTCTTGTGTCAATTAGCACATGATCAATTTGGTTGTCCGAAGTTAGCCACGTCTTTTCCAATGTAAAACTTGAGATTAAAGTACATTTTACCGCATTAGTGACAGTTTTGATTGTAAAACTTTGTTACGTTACGTTAGTGTCTTTAAGTAGAAAATTACAGATTAAATGGTTGATTGTGTCGTTAACAGTCACCTGCAGGTACTTAATCTAATAAGAAATTGTATCCAATGGGAGATAGGACTCCTCAAATGTTGTTCAATGACAAAATAAATGTCCGTGTGTGTATATACAAAAGAGTATCTCATCTCGGTGGCATCTTGTCAAACCATGAGATAAACACAAAGGAATACGAATATTTTTTCAGTAGAAATTCCCTCACTTAGTGGAATCACATGTTGAACGGCGTCCATGCATCCATTCCATATCCTACTTTTTTTTTTTTTTGTTTCCAAAAAGTCTCCAGACCGTTCTCTTCGTTTTACCTTGTACAACACTGTAAGCATTATTACATCTTGGAAGTTCTCGAGAAAAAAATTTGTGTTTGCATGTGTGTGTGTGTGTGTCCCTTCTGATTATGTGTTGTTGTTTGCTCCATTTCTCAATATATATCCATTGGCACCTTGGATATAACACAACACAACACAGTAATCCTCCCCCCCCCCGTCAGTTTGTGTGTTTGCCATCAAGAGCCACCCGCTTCCTGTCATAATTTATACCGATCGACACTAGCACTAACAAAAACAATAAAACATCGAAATCATATGAGAGTATATGTGTGAATGCATCTAAATTATAGCTTTGTATATATTTCCTAGTAAAATAGGTGGTAAAAGATAGAAAAAAAAAAAAAAAAAAGAATGTTGGACACGATGGAGTTTTAGTGGGTCTATTTTTGGAAGTGCATTCCAGGGACATTTTGGCGCATAAAGTTGTGTTTAGTTTTTGTATATACACCACATATGTATGTTTGGGATTCATCTAAATCCGTAAAATTCGGATACGAAGATGAGATCTTGTGTTTTACTTGTGTTGCCCGAGGATATATTTTTATTATCGAGAGTCAAATTAATAAATTGCGCTTCACATCATCAATGTCTTGAATATTCAGACCGGACCGGACCAAACTGAACCATGTACATATATAGATTTAATTATAAGCCTGATATGCAAGAGACACAGTTTCGTGTCAACTTGACCTTTGTTAATTAAGATCGGACCACATTTGACGGTCTCACTTAAAAGTCTTGCTTAAGATCAACGCGCTGAATAATTTCAATTAAGCTCATTGTCGGATTTTATTTTACTTCTAAGAATATTTTTTTTATTTTTTTTATTTAGCTCTCTCGTTGTTAATACGTATGATTGGTGGATGTGGATGTACAATATTTAACAGAAAAAATAATTTAATTTTTTTTTTTTTATCAAGTAGTCAGTCGTGGAGGAGATAATAACGGCAGAGACAAAGTTGTGTGGGCAATTGACGTCAAAAGAGATCAACTTTAAGCACGAGAGTGTTAGATTGAAATCGCAAAACAAATTAATCGATTTTAAGAAAACGGTCCTGTGACAAATTATTTCAATTTATTTGATTTAAACGTTAAAAAAAAAAAAAAAACAGTAATGGTGACATTGTACAGTCTTGTGGGACACCATTTTCATATGCCTCGCCTTCATTAAGCTTAGACTTTGGTCTGACTTTGTAGGCATCTATTGGAGCTTAGTAAGGTGTTTTAGCACTTCTCAACTCATTCCTATCGGCCTTAATTACTTCTTGTGTGAAGGATGTGCAAAGAGGACGAAGAATCAGCAGAACACATACTATGTCACTGTAACTGCCTCATAAGAACACGTCATCGTTTTCCAGGTGGAAGATACACACATCGTGGTGGAAGATATAACCACCAGCTCACCCAAAGATATCGCCGGTTTCATCGCGCACTCCGGCATCATGGAGGAGCTCTAAAGAAGAGGATATCACAATAGGCGGCCGCAGTGATAACGGACTAAGGACCACCTCAATTTCAAATCTAATCTAAATACTTCTCAACTGTTCTGTGTTGGTGAATAGGTTAGGTTAGCGGGGTGGCGACTTGGTGTTGGTCACCATCTTAAACCAATCTGTTTCCTGTATGAATTTTAGAATGACCTTCAGTGGCCATGACTAACAGCTTGCCAAGGTCGCACAAGGAGTAAGATTGTTTTCCTCATTTTGCTGAGGGCAGGCTTAGGCAGTCGCAGAGAAAATACGTCATATCCTCTTTCGCGTTTATGTTGCCACAGTCTCTGCAGAGGTCGGTCGTACTTAACCCTTTCGACCCGAAAATGCCTCGCCAGAAACTTTGTTTTGGGATGCATTGTCCCAATCGGGTTGAAAGGGTTTATAGGTGTCAACCTCTAGTGCTTAGTACGATCTAATTAGCATACGAATTTATTTTGTCTTCTTTTTACTGTGCTGTGGCCTATATGTGCTTCATCTCTCAGAAGTCTTCCAGAAATTTAGCCGTATGTCTTGTTTCAGAACCTCTAAAAGAATCACAACTGAGTGATCGATCATTGTTCGATTTAATTGTGATCCTATTCTTGTCAGTTCATCGGCCTTTCCATTGCCATCGATGTCTCTATGCCTCGGGATCCAACAGAGTGAGACTTAATGTTTTGAGCTAAGGATTTAAAGCTCATAGCGATACCATGGGGGCTTTGCTTTCGATGTATATGTTAATCCAAGTTATTACTGAGGAGGCTGCTGTCGGGGTCGTTCTTATGGCGTTGTTTGTTCTGTTACATACTAATCGCTGAATTTTTTTTTGCGTGTCTTAAGGTTATTTCCGTATTTGGCCATCACTGGCCATGGGTTAGAATTAGAATTGGAGTGGCCATGGTGTAGTGGTTGTATCATCGCTTGTCACGCTGAAGGTCCCAGGTTCGAATCCCAATGTCAAAAAAAAAAAAAAAAAGTATATCAACTTCGAAAAAAGCTGTCGTCAACTCTACTGCTTAGGGCATAACACTGGCAGTAGGGTGGTCATATGGCTTGAAAGTGTTGATCGTACTACTGACGTCTGGATGTTCGAAAGAAATACTGTGAATTATAAACGATGGCAACAGTATTAATAATTCTCCCCAGTCATTCTGGACACGAACCTCGGAGCAAAAAGACTGAAACCTAATTCCATCTTAGTTTCAAAATCACTACACCAACACTAGTGCTGTGTGAAAAGCATCATAAGGGTATTCATAACCCCTTTAGCGTTAGTGAATTATAAAAAAATAAAAAATAAACTTGCCCTTATGATGGCATTACATGCATAGGACGCTATAGCTTCTTTCTTAATTCTTTCTAGGGTGTTTTCTTTTCAACTCAACTAAGTACAATGGAATCCCTTTACCACGACTCGCTTATAATGACTAACCGCTTTTAGCGGAGTGACACAACAACATGTTAGGTTTGCATACAATAGAAAAGTTAAGATTTCCAGTTCGTTTTGCTCGTCGTCCTTTGATCGTCGCTATATCCGTTTTCTACTGTACATATACATATGTATGTAGCCAATAAACCTTGCTTTAGTTCTTTTTCGAACCAAATTTAAGGAACAAAATTTGTTTCATCATTTCTCGATCTTTAAGTTGCTGAAATTGAATGTTTTCTGTTTTAAATGAATAGTATAGGGCAAAGTTTTCAGCCTTGTGGTATACCAAATTGATTGATTTTTTATTTTTTTTAATCAAATGAATTGGATACGAATACGATTGAAAAGATTAAGACTTATCCTCTCTGTCAAATAATGCTACGTTGTAACCTTAATTCATCGTTTCTGACAAATGATGATTTGCACTTTGAATTAATTTTCTGAAAATCAACACCGCCCGCCAACTACTCCCTTGGCGGCGCGCGGCGGCGGCATACATGTTGTAAATGTAAGTTTCACTGACCAAACAAACGATTTAATTCAATTGATGTCTCTTTCGCCTTGTAATTCATATCAATCTTCTTGTGTTTCTATAAATACTGGAGCACATGCCACCATGTGTGTGTAAAATGCAAAGAGCGCCATATGGGAGAGTTCAGCGCTAGAATAAAAAAAAAAAAAAAAACAAATGAGGGGAACATTAAAAAAAAAAAAAATTATAATAAAGTGTTGAAAAAAAAAAAATAATGTTGCACATAAATAGGCCCGCAGAAATACAACATACATCTCCGTATCATCGTCATCATGATAATGATGATGATGAACTCAGTTGTTGGTGGCAGCCCAGGCCAGGCCAGGCTATGGTGGTGATGACGGCAGCAAAGGGAGAAACAGTGGCATTGCCGACACTAACCGCACCCGCTCTGTTTCGCAGAAACATTTTCTACGAATATGGCAAAATGAAAGGAAATGTTAGTCGTCGTCTTTAATTTTCTTCGTCGCATTTTTTTTTTTATTTTTTTTTTGTTTTTTTTTTTTTTAACATCAAAGGCTTCATTGTTTAGATAATTCTTTAGTTTCGTTTGCGTTGCGTATTTTATTGTTTTAATATGTAAAACGATATGAAATAACTGCTGTACTTCACACACTGTATACCATGTGTGTATATCTAGATACAAACTATACAGTTGAGACAAGAGATGGTATGCGAGACGTTGACCAGTATGTGTACCTAGTTTCAGTTCAAATATGTTCAGTTCCTTGTGTGTTCACCTTATAATCAGTGTCAATGCAGAGAACAAGAAAACTGTGTGCATTGCCCCTAAAGTTGTCAGAAACCAGATGGGGAAATGGGATATTAATTTAAATCACAAAAAAAAAAAGGATAACAACAAGGTCGTCTACTGATAACGCCTTAGAAGATTACAAAATCGAATAGTCTAGCTTAAGTACTTCGTTTTCATGTATCTTAATGGGATAATGCCTTTCACTGATCGGTTTGGGGTTAGGACTGTCAATATTAAGAGCAACACCAACTGCTATCTGTCTTATCTGTACAGTGGTTGGTCTTTCAAACAAGTCGCTAAAGGGGTAATGAATACCCTTATGATGCCATTCACACAGCGCTAGTGTTGGTGTAGTGATTTTGAGGTTTTAGTCTTTTTGCTCCGAGGTTCGTGTCCAGAATGACTGGGGAGAATTATTGGTATTGTTGCCATTGCTTATAATTCACAGTATTTCTTTCAAAAATCCCGATGATCAATACCTTCGATTGTCCTTACCAACTCGTTAAACCATTTTGAGTTTCTGATGAAGTCGAGGAGGTTTAAAAGATCGCCTGGGTCGTCTATTGTCGCCTGGGTTACAGTTAAAGGCTTGACAGCTTCAAAGAAGGTGGCGAAAAGTTTCCTTCTCTACAGCTTTTGCGTTTGCATACACGCTTGCAAGATTGCGTGTATTAGATAGTGTCCCGTGATGACAACTATTTAAGTACACTGATATGCAGTCTGCTTTAGATCCAGTTGATAACATATAGCGATAGGTATAGATAGATAGGTTGAAAAGGTGGATACATCGCGTGATGTAGGCTTCACTCGGATTTCTACGGATCCATTGTGTTCCTCCGACGTGGAGTGTCGATTCTGAAAAGACAAAAAGAAGAGAAAGGTCTGGGTAAGTGAACCATCCTGAATTCGTAGTAAATCTTTTGGTGGTTTCTTAGACACGTCGTCCAGGTCGTTGAAATAGTATTCACCGAGGGTCGTCTTCCTTGTTCTGTAAAGGCTGTGTTGTGTTCTCTTCCGCGTCTATATTTCCGCAGCCTTTGCACTAAGATGGGCCGCCAGTAGGTTGTGGCCTGTGATAATCCCTATGACGAGTGTTAAGTTTGATCTGTTTAGCGCAAGAATGTGCCCCGTTTTTATCTTGTTGATATTTGTCCAGAGTTTTCTAAACATGAGGCACGATGGGAGTGCGCTCCATCTCTCATCAGCTTGTCTTTGGAAGTCAAATGCAATGCCAGATTTGACGAGAGCTAGGGAGGGCAGTACTGAGTGGTCGACCAATGATAGGTCCTATTCCCAGCTTTCTTGGCTACTTTTGTGTCCCGGGATCCACATGAGTGTTACGTTGTGGTTCACGGTGATAGTTTTGAGCTCTTCGTGACATCGTTTCACAATAGGTATAGTTGTTCTGAGTTCTAGAATGTCTCTATGATCTGGGACCCAACAAAGGTAAATATTGTACTGCGTCGCCATGCCTGTGACAGACGATCGGCAATCTAGAGCTAAAAATGACTTGATTGCTGACTCGATTGTCCAAAAAGATGCGGTTATCTATGCTGGATATCACGGTTTTCTTAAACCTTCTTTAATCGCCTGGAACACTCTTAAATGATTTGGAAGACATAAAGACGAAGGACCCGTCATGTTGGTTCTTGATCTTAACTTCCTCCCAGAATGACCTGGAGAGAATGGTTTTTTTTATTTTTGATCCTTCAGAATGTAGGTGTGACGCAAAGTGTTTACTGGACCACTATTTTACTATCCAATAATAAGACTCAAACATGTATATTGCTGTCTTATAGACAAGCATGCAACAAGGCTTGGCGGGTACATTCAAACGATCTTTGAAGAAGTTGTAAGGATCTAGAGGAGGAGTAAACTATTCCCAAACTTCTTCGTAACTGCCCAGCTCTCTCCCGCAAAAGAAGGCTCCATTTAGGAGAATTCTACTTTAACGATTAAGGCGATCTGATAAACACAGATGTTCGAAACCTCATAGATTTCATCATAAAAAGTCAAGGCCGTAGCTCCTCACAACCATTTATGTTGTGCGTGTTATATTTTTCGCAGGAATGGAAGCGACCTACAGTTTTATTGCCGACTCCGAACGGCGGATTGAGAAGCTTAACTCATGACAGATTATACTCTTGCAAGGTTTATCATGCCTGCGAAGAGATGGTACCGCGAAATACGTTTAGTGGTTTTGAGGATAGAACTTGTGTCCTCTCACTTAGCAGGCGACCACTTGGGTCAATGATTGGAATTTTAAATTTTCTGACAAAGTGTACCCAAACAGGCCACTTTTAGAGCTCTTTTAAGGTGTTAAGGTGCTTTCATGAGAGTGCTAAAGCCACGTCGTTTGCATAAGCTATCACCGCATGCATCTATCAGCTTGGTAAAGCTATAAATAGTTCGTTAATCATTAAATTAAAAAAAAAAATAAAAAATGAGGTCATAGAACACCGCCTCTACTGACAGATCTTTTAGCACAGCTTTTCAAGTTGATAATCCAATTTAGTTCGAAAAAAGATTGATCAATGCTCCAAGTAGGCTTTTGTGTTGACATTGTTAAAGGCTTCCTTCTACTTATGACAGAGGATATACTCTATTTTATGTACTAACGTAATGCCGTTTTTCTACTCTGCATTATCAAACAAAGCACGTTAATTTGAGGGACGTTTAGAAGTTTAAAAGTTTCGGATATTAAATTTCGTGCTAATAATCCTTCCCTTGGACCGTAATTCTATAAAATTTTAGACACTATGACGGGATAAGGAACAGGAAAACTTGTAATCTATGTAAAATAGCTAACAAGAGACACACAGAAGAGGAGATGATCCGGTATCTGATTTTTTATTTTTTTTAAAGTTAAAACTCACTGAAAACAAAGGTCGATTATTTTTGGTCTCTCTTTCTCACCCTCTTTCTCAGTCTCTCCAACTTGAGATCACGATTCGTTGAGACACAATTCCTCTTTGGAAAAAAGAGAGAGAAAAAAAGAAAAAAGAAGAAAAACAACAAGAGCCTTAAACAAAGAGTTAAGAGAAACCCCATCCTGAAGGGAGAACCGAGGGGTGCCCAATAATTTGGTCTTCTCACCTTGTTATGGGAATGGACAGGAGAACTAACCATGGTGCTAACTGATCATTGACTCCTTGTATTCTGCTGCTTCTTTTTTTTTGTTTTTTTTTTTTTCGTTGTTGTTGTGTTCTTCTTCTATAACCGAATGAAGCAGTGGGTATGGTGGTGTAGTATAGTGATGAAGCGCGAATCTTCTCCAGAATTGTTGGGGGTTTTTTTTTTTTTTTTTTTTTGTATAGTTACCTCTTACACGAATTTTCTTTTAAACAATTTATTTTATATATTTTTTATTTTTTTTAGTTTTGTTCGCGCATGGGTTATTGTATTTACTTTTTATTTATAAGGACTTGCTTGAGTTTTTTTATTTTTTATTTTTTTTTGAATTTGTTTCTGTATTACCTGTTCGGTGGTTGCAGCAGCAGCAGCAGCAGAAGTAATGCATAAACGACTTACTGACTGTGGACGATCGGTATGATGATGACTACGACTACGACGATAACGACGACGACGATGATGATGATGATGATGAGGATGATGTTGATATTGATGATGATGATGATGATGATGATGATAATGATAATCATGATGATGATGATGAGGATGGTGATGGCGCTGATTGGGTAGGTTGGGCTGGGACTGCATTCGTTGCTGCGTTCTTCGTCTTTCGTATTCTTGTGTCACGAGGTAGGTAGGATGTCTGGCGGCTGGTTAGTTTGTTTTGGATTTATTGTATGGATCTGTTTTTCGCGCGAGTTCTCCGAACGATCAAAAAAAAAAGAAGAAAAAGGAATGACTTAATTTTTTTTTTTTTAGTTTTTTATTTTTATCTTACAAATCCTCGTAATCCTTTTGCTTTCATGGAAATGCAGGTTCTGAACTGCGACAGAAGCATCACGCATCGTATAGTATAAATAAAGAGGCATACGCCTGACAGATTTGTGTGCTCCCATAGGTTTTTTGTTGCATACATATACATATGTAGATATGTAGGTATGACTTTGGCAAACACGTGAGACTGGTACCTATGTGTTATGTTTACACAGTTAACTTTGATGGATATTGAAGGTTTATAGTTTTCATAGGGCAAACTTTGTTGAATTCGTGTAAGGTAGCTTATGAATGGGATTCTAGGGGTTTAACACTTTTTATTCTGCAATCTCGTGTCGATTGGCAAGTTTGAGATGTGTTTGGAAATACAATTACAATTGTCCACAAGTGGCTGAAAAGTGAACTTAAACGAAACCCTAGACTCGAACAATATATCCATGAATGGTGCCTGCATCGTCGAAGTCGGTCGGTATGGAACGACCGCCAAAAATGTTGCCAAATATCTGATACTTTTACCATCTGAACTGGCTTCAATCTCGAGTACAACGCATGGTCTGTTGCATCAAAAACCATCCTCCACAGTCTAGATAGATAGTCTCGAATCGACTTGAGCACCGATGAAATATTTTCTGTTTCTCAGTGTCTTATCGATGCATTCCGTCCATTTCTTGGTTGGTTTTTTGGGTTTTGGCTCGTCTGACAAGAGTCATTCCGATGATTGTTGGTTAGTTTCGATGTTATATTCATATAGATCCATGTCTCGTCACCGGTAATGATGCCATCGATAACATTTTGACCCAAAGAAAGCATTCAGCGACATCAATGCGATGCTGTTTCTGCCGCGTTTCAACTCGTCTCATGCCCCAAAACGTCGTGCATAAGGCTCTGCATCGATCCGAACAAGACACCAAAATCGGCTGATATCTTCCTGATGACACGACGATCTGCTGCGAGGACAATTTTTTTTTAACCATTTTCGATATTTTCGTCAGTCATACTGGTGGATGGACGACTGGAACGAAGCAAATCATCAACCACAGTATAGCCCGCTTTAAACTCTTTGTACCACTTGTACGCTTGTGTTTTCGACATTGTCGAGTACCAGTCAAAATAGATTATCTTCTACAGGCACGCATCAAAGTGTAAAATGTACGAGAATGACAGGTGACAGCTAATGTATTTCTATGACATCTTCTCTTTACTCTTGATAGCTTTAGATCCAAATTAATTAGGTACCTGGTTAGTTTGATGTGATCCTCTGAGAAGGGGTGCAATTAAACCAAAAATAGGGTCCTTTGAGTGTTAGGGTTCCATCCCAGTCTACTTGTAAAACCATTTAGATTTCCTAACCTTGCTGGCAGTCTTCAGATTCAAATCATCAAAGAAGTGTGTAGATACATATTTGCGTAAGGTCTTGCTGATGTTTTTAAGGGCGAAACACGTATAGAGAAAGTCTGCAATAGCTTGTCTCTAAAGCTCTTGCAATAAAACCCAAACGCTGAGTAGGCCTCGGAAGGATGCAGTACCTTGTTAGTACTGATTCCGATCTGCTAGGATTAGCCTATCAAATGTTACTTCCATTCGACAGAGCATCGGTATAAATCAGGTGTTTTTTTTTTTGGCTTATCCAAGTCAAAGATGGTCCATATGCATTGTCCCAATCCTTTATTACCTCTCATACCTCTATCGGTCTGTTAGTCTATAACTCAAAAAGCAATAATCGAATCTTACCTACTCGTTTGACTAAAACAGAATCTACGGTTCTGGTGAAGCAAAGGAGGTTTCGACATCTCTGTGGTTTATCAGAACCCTCTTAAGTGTAAATTTTCTTTTACGAGAGAGAGAGAGCTTGATAGCTACAAAGAAGATGCTAAATACCTTCCTTTTCTTCTTTGTCAGGTTTAAGCTATTGTTTAAATAGTTCTGTAATTTTCCAAAGTTATAACAAAACGGACGGATAAGGTCGTCTAGATTTGTTTAGCTTTAACATTAAAACGTGCTCAATTAAATGAAAAGCACGTGACATACGTGACTCAATATGATCATGCACTTAAGTTACAAACCAGAGGTTTACAATTATCTACCCTATCATAATGATTATCGATAAATGGATATTTTCAGGTGTGATATTCATGTCTTTTCAAAAGAAAAAGATACAAAAAAAAAAAAATGAAAATGGCGCCTGTGGGCATCAAGTCTGTTCCAAACGCGAATGTCTTTTATTCATAACATCGAAAGAGGTACATCCTTACGTTCTTTTCGGTTTTTCCGTTTTTTTGTTTGTTTTGTTTTTGTATTACCAACCCCCCCTTTCCCCTTGTCAGGTTATGCGTTCTTCTTTATAATTCAATAAATTATCGAATTTTTAACCGGCCAAATGGTGAAGGCTTGTTATATTGGCTTTTTCTCATGTTATATGTGTGTGTGTGTGTGTGTGTGTATTTTTGTGTGCAATGACCGTGGACTTCCGCACGTGACATTGTTAGTCTTGAAGGAGCAGCTGAAATTATTAATTATTGTTGCGAGGTTTTTCGAGAATTTTGTAGATTGTAGGGTACTGGTGTTCTAAATCCCTTGAGGTACTTCAAACTTTCGTATGGAAGACTGGTAGTGATTGGACGGACAAAAAAAGCTTGTCGTCCTGCTAGAGTCCGTTTCAAATCACATGTCAGGTTTTCTCTACTATAGAATAGAAGTCCCAGAAATATGGCACCACTCTGAATGTACAAATGGGAAATCTTCTTCAATTCGTGGACGACGAGGAAATACCGAATAATTGACACGGATAATTTTCATCCAAATCAATTCACAGGGTCTCCAGGTCTACTGCTTGATGCATAGTTGGGAGTAGAAGCGCCAATTAACCCAGTCAGACTGTGTCAGTTCGTTTGGCTTTGTTATCAAGTAACTAGTTGAGTAAGTTTCGACTTCAGGTCCGGGTGGACCTGGGCTAGCTCAGTCGAGGTGAAGCAATAGGTGAGTACTTCTTCAATGACCTCAACGACCTAGCCAGGCTCGACATCTTTAAAATTAATGGTTTTGTATGTGGATCCAACCTGTTTCTGTACTTGGTGCGGCACAGGATAAGGTTTACACCGATATGGTTACCCAGAGCTTTTACTCAAAGGAAATTCCGCATGTGAAGTTTCTGAGGCTAGTTTCCGGTTTCTACACGTCGTATTACAACGGGCTCTCGTTCTGGCCTAAGTGGATTACTGCTAGCTTACTGCCTTCAGTTTCGCTGGCTAAGTTGGTTGAGGTTCTCTTTCCATTGTGTGCGCCACCTGAGTTGTACTGTATCATCGTCCCTCGGGGGTGGATTCGACGATTTTCCAAACTGAAACATTATTGTCGATCTGTTCTATATGACCCAGCCAACTTAGTCGTTGGACCGATTTATGTAGCAGCAAATATAATATTTTGCTTTCCTTTTGGCTGTGTCTCCTAAGAAGGATCTGACTTCTCTATTTCCATTTCTGGAAAAAATTTATGGAAAACGTCTTGATAAGGTGTATTCTATGGATTTCAAATTACGGTTATGATTCTAGGGCAAACTTTTCACACACTGGAGGAGGGAATAAAGTCGTTAACCTTAAATCCTGAGATGCATAAAGGTTAACAATTTGTTGAGAATTTCCAGTAGGCACTTATGTATGTATATGTTATTCTAAACAAAGATTTCCACATCATTGGATTTTATCAATTAGAGCGCCCTCTAAGGATGTATTCCTTCTATTCATGTACAGACATACATATGTATGGCTAAAGTTTTTCTCAAAGCAATGGAACCACACGCATAGATCTCAACATCGAACACTGATGATGGAATCAAGAGAGAGGTGATGATGGTGATTTCGTAAGTAGTTTGCATCAATGAAGGGTTTTCAGTCACACAAACATTTTAATGAAACATTCATTCAGTTAGGTTGTATCTGAACTTCTTTTTTCAACAAGGAAAAAAAGTACCTATTAAGGTGAATGCAACGAGGAATGACCTGCTGTTGTTAAATTTTTTTATTTTTTTACTGTTGATGGTGTACAAGTAAAGATTTCAGATATCACAGCAATGGTGACTACAAACCAACTGTCATCTACCATCTATCTATCTATCTATCTATCTAGTTGGCAACCACTACATATCTACATTTGGCAATTTTGCGTGTGCGTTTCATGTGTGTGTTTACGGAATTCTTCTTAACGTTGCTGCTGGTGTTTATGCTCTACTCTGCTTTGGGCAAACTCTATACTCTGGGCACTGTGTACTCGATCAATTCATTCTAGATATATTTCACATGCATACGTTTTGCTATATGCAACCGTGTTTCTAAAGTGTGTAAGCGTACTCCTTTGCACTTATAGTGTGGCCTGTTGGTGCTATATTGCAAACGGAAACACATTATCAAAGGGAGAAAATTCACTTGGAATTTTAATTCATCTGCAATAAAAGAAAATGCAGAAAATCATCGGTTATGGCGGTTGTTATACATATATACATATGTATGTATGCAAATATGTAGGTGTTTGCGAGCGTAGATGCAGTATTTATGTATATATAACTACTTGTCAGGCATATTCTATCGTATGCGTATGGAATGGAATAGGTTATTTGCATTGAATGTCTCTCACTGATGATGGTTGGTTGAACAAAAAAAAATAAATTAAATATGTATGTTATGTGGGGGAAGGAGAGTACATAGACATATGTAGTAGTATATCGACCGTTGGTAGGTAGTACAATCAAAACCTAAGATAGTTTTATGTGTCTTTAGGGCTAGCTAGTGAACTTTAACAGAGGAATTTGCAACTCTTAGTTTGCTTAAAGTGTTACAGTCAATCATTTGTTATAGGTTATGTAAAACTAAAGAATTCACCAACCCAGACGTGACCTGGAGTACACCAGTCAAGTGTACAAGATACAGCTGACATTTTATTCATCGATTCCTTTCAGGTCACATTGCTGCATGTGCGTCACTTTACAATTATTTTTTCATTAAAACCTTACACCTTGTATCTTCTATCTACCAACTCAGCACATGTCCTCTGGCTCGAACGAACCGATCTCTCGTATGCTACAAAAGATTGATTCAAAAACTTACTATTTTTGACTTCAACCACACCCCACTCCTTGCCTTAAATCCGAGTTCCTTCACCACTCCAACTTATTTTGTTTACCTTGTAAAGAATTTTTCAATAGGGACATAACAATTTCGCATTTTAATACAACCGCATCCTTAAACATTTTTTTAGGATCTGTCAATGTCAATATGTCAAGTGAAGGTTTACATTTTTATCGTGGTGAAGTTCATGGACGAGCAACGTTTGGAAATAATTCAAATTCACTTCCGACATTCTGAGTCGATTGTTGCAACTTTAAGAGCACTTACTCTAATTTTCGGTCGTAATAGTCGTCCAACCAGACAGACTGTGGGGTGCTAAAGTGGATAAATTTGGGTCAACATATTCACTCACCGATCGAAGTACCGAAAATGTCGCTGACCTACGGCAGCTTCAGTTCAAAATGAGCTAAATCAGTCGATTTCACGGCGTTCATAGGAATTGGGAATCCTTCAGTCCACATTGTGGCGAATTTTGCGTAAAGATCTTGGCTTACACCCTTACAAGATCAATAGAACTCAAGAACTGAAACTTCTTTGTCATTTGAAGCTCCGAAACTTCTCCGATTGGGCTCTAAAAATCATCTTCAGTGATGGAGTGCATTTTGAATGGATTGCAACAAACCCACTTGTGAATCAAGAGACTCCATTGCATCCACAAAAAGTGACCGTGTGTTGTGGATTTTAAGTTCATGCCGGAGGTGTGATTGGACGGCTATTTTTGGACTTGACATCAGTGATATGTGGTTCCAACAAGATGGTGCCACATGCCACACAGCTGGGCAAACAATTCATCTATTGAAGGGAAAGTTCGGTCATCGAGAATGGTCACCTCGCTCCTGCGATTTAACGCCGTTGAATTGCTTTTAACTACGAGGTTACGTTAAGTCGTTAGTACTTTGGGTTTCTGTTTGTTGTAGAATGGCCACAGTTTCCTGGCTGAGCTCATTCCATCTATCATTTGCATTCCTTTGAATTGTGTTCCCAACTTCCTGTTTTAGATTACAGTGTAGAACTGAAGTATTGGCTAGAACCTAACCTAAACGATATAACGACAGTCAAACATAAATTTTAAATTATTAAGCATGCGTTCTAAAACCGTTTTACATATACGGAATTTTATATGCAAATTTTCATTGCACGCCTTAGTTTCATCGTTGCCGCTGGCTTTGATGAACGTGATA
The DNA here is from genome assembly GCA_951813785.1 of Criorhina ranunculi. NCBI lineage: Eukaryota > Metazoa > Arthropoda > Insecta > Diptera > Syrphidae > Criorhina > Criorhina ranunculi. The sequence goes on along the minus strand of OX638386.1, from coordinate 4,878,881 downwards.
ATGACAATAATGATGATGATGGGGTGGCGTACTCCTTTGCTTTTGTCTTCTCTCTCCTCACAGACTTAATGAGAACAACATTTTTAGATTGTCAAAAGAAAAGTTACAACTGAGAGGTTTGTATGCTCAAAGACTTAGTGCAGCAAAAAAAAATAAAAAATCGGAGTCGGCTTGTTGCACTTGTTTTTCATAAGCGGCAATCGAGGCATACCTTACTTATTAACTTAAGGTGGCGCTACAGTCGGGAGTGGACCTGGGTCTCAACCAACAAGCGCCTCCAGCCAGCTGGCTCCAGTTTCGCACGCTAAGTTGGTTGAAGTATCTTTCTAATTGCGTGCGCCACCACGTGAGTCGTACGTAGTCTTCTTCTACTGCGCTGTCCCTCGGGGAGGGATTCGAAGATTTTTTCGGACCGGAGCATTGGTGTCCATTTGTTATTCATAACCCTGCCACCTCAGTTTTTGGACCTTTACTCTTCTGGCTAAGCCAATGTCGCTGTACAGCTTGTCGTTGTATCTCCTCCTTCACTCACCGGAAATGGAGCACCCTCATGCCGCTACGTCATAGAGTAGGACTGGAATTACGTCTTATTTGTTGTTCGAGAGGGGGCTTTGCAAGTTTAAGCCCAAAGAAGTAGCAATTGGCAAGAGTAAGATGAGAAGATGGGTCTCTTTGACCATCTTCGCCGCTTCCGTGTCTGATATCACGTTGCTTACTTCCGATTTGTCAATACCATCGGCTTAGACGAGTAATTGGATGGATTTTTGAAAGATTGTGCCTCTTGTGTTGGCGCACGATTTTTGCACTATTCCTTAAAAAATGATGAGAAATCGCGGGACAGCGCATCGTCCTGTCTAAATCCTTCAAAGGTCTCGGTGAGCTCTTTTTCGACCTTGACAGAGCAACGTGCATTCTCCATCGTCATCCTGCACCAACGGACGAGTTTGGCAGGGATGCCAAAACTAGACATTGCTCTGTATAGCTCGTCTCAATAGATGCTGTCATATGCGGCCTTTAAATCGATGAATAGGTGGTGTGTATCGATTTGGAACTCATGGGTGTGTCCCAAGGTCTGTTGGGTCGATCGTGGATTTTCCTGGACCAATCAGATTGTTAACGGCAGATAGGATCTTGAAGGCGATGTTAAGAAAATTGATGCCTCTGTAGTTGGCGCAGTTCAGAGGGTCTCCTTTCTTGAAGATCGGACAAACAATGCTGCGGTTCCATTCATTGGGCATACTTTCGTCCGATCATATTTTACAAATGAGTTGGTGAATGCTCCTTACCAAGTCATCTCCTGTCGTTTTGAAGAGCTTAGCAGTCAGCAGCTTTGTTGGACTTAACCTTAGATATGACACTTCATACAGATCGGGTGATGGTCTTCATCGATTAGGTTGAAAGATTCATGCCTGACAGAGTCGCACAGTCACTATTAAGCCACTCTTAAGCGAGCCGCGGTTTGAGGTTCAAGATGGTCTCCAGCGTAGCAGATGGGGTTGATCTCAGACCCCCTTGGATATGATGTTTAGGTTTGAGCAATCCACTCTATGGACGTGTAGAGCCAGTAGGTCACTATGGGCATGTAGCCCCATTTACGACTAATAGTTCGTCTGCAGGTGTAAAGGGCTACCAAAAAAATTATTTTTTTGGTTCGGTCTATAATGGTGGGCTACCGGCATGGGCCTCCTAAGAGAAAATTAGTCTTGTGCGAAGACGGAGTCGGTGCGGCGCTCAAATTTTTCTTTGTCAATCACAATGAACCTGAAAACCAAATTGAATTCAGTAAGTTCAGCTTTTAAAATGGCTACAGATCCTCTTGTATCTAGGACTTATTAATAGCAGAGCCAAAAGATTGTCCAAAAATGTGACAATTCTCCCTCCCCTTTTGGAATTCCATCAAAGAGATGATTAATTGATTGCATCGACGATGACGGTTTGTGACTTAAATGGTGATTTCTTTGCGTTACAAGCAGCGGTTTTAAGTCAACCTATACCCTATGTGGTAGTGTATGGAGCATTAAAAATAAAAAAAATAAAAATTCAGTGTACTATATACACATGTATGAATCAATTTCTCCCTTATCCTACGTTATCCACTTAGCCCTGGTGGTGCTCCCCAATGCACAACATCTTATATCTACATGCGTACGGCACGGCACCGGCACATAAGCGAACATGATGAAATATGTGTGCCTGGTTGAATTTATTTATTTATTTATTTAAGGGATCGGGCGGGGGTGGTGAAATGATGGTGTGTAGTAGCTACAAAGATATGGAACCGGGTACTGGATACTGCTGCCGTGTGCACGTTGTTGTGTATAGGTTACCGCGCGCACAATGCCACGTCGTTTGTATATTTGTATCGTCTGTGAAATCCGATTGTAATTCAGGTGGAAATTCGGTGGAATTGCGCGCCATCATCCCAATTATTTATGGATATACCAGTTCTTGTAGGTTTTTTTTTTCCACTCCCCTCTGCTCTTCTCCTTCTCTCTTCCTTGTACATACTTGTACATCTTTTGCTCTTTTTATTTTTTTTGTTTGTTTCTTCTCTCTTGATCTTGTCTCTGGTGGATTGCCATACATGTTGTCGTATTTAAGAACAAGAATAAAAATTAACATACGAACGTGTTGGTTTACTTCAGATTTTTGTTGTTGTTGTTGTTGTTGGCTGTGCCAGCAAGCTCCAATTTAAATCAATTGTTAAAGATTGTAATGAAAAAATTTCTCACAAAAAAATTTATTAAAGTTTTAAGTATCTAAATGCTTACATACATGCAATTTGACTGTATGTACGCATGTTTAACGTTTGATGAAGGTTCATACTGTATGCTATGACTTTTGTCGGTTCCCTACATATAGGGTCTTTCATTAAGCGCGCCTATCTTTCAATTTAAATAGAACAAAGTGTGTGTGAGAAAGGTATCGTCGACCTATCGATGCCATTACGTATGGAATGTAACATCGTTCAAATGTCCGCCGCGACTTTTCTGGGTGGCGCGCATCCGCATCCGCATCCATGACTCTGGCGCATAAATCAGGCTGATGACATGGGTGATGTTGGCTTTGAAGGCCGCTGTAGTTTGTGGCTTATTCACATAGACCTGCGACTTCAGAAAACCCCACAAGGAAAACTCTAACGGGGTCAAATTGCCACGATCTCGGTGGTCAGTTTACATCACCTCCACGTGAGATGACCATGCCCTCGAATCGCTCGTGCAGAATTTCTAATGTGGCGCCGTCCTGTTGAAACCACATGTCGTTGGTGTCCATATCATCTAATTCCGGCCAAAAGAAGTTGCTAATCATCGACCTATAGGCCTGGTTACCGTCGTTCTCAAAGAAATATGGGCCGATTACGTCACACCAAACAGAGACTTTTTCAGGATGCATTGGACGCTCTTGGATCTCATGTTCATCCAGAAATGGGCCTCATCGCTTTTTCGATGAAAATGAGGGTCAGTTTCCAACTGCTCCAGAGTCCATTCAACGAACACACGTCGTTGTCTGTGGTCGTTTACCTTCAGCTCCTGGGTCAGTTGAATTTTGTACGGGTGCAGGCCCAAGTCTACGAAAGCCCGAGTTCTTGTGAGCGACGCGAAATCGACTGCCTCAGATTCTCCTGCACACTCTCACGGACAGCGGCGATGTTTTCGATCTTGCGTCGACGTACGGGTGTTGGTTGATCGTTAACTGTCCCAGTTATCTCGCCGTGAGATGACCCAGTCGGCAAATTTCTCCTTGACAACTTCGAGCGTTGCGGCATGTAGCGCCATATTGTTGGAGCAACAGCTCGGATATATCGATGTTGTCGAGCTCTGGCAACAGAAAGTCGGTCTATACCTGAGACCATTGACGGTAATGGTGTCTGCTTCCTCATTTCGAAACCGCACCAAACAGTCAATCATTGTGGATGCGCATTAATGCTTTGTGGAACATTTGTGGATTGTGTTCGCTCCAATAACGGTAATTTTGCTTGTTGGCATATAACCGCTGAGCCAAAAATGGGCCCCGTCCGAGAAGATGATTTTTTAGACAGAATCCGGATCTCCGGCTTACATTTCTAGCGCCCAATTAGCGAACTCACGGCATTGTCTATGCGTCAGCATAATCTAGGCCTAGTCTAGGCTAGATGTTGGCCCAAATCCAACTGCAAAATAAGCCGGATTTATTCTCTGGTGATGCCCAATTCAGCTAATCAGCGCCGAATCGACATTTCTGGATCTTCTTCGATACTGGCCGCTACGGCGGCTATGTTCTCTTCATTTCGCACTAATCTCTGTCTGGTCGGTGGCTTAAGGTCCAAACGAGTGTACTCACGCTCAAACTTTTCCACGGTGCGACGTATTGCCTGCACACTGAAGCAATGATGACGACCGACCTCACGATGAAATGGCAAACCCTTCTGAATATTTGGACAGCTGGATGTCATTGGTTACTTTGACAGCTGCTGAAACCATAACAATTGAACTTGTTGTATTTCAAAGGCATTTGACATACTTTGACATTAAGCCCTTTTGGGCGATGTCAAGTTTACAATTCACCAAGGCCTTCGTCATTTTTATAAATGACCTCTTGTCTACAATGTCATTCTTTACTGATGACGAAACTCTCTTATTTGTTTCCTTACTCACATCCCTGTTCTTCGGACGTAGAGGAGGAAGGGAAACGTCCGACATCATAAACTCGAATTTAATGCTTCCAAAACCCAATTAAGCGAAACCCAATTCTCGAACCATTATCCATGGTAATTTAGAAATATTTGACGCGACAGCTCATAGGGACTGGCTCTTTTTTTTTTGCAACCATTCATGACGTGCTTGTTATATTTTTTCGCAGTAATCGGAGGGACTTAGGTTTTTTTTTTTTTTTTTTTTTTAATTGTCAATTCCGAACAGTGACGGATTGAGAAGGTTTTTTCATGATAAACTACTGGAGGTTTTCTTTTCCTGATTCGAACCCCTACATAGTGTCATTTTGCTTAGTAGTTGTACAACTAAAACAATTTACCATGCCATTATTTATAATTAATAAAGCATAGCATACACTTTTGCAATTTGAAACACATTGAACTGCAACATTTTGCATCAATAATCATTTTTACTGTATGAGTGTGTCGAATCTGTTTAGTCAAACTTTAATATCTTGTGCCATGGTTGGTCTACGAAAAAAAAAAGTCAGCAGATATTGGCTGTCGTGTATGAACTCACCCTTATATTCTCAGACTATAATGTCATATGTAGCTAAGGAAAGCAGGATTTTTCTGCGAATTTTTCGAAATTAATTGTCGAATTTTTTATTTATTTTTTTTGTATGCCGAAATCATAGCTGTTCTGGTGACAGCCAAACGGACTGATATTTGGTCTTCACTTAGATCCCTGAAAATTAATTTTGTACCCCTAGCAGAGGGTTATCCAGTCTAAAAACGAAGGCAAAGTTTGGTTGTTGTTCGGCCTCCCTGAACCTGGATCTTTTTCGATAGATCGTCCAGGTTGTTGAAATGGAGTTCACCAAGTGCCGTATTTCTGGTGAATGTAGGTAGATCATCCCCTATTTTATTCCCGTGTGCCGGGACCCACCAGAGTGTTACATTGATTCTCTCGACTATCTCGGGTAAAAGCCAAAAATTCGATAGAAACTCATTACCGTCCACGGATGAAAAGCTTGGGCATTTCAGCGGCAACGTCTGTGGAACGCGGTGCGGTCAACTCGTCATGGTAACGTTTTACTGTGGATGAAGGGACTTAGATACCAGTTAGGCTGGACACAACCGTGGTTGGGAAGTCTTATTGACCGGATAATGTTGGTTTCTAGCGCTTAGATCCAGGAGCCCATTTCAAATTGAAATTACATTTGGATTGATGGGCTCTCTGCTAGCCCCCAGAGTCATCTCTTGAGGGGATGAGCGTTTTTTAACGCTTAAGCTTATGGGATTTGAAAACTATAGATTATAATAGTTCTAAAATATTCTGTCTTGTGTGTGATTAGAACGGTATACATTTCCCATATATACATACACGTATGCTTGTCATTTAACTCGGAAATAAATTATCTAATTAGCTGAACGCGTGCACCCCCATATTTAAATTATGACGTACACACACACACTTGACTGATGTGTTATGTTTGCTGCACATGTTTTATATTCACAGTGATGATCATTGTGATGATGTGAGATGTAGTTCAGGCCATCACACTCAATAATATCGATTGAATTGACCTTTTGACATTTTTAATATTCCGATTGATAAATTAAGACGGAGATGCTCTAATTTTCCTATCTTGTCTGTGTGTATGGAATAAAAAAAAAAAAAAAAATAATAATAATAATTAAACCAGTGTCACTACAAGTGTAGTTTTGAGAAGTGTATCATGTCGTTACGGCGTAAGATCGAATTTTTCTAGACTTAAATCGGTTACAGCTTTATTCAAAGTGTGATTCAATGCAATTTCTTGAAATGTTTTCGAAAATAACAGTTCAGCACCTCAACTAACGAGCCTCTCCTGTTAGGCCGGTCATTAGCTAACCGCCTCCAGTTACGCATTCCAAGTTGGTTGGGGTCCCCTTCTACTTGTGTGTTCTACCCCAGGGCGTTGTCCCTTCGAATTAGATTCGAAAATTCTTCGGGCCGGAGCGTTGGTGTCCATTCGTTTCCCAGCTTATGTTTGACTGGTTTGATCGTTGAATCGCCTACTCTAAAGCCCGTCAACGCAAGCGGGACCGAACATCTTACCAAATCTACGATCGGTATCTTCATTCATCTTCGATAGCGTCCATGCTTCATTAAGGTCTTGTATAGGGCCGAGCCTTACTACTCAATTGCATTTTCAGTCCAAAGGAACACCGATTGATTTCTGGACGAGATGCCGCAGAGTCAAGGTAGACACTCGATTCGTCGATGTTGGGTGTCCCTTGTTGGTGACAGGAAACACTTAGTTCCGCCCTCGTTAACCGCTTTACTCATTTTGGCTGTTTCTGTTTCAATAATCACCAATGCACCGGTGAGACAGCTCACCGAGTTCAGCCGATTAGATCAAATTTGAGAAACTGTGCGCCTCTGGTGTTGGCTTGAAAGTTTCAAGTAACATGTCAAAGAAGTCGCCTGACAGCGTGTCTAAATCCTGTAACGGAGGTCCCTTTGAGAATGAAAAACGATCGCTGATCCATCAAGATGCCAAAAGTTGACATGACTCTATATAGCTCGCCTCTATAAATGCTATCATAGGCTGTCTTTACATCGATAAAGAGATGGTGTGTAGCAATTTGGACTTTTTGGGTTTTCTCTAGGATCTCCAGAAAGCGACCACACTGGATGGGGCCGATCAAGTTGCTGACAAGTGGTTTCAGACGTTCACACAATATGTTCGATAGGATCTTCTTAGCGTTGAGGGCGTCTCCATCCTTTTGGATCAGGCAAACTATACTGAGATTCAAGTCATCAGGCATACATTGGTGTATGCCATTTCCGGCTGTTTAAAATAGCTCGACCGATAGACCTTCTAATTCAGCAGCCTTGCTGGATTTCAGTTTGGACATTCCGTTGACATTTTACTAAATTCAACAATAGATCCCCGGTCACTCTACATAAGCCATCGATAATCCCTCTTAAGTAATATCAAACTAGTTGGCAGTCAAAACACCACACATTCAGTTAACGTCCATCCATTAAGTCTACCACTAAATCCTCTCCAACTCACTCACTCTCTCTCTCTCTTTGTGTGTAATGCACTTATAAATATTTTATTATAATCATTAATAACACCATCAGTACCATTAATAGTACTAATATAATAGGAGAATAACAAGGCCGTTGAGAGGCTATAGCAAGGAGGGTTCGCAATAATATCACATCCCTTATAAATAGTATAATAATTTTTTTTTTTTTTTTTTTTTTTTGTGTATGTGTCTGTTTTTGCTCTCAAGAAGGGGGAGAGAGTGGTTAGGGAAAATGAAAAACCAATGAGGCGGCAATGATGACGAAATGGTCATGATGAAATGACTTGTGGTTATGTTGTTGCTAACCTGTAAAATTGTACCCGTACGCGTAACAGGTACTCTAACTGATGATATTAATATAAAGAGGGTCCTCCAATTGTTAGTTGTTCTTTTTTGTCTATATGTGTGTATAATAAGCGGAAAGAGGGAAAAATTGTACTCAAGGGAAAGTTACCCTAGGAAGTAGTGTTGAAACACAGGGGTTTGGTTTGTGATTATATACATACGGTTGTATGGAACATACATATGTACATGTGGTGTCTATCGTTTCCTTGATTTACTTTGATTTGGTTTTCGAATCCAAACACCACCACTTAAGGATCTACATTCAATTTATATACGAACACAGTTCGGCTGACAAAATAAACATACACATGCGCGTACATATACACACACACACTTTGTCAAAAGGAAACTCAATTGATTCATTACAAATGCGGTTAGTCGGTTGTTCGGTTTGTTGGTTAATTTATTGAATGATTGGTTGCTGTGCGTCTATCACAGCTCCCATCATCGGCCGAATATCCAATCAATTATTACTGGGGGGGGGGGGGGCGCAGACGAAAAGTAAGGTAGGCATTCAGGTGATAATTGGATTTATTTACTTAGTTTTTTATTTACTGACACCCATCCGGTTGTGTTTGGGCTTCAATCTTAGATATTAAGATAGATAGACAGTCTTACAACAGATGACTCTATACAAATTATCTCGTTACATTAGGGCTTCTTTTTTATCTTTTGAAAGTTGCTGATCCAAATGTGTACTTTTGCCTAGTTAGGCGAGAGAAGCAGTCTTTTGCCGTTAACACAAGCTGGATCTCAAACGTTCCCACTGTCTTATCAGACGGAAAAGATTGCCAATAAGCACCTTAGTGGGTGTCATTAGGGGGACACTGTACCATCGGCAAGCATGCCTATAGGCTAGGCCTCCTTTACAACGACTTCTGCAGAAGCTGCATGGAATAGGGGGAGGAGGAGATGATTCTCCACCTTCTCTGTACATGTCCGGCCCTTTCAGCTCGAAGAAGAGTCAGCTTCTTCAACAACCTAAGTGAACTGGCTGACATCAACATAGGCAGTCTCCAGCGCTTCATAGTAAGCTCCGGCTGGTTCTGCGAGTAGTATTTCTGGTGAAATTCAGATCTAAGTGAGGCTGCACCTGCAACCTGCTACTCCTACCCAACCTAACCTCGTCTTGGATAAGTCTATAAATATGTATTCAACGTTCCTATTCGTTACAGCTTGTCTGCTACTATCGAATTAGGTGAACCTGTTTATTGCGCCTTGAGCAGAATCCCTTCGCATGATTTTTTATGCACCATCTGGAGGTCGCTACACTCAGACTCCACTGGATCGCCCATTTGTGAAAAAAAGTGCGGTTTGCGTCATCTCCTGGAGAGGCGGCAAGTCGAGCTCTCAACTCTTCCCATGCAAAATATGGAGGTACACATTGAAGTTTCGATGTACGGTTAGTTTACTTTGTCATGTTTCCGGTCCATTCAGTAACACTCCTTATCAGTCTCGCCGTCCACCGTCCTCTAGTTGCTCCTTCGTCGTTTGTACTCCTTTTTCAACTTTTTGTTCGTAGACAAACTTCCTCTCAGTCCATTGGAGATCGACTCGCGGAGAGTGACTGGTTTCGATACCGTACAGTAAAAGCTTGCTGCTCGGAAGAAATGCTTGAAACTGGTGAGCCTGCCAGAGACACAAGAAGCGTTGATGCGCCGTTTTGATTGCTATTCGGAGTTTCCGGTACTTCTCTTGCCTGAGTGCATGTGTGGTCGAAATAAGAAATCTTCGTCTCCTACATTTGCCATGAGTCTGCCATCAAGTGACCTTTGAGGTCTTAACTTCTGGATCTGTCTCTTCTAGTCAGAAGGACTATCTCTGTCTTCTCTGCCAAAGTTTTCTATCCAGGCATGCACGCAACGTTTCATAACTTCCTTTAGCTTTCTCTGTGCATCTTCGGTATCTCTTCGGGCATCTCCATACGGGGAATGGGATGAATGAGATTTCAAAGATCGTCAGGTCCTAGGATTGAGCCCTTCCTTTCTTAGAAATCCATCGTCTTTGTTGTATAACAGCTCCCGGTCTTTGCCATAGTCCTTTACCATTCACAGGAGATGAATCTACCTGGCTGAGTTGAATCCATTTCTTGTATCGAGGGTTGCCAACAACACGATTTAGCGGTAATTGCTCTTTTGGTGCCTCGTGGGCGGCCTACACCACTTTCCTGTTTTTTTCTAAAGTTTCTGCTGGAAAGATGGTCTAACAGGATGTGAGTTAGAAAGAGTGTGGCCACAATCTTTTTTTTATTAATTTTTTCCAGGGCTGGCTGCCTATGCCCCGATTTTGCGCCCGCATTACCACCGCATATAGCCTAATCCACAGAGGTCTCTGTTGACGTCCGTCTTATAGGGGTTTTCCCGTTTTTTTTTGCTCGTTTCGTTGGCCCCCTTGAGTTTGAATTTCGCGATTTTGTACTCCGCTATTGCGTCTTCTGGGGATTTCTTCCCCCCTTTGAATACCGTTAGAAGGTAACGGCTATGTAAGCCTACAATTCCATGCTTTCTCCCGTTCATCAGGTGTCATAAAAGTTCAAGCCTTGGTCAATATTCGCAGGAATGTTAAACCTACCGTTAAAAGTGACTAGTGATTTTTTTTATTTTTTTTAAACTCCTCACATTGAAGGGATAAATTCACAAAATAAACATTGACACCGAAGATTTTCTCCTACATAATACATTTGTTAAATACAAACATTATAAAACGTTTAAGGACCAAAAGGAACAAGCAAAAACTGGACAAATACGTAATGTTCATCTAAACAATTTCCTATCATCTGTGGAATGTTTTTCTTTTGCCTAAATTCTATTTCTCCAGAGGATATGTTTTACTTTTCATACGGGTGTGAGTTAAAGGAAATGATAGAGAGAAAAAAAAAAGGATAATGTCTATCCTAACAATGCGTGTAATCTAGGCCCACACGAAGGAATTGAAAGAAAAACTGGATTTTTTATTTATTTATTTGTGTCTTGTTGTGTTGGACACAAAATACTCCAACATGGAGGGATAATGATTTCTACTGTGGAAAGAAGATGGTCCTGTTTTTCGATTTTGTGTTTACTTTACCTTTTTTTTTTTTTTGTTCACTCCCTTTTGTAAACATTCTTTTGTATTTATTTACATTAGTTTTTCATCGACCTCCCATAATACACACGGTAAAAGTCTGTCCAGCTATATAAGATTCGGGTGTAGTTTATCTGGCGTGTATCATTGTTTTTCTTTTCCTTAAAAAAAAACTTTCACTCTGTGGTAGGCTTGGGTTCGGGGTTTCCATGTGTACACAGTATGGTCCTATATGTATTTTGGAAATAGTAATCTAAAACCGCAGGTAGGTGTGAACAGTCAACCCGTCACTAGATATGGTTGTATAAGTATAAATGTTAGTTTATCTTTATCTAGACAAAATCGTTGACAACATTTAACTGGGATAAGTTCAATCAGCAGATTGCGTCTTGTACATTTGTTGAAAAATAAGAAATACTAGCTTTTACCCACGTCTTCACCCACCTATAACTTGTGAAGTTACACTTTAGCAACCAGAAGTAGCCTGTACTGTAACTCGAAGTACAGCCACTCTGTGTGCAAAATTTTAAGTTTATTAGTCAGAGGACGAAACAAACAAACGGACAACGTTTCACTTTTATAATACTATTAGTAGAAAGTAGGATAGTAGGATTCGGTAGTCGGAAATATTGCCACTGCAACTTCTACTCCAATTTGTTCCTTCGCTGTTGACAGTGTCTAGGTTTTTTTAAACGATGCAAACAAAATACTTAACCCTTTCTGATCTGGCTTCAATCTGTAAGGCGTTCATAGATTCTCGAGAAAGTCCAAGTTTTGTTGCGCTGAGAACTTCTCTAATAGTTCCACTTGCCAATAGACATTTATGCTATGCACCACCAGCCTTCGCAGCCTTTCTTAATCTTAACTGACACGGAGCTTTCCACTGAAAATGACTTCAACAAGGTTATAAGCCCTAGTTAGCACCAAGTCTTCTTTAATGACGGCTTTAAAACAGCCGAAGGTGTTGACATTCAGCAAACCTTCAGTCTCCCTTATCACTGTAGTAGTGTCTTTCGAGCCAAGTCACGGCTATCAATTAGACCGTTGTATCACACACATACGTATGTAATGACTTATATCAATCAGTCAAGCTGCGATCAGATTCCTTATATCCAGCATAACAAAATCTAGGGCAGGGAAGGACTGCCGCGTGTCTCTTAATGAAGTCGTTAAACACTATAATGTCACACTTTGTTCGGTCGCTGGTCACAGTGACATTCCAGGAAACTACGCTGGACAAAGTTCTCATTTCAATGTACAATCAGTAGGAAGCTCGATCATAGGTCGTTTGTTAAACACCTGATTCATACCGCTGCTCCGTCGAAAACAAATCATAGACACGGCAACATCATGATTATTGTAATAGGTTAATGTGGCCTATCTTCGATCCTAAAAAGAGACTAACTAACGTCCAAACAGGACATTGCATCCTAGGCAGACTTGGATATTGTCTGGAGCGACTTCTGCCGGAAGAAGCTATTGTACAGTGTTCCTCTGCACGTGTCTGCACGATCTGAACTACGTTAGGAAATCTAAATGGTTTCAGTGGTATCATTACCTCTCCTCGGAGGAGCACTTCTAATTAACTCATTCGCCCAAAGCTTGAGTACAATACTCACATCTGGTCTGGTGTATTCAAAAACGTGCGTCAAGTCTTATTGGTGTGACAGGGACATTGCGAATTCAATCGACTTAATCGCTTAAACACCGGAGATTGGAGACACTGTTTTATCGAAAAGTGCACACGTCATGACTCGAATAATCATCAGTTAACCCTTAAGATTCGTCCTTAGGAAGCTATGTGTTTCCACACCACAACAACCTGCAAGCATTTCAAACCAACGTGCATCGATACCTCTTTCGTGTCTCCTCGAATTTCCCTAATGCCTGTGTTCTAGTTTAAAGGTAGACATAGAGGTAAACAGTGGACCCTTTAGAGTGCCTTTGAAGCCTTCTGTTGGTACAATAGCTTGAAGGCAATTCGAATACAAGTTCAAGTCCTGAATCAGAATCATTTTCCGAGTTTTGACACAAAGTGAAGGTGGTCGTCGTGGCTTATTGGTTCGTACGTTGGACCACCAAACGCTCTCGAAACCACCAAACGTTTTTTTTTGTGGCACCACCTCTTCGCAAGCATGACAAACATGTATAATCCGTCATGAAAAGCTTCTCAACCCGCCGTTGGGAGTCGGCAGTAAAACTGTAGGTCCCTTCCATTCGTGCGAAGAATATGACACACACTACACGAATGGATGTGAGAAGCTAGGCTTTCTACGAGCTCTCGCGTCAAATATTTGTTTATTTGCTTGGAGGTCCTAGAGCTGTTAAGAATGTTTATGAAAGTCCTATTTCCTGTCAAGTTTGAGAAAATTTGCACTTTGAAGCAAGTCAGACTTATGTGTCTTAAATTCTTAAATATGGCAGCCACTCTGTCTAGAGCCAGTGTCAGCTATCAAATTGAAGCCTTGTAGTAGTATCGGGAATATAAGTCTCAATCCAACTTCCCTCATCCGTCGCCCCTAAAGGTTTGTTGAATAAATTCAAATTTAGCGAATTGTGTCAAAGCATGGCTTAATCTAACTTATTCTTAGCACCGTGTCCTTGATACAAATACTTCCTGTTTAAAATGGTCTCGCGGATTTATTCTTACCTTTAAGAAGTTTTGTAAGGGGTGTTTTATTTTGTGTGTGTGTCTATGTGTGTGTATTATATATGTAATTCGTTTCGATAGATTTATTTTTAAGGGGAGGAGCTTGTTTCATTTCACCAACCACCCCCACTTATGAATTCCAGGAATGGGGTAGTTTTTACCCTAGCAATTGAGTTATGTTGGTGTGGGTACGAAGGATACACTTACATGTGAGATACTAATGACAAAGCAATGATAGATTTGCTAGAACACTTTTTTTTTTTTTTTTCAATTTTCAGATGTAAAAGACTTAGTCTCAGCTTTAAGTAGAAATCAAGTTGGAAAGTCGGCATAGATAAGGCAATCTCTACAGCTTAACCCAAACCAAAAGCAGTTAACTAATATTTTGTGCCTTAAGTTAAGAGAAAAGTGACAGGTTTAGTGTAGTCTATACCGATTCGCATTGTGTTAGGTAAGGAAGCTAGTTAGCGTATACTGTTGACGCACTTAGACTAGTACTAGGTCCTGAGGTAGATCTAGGAGCAATTTTTCTAGCTTTTGATAAAGCCAACTACGTATTTGTGATCTTGTTGTGCTAAGATTAGAAGAAAAAAAAGCCACCGAGATGATTCCGTCTTTTGAGATAGAGCGCTGGACAGGTACAGAGAAAATGGAGTAGAAAGTTCTACAGAAATAATTTGTGGAGAGGCCCAGTTGAGTTGGCATGTCTGCTTACATAGAATTGACCTGCGACTTTGAGTTTAATCTTAAAAGAATCGAGGCTCTCTTGTAATATCACACAATATAAATCCGTTGAGACAGCCGAGGCAGCACTTAAACACATCCGAAATGTGACATCCAGACCACAACTTGTTGAAGAATTTAAAGAAAAAAAAATCAAGATGCTTGTCAATCACAATGAATGACATCCGTCTTATGTTACCTAGTTACAAAGGTTTCACGGTAAACGAGGAAGCTGACGCAGGCGATAGAGCGCACGACCGACAATGGGAGTCATACTGACTCTGCGACTGACGTAAATGGCACTGCGACCTGACAAATCTATTGTGCCTGAAGGCAGTTAAACAAGGAGATCCTCTATCCTCCTAATGAAGTTGAAGGATATCTCCAGTCGAGGCACTATGAATGTCCTTCGGTGTTAGGAATTCCTTGGGGGAGAAAACGTTTCCTGACTCTGCAGACAGCCACGCGCTCACATAGTACGTGTTTCGCTGATTCGTCTTCCTCTAAGCAGAGTCGGTATTCAGATTCCTGAACTATATTTAGTTTATGTAAGTGATATCTGAGGCTGCAAGCCCTCTGATATCGTCCCTTTTGTAGTTGTTTAGGGCTCAGATGGCTCTTTTAGCCTGTCAAAGTCCCTGAATGCAGTTCCAGTAGGATAAGAAGTCTCGTTTTTTCCAGCTGTCCAGACTCGTTCTGAACGCGGAAATAGGAATGCCGCAGAACGGTTCAGCACCTATGTACCTTTCTGAAGAACCTTTCCTGGCAAGTTGGTCTGCAATTTCATTGTCTTCAATGCCTCTGTGTCCTGGTATCCACTAAAGTTTGACTGTATTCCGCTTTGAGAACGGCCTTAGAGTTACAATAATGGGAACTCGGTGCTTTGAGCGCTGTTTGACTGTCGGCGAGTATATTGATGGTTACGCCGGAATCGAGAATGATAGTGGCGCAAGTATCGATGGCATGTAATTCTGCCTGAAAGACGCTGGGAAACATTCCAAGTGCCTTTGAGACCTCCCAGACTCCCAGGTCTCCGGTTTCCCAGGAGTTACGGTTCGGGATCTCAATCCCGTACTTCCTGCCAAAACAGAGTAACCTGGGCATAAAGTCCGTGCTAATCATTTCGAGCTCGGCGAAATCAGATAGGATACGGATCATGTGACCCGTAAGTCTGCTTAGCTGGATTCCTGTAAAGCGTTGGAGGTTAACTGCTCTTTTTTGACAAATATGTGGAATGGGGTAAGACCAATGAGTGCCTCTAGGGCTGCCGTAGGGCAAGTTCGCATCCTGTGATAGACTATGGGAATAGGGGATAATTGAAAAGAAATTGATGGCAAAAATATTGAAAATCTACTACAACTAAGGAACCTAATGTGTTTATATTTTCATCCGATAAAGCAGCAGTCTAGGATAATTCGCAAAATTTTAGTATAAAAGTCTTTTAGTCACCAAGTATTATCCTTATTTTCTACTTATTGTGTTAAACTAAATCGCATCACAGGAATTTAAGAATTTACTCCTCCCCCTTGGTTTGCTTTCTATAGAATTTCATCGGTGTGGCACATTGTTTATAATGGTTAAGAGGAAAAAAATATATATATTCCTCACAGCAACTACAATTGTTCCCAATTGTAAGAAGCACCTTCGTATTTATTTCTGTCGCCTTTAAAATATATCCTTAGGCGTTGTCATAGTCATAAGTCTGTACTATGCTGTTTCATCAGGACAATGGTGTTATTATCTCCTCTACAGTTATTACAATATTTACGTACCTATAGTTTTCTATTATTTTTTTTTTTACTGAAAAGTGGCGATGAAGCCTTTCTTCTATATCATCCTTTATTTAGCTAAGGAGTGAGAGTTAAAGAATTGGTCGTGAAGAAGGGGGGGGGGGGGTTCTATTATTTTTGTCGTGCAACTGTTGCAAATATGTAGAGTAGCAGACCCTCAACCAAACCAATGGTTGCATTATTTTGATTTACAGTTTTCTACAAGTAAAAATTAATTATTTTTTCTTTATATAAATACTAAAGATATCCATATAGTATTTTCTATAGAAAAAATTCTAAGAGAGTGCATTTACATATACTTAAGCTTTCATTTGGATTTGTTTTTCTTTGTCATTCATACTTCTGATATTATCCATTCGGTTTTTGTGAAGTTTTGTTGTTTTCTTAATCAAAATCTAGGAATGGTGGGGTGTCTTTTATCGTCACGACCACCCATCATCCACGCATTTTGTTTCACCCGTCTATTCACATTACTTGAGAAAAAAAAAAGGACGATATGGTTTATGCACTTGTTTTCTTATGTTATTCCCTTATACGAGTGGGCTATGTATGTATATGGATGTACATACACATCGAAGGATCAATTTTCCGCTCACAGGCAGCCTGCGTCAATATCAAATGCAGAAGGGAAGAGAATTTCTTTTGATCAATTTTATTTAATTTTTTTTTTTTTGCGTCACACTGAGACTGGAATGGTAGTTAGTTATACAGAAAATGGGGTGCTGTCACGTTGTAAATGTAATCAAAATCATTGTCGTCCAAAAACGAGAGGTGTTACAGTGATTTCTTGTTAAGTTTTGATGGTGGATTGGTTGCATCATTACGAGGAATCGGGACCTTAAATCAAAACATTGACATTCCTTCATTCTGACTTTAGAACAGATCCACTGGTGATTTGATGATTTATCTCAAGAAGTGGAACGAATCTCTCTATTGCTTTGGTGAAAGTAAAATTCTTGTATTTCAAATGGCATTTGACAGAGTTTGGCATTCAGCTCTTTAAAAACTAACTTCTGGGCCGTTGAATTCAAGTTGTTTTTGACGATGTCAACAAGACTTCGTTAAATCTCCAACTCTTTCGTCATTTTGTCTACCTGACCTTTTGTCTACAATGTCATCCTTCACTGATGACGATGCGCTAAATTTCTCTTATTTGTTTCCTTATTCACGTCCTTGCTAATCAAACGTTGAAATAGTATTCACCGAGGGCCGTTTTCCTTGTTCTGTATAGGCTGGGACGTTCACATAGGAAGTGGGTTGTGTTCTCTTTCACGTCTGTATTTTCGGAGCCTCTGCATAGTTCGTCTTTACTTAAGCGCATTCTTCTAAGATGGGCCGCCAGTAGGTTGTGGCCTGTGATAATCCCTATGAAGAGTACGAAGTTTCCACATTCACGTCCCTCTGCTAATCAAACGTAGATTAGGAAGGGAAACGTATGGATGTTAAACACAAAAAAGGTTCTGCATCAACCTTCAAGCACAGCGAAAGGCTGTATAAACAATTGGCTAAAAGTCAAAGCACAACATTACTGGACAGAAACGGAAGGCTGTTACAAGCCAAAGCTTTTATATCAATTTCTTCCCAAAAAAGAACGAAACAACTTCTTTCTTACCGTACACTGCTGGTTTAAAAACCATCTCATGACCATGGGAATAGCACAAGATAACACTTGTAGGATGTGTAACGAGGACGAAGAATCAGCACAGCACATACTATGTCAGTGTAACTGCCTCATGAGAAGACGTCATCGTTTTCTAGGTAAATACTTCCTCGTGGCGGAAGATATTACCACCAGCTTACCCAAAGACATCGGCGGTTTTATCGCGAATAGGATAGCACAATAGGACCACTTGCGGCCGCAGTGATAAGGGACTAAGGACCACCTTGAATCCTAGTCTAAACACATTAAATGGAATTGAATGCTTCCAAAACCCATTTAAGCGAAATCCAATTCTCGAACCATTATCCATGAACGGAACCTACATCGCCGTAGCCTAAAGGCTAAAGTGAGGAGGAATCGATATTGCCATCTAGTAGTTGTTGGATAAATTAGCTATCCAGCGTAGGTTTGTTCCGTTTGCTTTGCGTGGTCTTCCTTGGATTGATCCTTGTCGGAAACTTTTCGACGGTTTTCTAAGACAGTCTACATAGGGAGGTAGGTTATAAGGATGGGGTGACTAAAGAAGAGTAATAGAATACAAATTAGCGATTTTTAGTATTCTTTTCTGTCTGTCTGTTTGTTTGTTCGCGCACATCTCCGAAACTACTTAACGGATTTTCATGTAGTTTCCACAGGTGGACAGAGCATAATTTGGAGCAGCATATAGCATATGTATAGATATCGGATAAAAAAGTTATCGTCATTTAAAGATTTTTGGAATTAACTTTTGTATGTTAGAAAAGTTAGAAGTTAAGGGTTGAAGGCCTATAGACGTCACGAACGATTGTTTTAAAGCAAAAAAAAAAAATTAGAAAATTTTGGAAAGTACGCTATAGAGCGTATAATTCTACAATAAAAATAAAGAAACACGTGTTTCACCGTTTTTCAAAATTACGAATACGGGCCAAGATACAGAGTGTTAAAGTTTGCAGATTTAAAGTATGCGTAACTGTAGCCATCGTAGTGATCGTGTGTTGTTTTTGTTTTGCCGAGTTGGGCAAAGGTAGTAGTTTATTTGCATTCGGAGTTCGTGGTAATTCGAAGGGGAACAAGTGTGAACGATGATTTGGTTGGATGGATCTTTAAGTATCTGAGGAACTTCTCAACGGATTTCAAAAATTCTATATTGGAAAGTGTGACACATTTTGCTACCTTTCATCTTTGAAAGTTCCATAGGGACAGCCGATTTATTCACCGCGGGTGAACTGCTGGTACGTAAGACGTGTAGTGCTTCATCGGTTCACCTTTAAGCCTACTTTTGGATTTACTACTGTCAAATATGAAGATTCCTTCTTTAGCCGTACAACACGAATGTGGAAATATTTAAATGAATTAATCTCCAAATGGCCTGTTACAACCACATATAAGTATATATTGTATACGTTTCCATTTCTGGTTAAATATCTTATCAACATTTTGGGTATATGTTTACATATATTCTTTGCGAATTGATTCGGGAGAGAGGGGGGCTCCAATGCTTTATGTTTTGCTCTATCTTGCAAAATATTTTCTTTCATTGCATTACCAATGATATCCTTACTTCAGTCGTATTAAACTACGTATGTATGTACAGAGGTTTCATTAAAAATGCAGAAACAAAAAAATAAATAAATTAAAAAAAAATTCATGAGTAAACATTCGTTTTGCACAGAAAAGAGAGTACCAACATGAAGGAAATGTTTTTATATTTTTTTTTATCTACTTTCTGAATGGAATGGAGAGTTTTCTTTAATTTCTTTGGGGAAATGGATGACCAAACGAATAGAGATTGGTCTGGTTCTGAAAAGCTCATTTAAATTTTTTTTTATTTTTTTTTATGAAGTTGCACAGGTTTTGGTTGATAGAATTTATATTTGTTTGTTTATTTTTTTTAATAAGAGCATTTTAAAATATAAAAAAGAAGAAAATAGAAATAAAATTTTATCATTTACCGTTCAGAATTAATTAAATTTAATTACACGCTCAGGTAAATATATGTTTAAGTAAAACAGCCATAAATATGGTATTTGTTGTGTTTGTGGTAGGACCTTAGGCGAAAGAAATTTAAAACATGGCGATCGAAGTGTCATCGAGTCTCGATTAATGTCAAAATATATGTACAGGGTGGCGCATTCTTTCTCAGGAATCGTACTATCCTACTTCCAACTAATATTATAAAAGTGAAACGTTGTCCGTTTGTTTGTTTGTTCCTCTGTAACACGAAAACTACAGAACCAATCAATTTCAAATTTTACACACAGAGTGGCTGTACTTCGGGTCACAGTATACTTTTGGTCATTAAAGTGTAACTTCATAAATCATAGGTGGGCGAAGCCACGGATATAAGCTAGTAATATATATTTTCTTTAAAATAGGTAGGTAGGTAGGTTGAAGAGGTGGATGCATCGCGTGATACAGCCCTCACTCGGATCTCTTGGATCAATTGTGTTCCTCTGACGTGGAGAGTCCATTCTAAAAAGACAAAAAGAAAGGAAAGGTCTGGGTGAATGCAATTACGATCGTTCGGCCTCCCTGAACCATCCTGAATTCGTTGTCAATTTTAGAATGGCTTTTGGTGACTTCTTAGACAGGATGCGCAGGTCGTTGAAATAGTATTCACCGAGGGCTGTCTTCCTTGTTCTTTATAGGCAGGGATATTCGCATAGGAAGTTCCGCGGACATTCCGCGTCTATGCTAGCGCAGACTTTGCATAGTTCGTCTGTACTTAAGGGCATTCTTCTAAGGTGGGCCGCTAGTAGGTTGTGACCTGTGATGATCCCTGTGAAGAGAGCTAAGTTTGATCTGTCTGGCGCAAGAATGTGCCCCGTTTTTATCTTGTAGATATTTGTCAGAGTTTCCTGGAGATGCGGCATGATGAGAGTGCGCTCCATCTCTCATCAGCTTGTCTTTAGAAGTTTAATGCAATGCTAAATTTGAAGAGAACTAGGGAGGTCGGCCAGTGATAGGTCCTGTTCCGAACCCTTCCTGGCTTATTCATCCGCCATTTCATTCCTGTGGATACTTTTATGTCCCGGAATCCACCAGAGTGTTACGTTGTGGTTCACGATGAGGGTTTTGAGCTCTTCGCGACAGCGTTTCACAATTTTTGACATAACTAGTGTGGATGAAATGGCCGCTATAAAGGCTTGCTTGTCTATGTAAATGTCGATGGGTTTTCTAGAGACTAGCTTCATTGATAGTTCACGGGCTGCCCTGGCGATGGCTAGGACTTCTGTTTGGAACACGCTCCCGTGTTTCGGAAGTCTTATTGACCGCTTTATGTTGGGTTCTAGTGAGTAGATCCCAGAGCCTACTCCTTCAACGGTTTTTGACCCGTCTGTGAAAATCGAAATTTTCGTCGGGTTGTTAACCTTCCCGCTGGCCCGCTCGTCTTTTGAAGGGATGATTCTTTTTATGCTTAGGCTGAAGTCAGGAGATTCAGTTTCTAGCTTTGCCCAACTTGCTATTTTTCGATGGCCCTTGTCGCTCACTTTCCAGAGATTGGATTGTTTTTTATGCAGGGCACTGTTCACGGCTGCTTCCTTTAGGTAGAGGTCTAATGGAATCAGCGCGAGAATAGTTTCCAGGGCTGCAGTTGGGGTAGTTCTGATGGCGCCAGTGATGCCTATATATGCAAGTCGTTGAATTTTGGGAAGTGCTTTGAGATTAATTGTTTTCTCTGCTGCAGGTCACCAGATTAGGCATCCGTAAGTTTGGATGGGCCTGACAGTGGCTGTGTCCAGTGGGTGATGGCTAGTTTAGGACCCCATTTCTTACCAAGCACGACATATATAGATATGTATAGCTGATTGAGGAGTAAAGCTCAACAATCGCAAGTATCTGAGAACCGAATTAAAAAATGTAAAACTACTATACATCAACGCGATGGCCACAACAGAAGCATCAAATAGGTCCAATAGCAGAACCGTTTATAGAATTTCCAAAGAGCTGACAGATGGTCGAAGCTCTAGACCTTACCCGGCTGAGATCCAATTTAGGAGATTAAGGGAACAAAGTATTTGTTAGCAATATGTTACTAAATCAGAATGACCTATGAGATCACTACGGTGATTAAAGCACTGAAGAACAGCAAAGTGATGGGACTTGATGGCATTCTTACGGAGCTATTGATCTTTTCTTTTTTGTTTTGTTTTTTTAATAATTCACTAGCGCTAAAGGGGTTATGAATACCCTACCCTTATGATGCTATTCGCACAGCGCTAGTGTTGGTGTAGTTATTTTTTGAAACTCAGGTGGTATTAGATTTCAGTCGATTTGCTCCGAGGTTGGTGTCCAGAATAACTGGGGAGAATTATTGGTACTGTTGCCATTGCTTATAATTCACAGTATTTCCTTCGTGCTTCCCATTTTTTTTTATATTGTAAGTGGGCCATATCTATTATAGAGTTGGCAATTGATAGAACGTCCTGGAGGATTCTTCCCTTGATAAGTCCAATCGGAAGGTAGACTTACTCCGCAAGTGAACCATCAAAGGTTGGGAACCTAGAGGGTAATAATTTCCTTACACTGTTGTCAACACTTTGGTGCCTTTGGTGGATTCGATTGTGGAACTGAGAGTTAGTATCTTACATGGCTCTCTAATCTCTAGTATTTCTTCCGTTCAGTTCCGTTGAGAAGACACCTGCTGCTTGGTATTTCGATGAGAGTGAGTTATTGTTCCCTTCCGACTTGTGTTTCGAAAGTGGACTTGGAAATTTGTATTAAATTTAAGTTTAACCTAGTTTGTAGGGTAGTTATGTTATGGTTATGTTTTCACTTGTGCCATCGCCTACTGTAAGGTATAAAAACACTTTGCAATTAAAAAGTTTTATCGGGTTTCCATTGATTGTTGAGTATGATGCATGTACACAAACCTAACAATCATATATTCCGTTTTCGTACATAATTTAAGTTATAACTCTCAATTGGGGGGATAAAAGACATAAACACATATGTATATACAGTGTGACACACATCTAACAAAAAACACACAACGATTCATAAACGCAAGAAGCATTAAATGAATAATTGAATGAAACAGAAAGAACATGATTGACACACAGAACGGAAGGAAAACAAAACAAGAGATATATGTTCTGTACATGTACTCACATAACATTGTACGTATTTGCAGCAGCATCGTTGTCGGGCGCACAAACATTTCATATTTTATAAAGTAATCTATCTTTTTCTTTTTAAAGTGGTGAAACGAATTAATTGTTCGTATCACGAAAATGAGCTGGAGGAACTAGTGTTTTCTGGTTGATGTTTGCGTAGGTTAGGTTAGGTTAGGTTAGATTAGAGAGCTAATCAGCGTATTGCGACCAACGCACTTAGACCAGTATAGCAGGTCCATTGTGATACCTCAGGATCCCTGTTCATTGAACCAGTGTGAGTTTTTGGTAAAGCGAACTAGGTTTTTAGTATCTTTTTATGTTAGATCGTTAGAATTGTTAAATATGAAGGCACCGAGATGGTTCTGTCTTTCGAGGGAGACCACTTGACTGGTACAGAGTACTTAAATGGAGGATTCTCCCTTTCGGCAGCTTCTGGAGAAATCATTTGAATGTATGCTTGCGTCTATTTAGTTAGCGGCGTCCCGTGATGACACCTTTTATGGTGTTGATGTGCAGTCGCTAGATACATCATACTACTTGTCCACCTAAGATTTGTTCTCTCGATAGCATTCAGCTTAATTTGAAGTTAACATATAGCAATCGGTATAGCCAAGGTATGATTGTTCCAAATTCGTCAGTCTTACAGTTTTTTCTAGAATATCTCTATGCTTCACCATCATTGTAAGAGATGATCGGCAATTTAGAAAAAATGACTTGATTACTGGCTCGACTGTCCAAAAAGATGCGGTTATCTATGGTAGATAACACTTTTATCTTAAACCTTCTTTAATCGCCAATATTTTCGCGGGGAACATGCTAAAATGATTCGAAAGACAGAGAAAATATCTCCACTTATGTATAACCGTCACAACGGTTCAAGGACAAATTCACTCACACTTCCTGCAGAAGGCCAACCTCCAATGGAGGGGGTTAATCAACTGTGCCACATCAAGAGTAGAACGAAAGGCCTCGGTCCGCCCAGATATCGCCAGAATCACGGCGATAATCTCACAGGGCATTAGCCAATTGAAGACCATGCGGCCAAACAGGGTATCCCATACAACCCCACTGAAAGAAACTCACTCTCATTTCCTCTGCAAATGTCCGGCACAAGGGTCAGACTTCGTTCACTAAACGACCTTAACGACATCTCGGTTAAAGGAATACGAGATATAAAACATTTTCTTAACACCACAGGCTGGATCTAGACACTTATAACATTGAGATGTTCCAAAAAAAAAATACTGTGAATTATAAGCAATGACAACAAACAGTACCAATAATTCTCCCCAGTTATTCTGGACACCACCCTCGGAGTAAAGATTGAAACCGTATACCTACTGAGTTTCAAAATCACATCACCAACACTAGTGCTGTGTGAATTGCATCATAAGGGTATTCATAACCCCTTTAGCACTAGTGAATTATAAAAAAAACCGACTGTCTTCTCTCACATCCTTAACAACACACACATCATCAACCAAATGACACGAGTCGTGGTAACAAAAAGGCTACTTGGGTTCATGTTCAACCGCCACCTCTACCTATCTATCTAGTACTGTCATATAGGTTTTGGATCCGTGCTCGGAATCCATCTTCTTCCCCAGAATGACCTACAAAAAAATGGTACCTAGTTCATAAAATTGTCAGATGAAAGAGCTAGTAAAGTCCGAAAGGTAAATCTATGCATTCGTACGGATATAGAACGCGCTTAAAGTGCTTAGCGCCTTACTCTTTAAGATTAACACTTAAATATTAACGCCACATTATAACTTGTCGTAATCGACCCGCCATTTGTGTTATTGTGTCGTTAAATATTCTAAATGATCTGTGCTTCGTTAAATTTAATATGTGTCATATGAGGGGTGTCACGATCGCAAAAAAACCCTAAAAAAAAAACAAAAAAACAACCACAAACTCAATCTAACTAAACTCTGTTGTTAGCTTCGATCGATTTTAAGTTTAAATCCTCTAACCGAGGTATCGTGTCGTGCGTCTCGGAAGAACTTTAAATAAATGTCATAAAACGAAACCGCACAGCATAATGAGAGAGAGACAATAAAATTAAAAAAAAATAAAAAATGTAGGACTGTGAGCTGTTTGGGGGTGCTGGGGGACGACTCTCTTTCTATTGTTTTTCCATTCGAGTGATCCAATCAGTAAGAACTTATGTGTGCGAACCGGCCGGCATGAGGGTGGGCTTATACAATACTCATTCTTGTTTTAAGCTTTCTTTGTTTCAATTGCCTGTACACATTGGCGGGATGGTGGGAGATGTGAAGGGGTGTAGATTTCTTGCTAAGATTTCTTATGCGTCACTTTCATATGGGGAAAAGAACCGACTGTATCCAAAAGCAATTATATATGTATGTATAGGTAAACATAAGAAAACATCAGTAACAGCAATGTAGTGCTCGGTGGCATGACAACTGCAGGAACAGGCATCATATAACGTTTTATTAAGTATTACTACATATTATTAGTATTTTTTATTTTTTGTAATTTTAAAACATACTTATGTGTATGTACACATACTATGTGGGACATTTGTTGTGTGCAAGCCTTTTAATCGTACTCGCACCATCGCATCGCACCAAACAACTTTTGCTGCGTACTTTTACACATCCCACCCGAGAGTCGACATATTATACGAGGTTTGCATATCTATCTATCTATCTATCTATCTATCTATGTATCTCAGCGACAATAACACAACACCGCTGGATTTATTTATTTATTTGTTTTGTTGCTGTTCGTCGTATGTATGTACATACATCTATATGTATGGCTTTGTGTGTGCATATTCGGTTTTTTTTTTATTTATTTTTTTTTCATAAAGCGCGCTTTGAAATGCTTTCATCTTTGCCGCCATTCGATTTATTCATAAGCAAAATTGTACTATTTATACTTACACTTACGTATGTAGTGTTATTATCTATAATTTCGTCCTCAATACGTTTCTCTTTGCTTTCTTTTAGTCATTTTGTGTGGGAGTGTGTGTGTGTGTCTTTTGGTTTTTTGAATTTGTATTTGTGACTTTGAAAAATTGTTTTTTACGGAATAATTAGCAATTTGTATGGTTGACAAGAACCATTGGAATATTTCTAGGTGAAAGTGCTTTTTGTTGATAAGGAAGTGTATGATGCCTTGCCTTAGGGTTTTTAAGGGTTTAGATTGTCGATTGACGAGTTCGATAGCTTGTTGCGCTGTATAAAAACTGAAGCCACTTCTGGGAACGTGTGAAGTGAGCAACTGTCTAAACTCTTATTCTTATGTCAGATCGTAAATATCTCATCATTTCTGGACGAATCTTTGTTATGGTGTTAGAAACGCGTTCCATAGCTGTGACAGAGCCTAAGTAAGGGGATGAGTAATGCGGCTTTTGTTCTGGCAGTAGCACTACTAACCACATTCTTAAGAATTCTGTTTGGGAGTAGGCAATATCTGTTTGTGGATTTTAACAACTTATAAGATTGGGTTTCTTGAGACAAATATTGGGATGTTTGCCCCCCCCCCCGCTGCGGGTAAATGGCCTTTCACTGTGAGCGTTAGACTTCACTAGATGTGCCTTATTGTATATTCTTGCGCCTGATTGAATGTTACAGCGCACTGGGAGACATCCTTAAGGTTTGTAACGGTCTAAAATGAAGGTTATTATCTTGTACGATTGGTCAGGTTGAAGCCATTTTAAAGAAGGTTTTGGTCGATCTCAAACCGAATGTTTTTGTCACGTAGTACCATCACGTAAGCAACTACTTGATAAACCTAGGTAAGGTAGGTAGGTTGAAGAGGTGGATGATCGCGTGATGCAACCTTTACTCGGATATCTACGGATCTATTGTGTTCCTCTGACGTAGAGTGCCCATTCTGAAAAAACAAAAAGAAGGGGTGAGTGCAATTACGATCGTTAGGCCTCCCTGAACCATTCTGAGGAATGGCTTGTGGTGGCTTGTTAGACAGGTTGCCCAGGAAGTGGATTGTGTTCTCTTCCGCGTCTGTATTTTCGAAGCCTCTGCATTCTTTTAAGGTGGGCCGCCAGTAAGTTGTGGCCTGTGATGTTCTCTGTGAAGAGAGCTAAGTTTGATCTATTTACCGCAAGAATGTGTGTGATTTTTATCTTGTTGATACTTGTCCAGAGTTTCCTGGAGATGCGGCATGTTGAGAGTGCCCTCCACTTGTCTTTGGAAATCTAGTGCTAGATTTGACGAGAACAAAGTGGGAGGCAGAACTGAGTGTTCGACCAGTGATGGGTCCTGTTCCGAGCCCTTCCTGATTCATCCGCCATGATAAACCTAGAATGTTATGGTTTAGTAAAATCCTTCATCTTTCTTTTTTCGGACTCGTCTAAGGATTTCTGCTGATGATATGAAATCAGTGGCATCTTACTTTGGTTGTTTGTAGCCGCAGAGCGCTCTTTGGTGACATTTATTTAGCGTAAAGGACGAGCGGTAAGAGTGAAAGTTGTTTGTGCTCTGTTTTTGGCTTTTTCCACTGACACCCAAAGGTTGAAATTAGCCTGATGATGGCCGTATACAGCTAGTGCTTTATGGCGGTATGAAAAAGTGCGACACAAAAACGATTTCGGACCTCGGATAAAGTGTGGATTTTTCCAAATTTTCGCATTTGAAAATATATTCGATCATCTTTATGAAGTTTTCACAGAAACTATCGGTTTTATCCTTCATTCCGTCATTAATTTCTGGTCACAGAGCTGTCATAAGTAATTTTTTATTTTTTTTTTTTATGTAACAAGCAACAATTTGTATGATTGTCTACAAAAAAAAAAAACAAAAAAGCGCCAACGAAAACTCTCAATAATTTGACTGTATGTCTTAATCCTTAAATCCTACACACAAAAAAAAAAAACGTCATATCAATTTCCTTTAAGCATACGCATGCACAAATCATTATCTATCATGGCGCATGATGAAACTCTTTTCTATTTTTTTTTTTTATGTTTTAAGAGGTCTGGTAAAAAAAAAATAAAAAATATTTTTTCATTAAAAGTAGATGCTCGCAACTACCAATAGTGGTAGCAACTACGAGTATGTATGGATGTTAGATAGAGAGAGAGAAGAGGGGAGGTTAAGAATTTTCTTTTACAAAACACACAATCAAAGAAGAGACTTCTGTTTTTTTTTTCTTTAACTCTCACGCACACAACAAAAACCCTTTTAGAAAGGGGATAAGAACGTAAAAGTAAACAATCGCCAACCAACCAAAACCAAATCATTCCAAAACATGCGAATTAAATAAGCGAAGGAGTAAGCCACCCCCCCTAACCGTAAACATTATTGCTTGCGCGCCTAAGCAACCACCAAGAAGAAAAAATAAATAAAAATAAACAAAATACTTAGATGTTCAACGCGCACTTACACCATAGTAAATGTGTGTTGGGCAAATAGTTGTTGGTTGATGGTACACACACCAAGCTTGGACTAATACAATTCGAATTCTTAGCCGGATCAAGTGACTTTTTTTTTTTTTTTTGTCGAAGAAGATGCAGGATATTTGCTGTAAATTTTTATTCCAGAAACACGAGCTATTTGAAAGCGATATATGAACGACAAAGCCGTTTTTTTTTTTTTTTTTTATAAATTTTAATTGAATTTCTATGCATGATACAGAGTTTTACTTGTTTCGTTTTTTTTATTTTTTTATCCTGTACAGGATAAGAAAATAATTCAAGTACAGCAATTCACTTCATCGCTCCCACTCACACTGTAGCAGTAAAAGATCATGCGCGTCATAGATTCTCTCATAGAAACTTCAGCTAGGGAAAAAACCGGAGGAAAAAAATGTCCTTACAACAACAGAAAACTTTTTAAGGATGACCATTTTTTATTTTTTTTTTTAAATATCTATTAGACGAAAATGTTGCCTCCTTTTCTGTCTAACTGTTTCCTGTGTGTTAAACGAAAATAAAATTCGTAAGTAAGGGTAGTTCTAGAGGGGGTGATAATGCAAAACCTCACTACATAGCAGCATAGGAGCAAGTAAGCAAAAGCAAACTGAGATACATATATCATGGTGGGTTGTGCTCCTTGATGGCCGTCGAACGAGCGAAAGAACGAACGTGTGAGTGTGGGTCGGTGGCGGTGGCGGTTGGTATTTTAGTCCTTTCTATGTATGCGTGTCAGTTGGTTGGTTGAATGGTGTACGGTGCATAGATTTGTGGGCGGATAGATGTGAGCGACACAACAACAAAAAATAAAAAATTCTTAAAATTTCTCCTAAGGAAATCCAATTTTCTCCTTCTAGTGTTTTTTTTTTCTGTGAAAAACACGCACATCGTCACACGCCGTTTGTTTGTTTGTGTGTGTGTGTGTGTGTGTTGGCTTTTCTCAATTGCTCTACCCTTAAGGTGTGGAGGGTTTTTCTGTTGCTGTATTGCTGTGGCCATACTCTCCGTACCTTTCCCTTAAAACTGAGTTCCAATTGCAAAAATAGCAAAGAAGAAGGGTGAGTGGTGGTGGGATGGATGTGAGAATTTTTATTTTAAATGGCAGACTTCAAGGGTTGTTGTTTATAGTGTGGAATATAAAGAACATCGAAGTGAAGAAGTGTCTTCTCTATTATTTGTTTCACCAGCAATTCATTATTACTTAAAAAAAAAAAAAACAAAAAAAATAAATAAGTATTGGTAGGCACCTACAAATTTAGTAAATGTCCTTGAATGAATTTTATTTTTATTTTTTGAAAAGATAAAGACGCAATTTGTCTAATGTAAATATCCTTAAGCACAATTGTATACATACATACACATCGTATATGTTTTCTACATATTTCTTGAATAGAAAAACCATATATTTACACAATCTATGGATGGATCTTATTGTCCACAGCAGAAGGACAAAATAATGAATGCAAAAGTACATATATGTACATTACCGATAATAAGTCTGTACTCTGTAACCACTTCGGGTATCAAAATATTTTTGGACCTCTATTTTGGGTTTTTCTAAAGTTTTGCGGTTTTACATTCCTCGTTCGATGACTTTTTTGTTGTTGTTATCCTTCCGGTTTTAGGTCAATAATTCCCTAATTTGGGTGGAAAGTCTTAGTATAAAACCCACATCTTGGCTAAAAATCTAAAGCTATGACAAAAGTCATCGCGTTAACAAAAAGAAAAACAGTCTGCAATAGTAGGTATTAAGGGAAATTTAACGCAAGACTGCATCCCAGTTAAAATGATCAAAGTCTGGGGGGGATCCATCATACCATTAAGTGATGACGAAGAACTAGAACCAAGAGAAAGGATATTCTTATCAAAAAAATCGGTACTTATATGAGGAACAGAAGAAAAGCGGCATCGGAAATCTGCTCAGAGGTCAATGTGAGTTATCGGCAATTGAGAGAAGCTAAACTACCTACATATATGGAAGATTAGCAGTGAAAAAGCCTGCTTATTAAAAAAAAAAACCGTTTAGAATATCCTCTAAAACATCAGCACTGGACAGAAGAAGACTTCAGAATAGTCCTCTGGGACTACGGCGAAAAAAGGCGAACTTTTGACCGATGCTCCACGGTAGCTCCATTATGGTCTGGGGATGTCCCTTTTGCAAATGTAATCTAGGACGTACTTATGCTTTGACATCTGGCCTGAGATCAATTGGAAAAGGATACGTAATGAAGTAAGAAAATCACCGGCCTAAACACATCTTAAAATGTAAGAAAGTTCTAGAACAGAACGATGCCTAAGAGCCCGAAACATTGCTGACATGTTCGGGTTCCCTACAACAAGAAACAATCCAAAAATGAAAAGCAAGAATGCCTCATTCCCCTCCTGACCATCCTGATGTAAAGAGTAGGTACTAATTTGGTGGACATATGTACATGGATGCGGAGAGTTAAAACAGGCGTCTGTTAGATGGGTGCTTTAAGAACAACCCCTACTGCTGCACAGGAGACAATGCTTCATTTTTGATATTTATGAGAAGCAGATAATACAAACTACTTCGCGATACTGTTTCTGCCTGTTTCTCTAGATACTAAAGCCAGATGAATGGCTAATGACAGGTGGAATAACACCAAAACTTGGCCTAACCTAAATCTGGAAAGAATAGAAAGACCAGGAAAAGGACATGTTTGTATAGGAACTGAAGAAGAAGCCACTAGAATGGATGTCCCTTCCAACGATTTCTGTCGAAGCTTTAGAGACGGGAAAGGGGAAATAATTGTTACTCACCTTTTTTTTTTGTACCTACCCTGCTCTATCAAGACTGAGAAGGCAATCCTTAGGAGAGGTTTTCTATAAAGACCTCAACGACATTTATTTATTTACAAAATAAATAAGAGAAAAGGATCCGCACCGATACGGGTAACCATAGCATCTTCATGCAAAGCTTTTCTAGTGATGGTAATCCGATACTTTACGCGGTATTCTAAGCGCCTTAAAAGGTTTATAACTTGACTTTGTTTGAATGAACAAGAGGTGGTCTTAGACTTATAATCCGTCATTACTTGAAATACATTACAATTTCCAACAAATAGAATAAATGAATTATTTTTTTTATTTTTTTTTTATAAGGTCGAGTCCTTAATTCTTTAAATAAATTAACATACCTTGCACATATATATTTATATTTTTCTTTTATTAATTTCAGGCGAATAAAATTGGTTTACCGCCGTTTTTCTGCCATAATGGTGATCCTCTGACGACGCCTCCTCCTGCACACTGTGGTATACCTCCGTATCAGTTGGATCCAAAAGCTATGGGTAAGTTTAGTTTTATTTTAAAGATCTTAAATGTATCCACACCATACCGCGATGCCATATCCTAGCTTATACACACAAAAAGGTAGTAATTAAATAAAATAAAACAATTCTACAAAGAGAGAGAAAGGGATAGAGTACGAGTATCTGTTGTTGTTGTTGGATACCTCCTTAAAAGTGCTTGAGGGGTTAACATCTTTTGCTTTTCTCAGGCAGAGCTAATTACGTTTATTTAAGGATTCATCTGCATCTACGATATTATTAATTCTTAAGCCCACCACTCAAAGCTTTAATACTTCTGTTTTCGACATCTTTTCTGAATTCAAAGAGCCGAGTTTTCACCACCACACTTTTTGTTTGTCTCATTTTACGCCCCTCCACTTGGTTAAATTTAAAAAAAAAATAAAAATTAAATGAAATAAATAAATTGAACAGTTCACGTGAAAATTCAATTGGAAACTAATGATGCCAATATTTGCTCAGTTTTTCACTCTCTCTCTTACACCGAAACAGGACGAATGTCTTCTTTTTTTTTGGTTATTAAATTGTCTTTTGCTTGAGAAAAGAAAAAAAAAAAAAATAAAAATAAAAAATTGGGGAGCCCAATACAGAAATAACAACAGTAGCAGCAACAACAACAACAAAGGACGTTTTGGAGTACAGAGTAAGGATCTTAAGAATTTTATTTTGTCGTCGTTTCCTCTATTATCTTTCGATTTGCATTGCAATTCAATTTATTTCATTACTTGCTGCATAAACCCCAATCGATTTTTTTTTTTGACTCTTACCTCAAGGACATGTTGAAGTATAGATGCTACAACAAATCGTTAGTAACAAGGAAATCTATTGGGTGGCTAATTGACTGAATTGAATTGGATTATTACCCGTTTTGAAACACATCGCATTGAAATATTTTGCATTTAAAGTGTGCTTAAGGGTTTACAACTAATCCTTGAACTAGAACACGGGCATTTGGGAAATTAGAGGAGAGACAAAGGACATACCGATGCATGTTGGTTTTAAATGTTTACGGATTGTAGTGATGTGGAAATACAAAGCTTCGTGTTGTTCGGATAAAGCAAGAAACCCCTTATTTGACGGTACATCTGAAGTTAGGCTTACCCTTAAGCCTGTCCCTGATGAGCATTCGTTGAGAATCGGCGGAATGCATCTATAAAAGACTGAAAGACAGAAAATCTTTCTTCGATAAATTGCGCAATGTCCCTGTGTCACACCAATAAGTCTTAACGTGCATTTTTGAACTCTCCGGTGTATCAGACCAGATGTGAGCGTTGGGCAAATGAACATCTTATAGCTTGAAACCAAATCAGAAGAGTTAAAGGATTTTATTTTTTGCATTAAGGAAATCTAAATGCAGATTTTTTGACTTCGACGGTTCGCTTAAGTGCATTTTTGGAAGCATTAACGTGTAGAACTCCATTTCATACATACGTTGTCGTACCTCCTTTACGTCCAAAGAGTAGGGACTTGAGTTAGGGAACGAATATCAGGAACTAAAGGTACTATCATCAGCAAAGGATTAGAATGCCTTGTCACATTGAATTCATCTAGATAACCATAACCAATAAGCAGGGTAGAGGAAAAGTCAAGACCCTTGTACCAATTTTTTTTTTATTGCCGACTCCAAATGTCAAATTGAAAAGCTTATTATGGCAAATTGTGTGCTCCTAGAGGTTTGTCAATACCTACTTGCCAAGAGGTCGCACTGTTTAAGGACATTTTTTTTTTTTGACTTTTTGGGTTGGTCAATGATTTATAGTCAGATACTTTGTTGGAATCGAAGCAGGACAAGGCTTACTTATCAGGCCTGAGCCTGAATAAATGCAGCTTTCCATCCTTCACAGTACTGGGCATACTGTTTCCAAGGTTTCCAACACCCGCGTTTGTCTAATCTTTAAATCGGAGGAGGTTTGGTCTTCCATTTTCTTCGTGAACCAGGTGGCTGAGATTCGAAGACCCTTTTAGCTGAAGCATTCTCGTCCTTTCGCCGAACAAGTGAAGTCGTTAGATCTCTGCTTTCCGGATTACGTTCACATCTTGATTTAGCTCGTAGAGGCGTTCTCGAAGATTAGAGTTTTGTAGAGCATGATTTTGAACCTTCGAGTTAGGACTTTGGACCCCAGCTGTTTGGACAAACCAAAGTAGCAGCGGTTGCCAAAGGTTATCCTTCGTCGAATGTCATTTGTGGAGTTTATATTTGTCCCGAGGTAAAGATGAACTCCTTCACTACCTTAAAAACTATGGCCTGTCGATTGTGAAGTTCTGTTTTAGACGGTATTCGACGGATCAGTTTTTGTTCGACAGCATTTATCCTCATTCATCATGATGAGACCAACTGGCTTGTTCTTCTATCGCCGTAAAGGCTTCAAAAATAGCACACCGGGAACGGGCGATGTCGGGCCTTTCGTACTATCTGGTACATGTTTGGAATTATTTGGAGGTTCTGTTTCCAAGCTGCACAGTGCAGTGCATGCTTCGAAGTCGATGAAGAGATGATGGGTATCGACTTGGAACTCGTTGGTCTTTTCCAGGATTTGCCGGAGTGTGAAGATTTGACAAACAAAGCATTGTTTGCTAAAGCGATCATACGTTCTTTTACCCTCAAAGTACGTTTTTTTTTGTTTTTTTTTTTTAAATAATTAAAGCAACAAATCCTTAGTTGAATTTCAGTAGGTCTCAGCTTCCTGCAAAGCATAATTTTTCCCATTGGTTTATCCAAGCATTATTTGCATTTGGGTACCTCCCTCCCTGGAATCCCGTTTGTGTTTGTTTTCATTAATTTGTATGCAAAAAGGAGCAGTTTTACTTATGCCCCCCCTTCAGATAATGTGCCGGCATTCTTTTGAGTTTGAGTTCATGTCGGGCTTCGAAGTCATTTACAAGTATTCGCCGGTTATAGATGTGTACACTGTTAAAGAACCAACACAACCCACACTATACTTATTCTTTTGGAAACTTTAACTTCCACGGGCTGTTTTTTTTTTTTTTTTTTTTTTAAGGGCTGACGTGAACACTTCATATTTGTTCACCCTTTTTTGGTTGTCAAAGAACTAAGTGCACCTATGTATCTGCATCGGATTTTCTTTGGTCTCGCAATTTCGACCGTATAATCATCCAATTTGAAATTGAATACGAAATAATAAAAAAAAAAATTCAGCTAAAGACCGAGGGCATAAAGCGCATTTATGACGCAACCCCCTATCTCATTTCATCTCTCTTGCTAAGCCTTTTTTTTATTTTTTTATGAGTGACAACATATCAGTTACAATATTCATGTTACATTTTACTTGTATTGTTTGATTAATGTGTTATGTGCGCTTCCTTCCGTTGGTATGTACATATGAGCACACTCACCCTATAAATGTTAGCCAAACAATCATTTGAAAGGTGCATGACACTCGTGTTAAGCTTGTATGATACAAGGAGAAACTTATTTTGGGTAATTCAAAGCTTGACTAGATTCCTTGTATTTCCTCTCAGAACCAAATTACCAATTTTGTCTTCTGATTATATATTCAAAGTCGTTCGGCCAAACCTCACATCTGGTCTTGTACACCAAAAACTGTCCAGCACACAGTAGATAGACTTATTGGTGTGACACAGGGACATAGCCAAGTCAATCGAAGAAACGTTTCCTGGCCTTCGGTGTTTTATCGATGGATTCCCCCAATTTTCAACGAATACTCATCTGAGAAAGGCTTAAGGGTAAGCCTGCCTTCGGATGTATTGTCAAATAAGGGGTTTCTTTCTCTAGCCGTGCGACACGAAGTTCTGTGTTTCCACAATTATTATTATTAGTTGGGCTCTGCGACAGAGCAAATGGCACTGCGACCTGGAAGAGAAAGCCTGCTAGTCTTCTGATTTCGTCCCTTTTGTGGTTGTTCAGGGCTCAGATGGCTCTTTTAGCCTGTCTTAGTCCCTGAATGTTGTACCAGTAGGATTAGAAGTTTCGTTTTTCCAGCTGTCCAGACTCGTTCTGAACGCGGAAGTAGGGATGTCGCAGAAGGGTTGAGCACCTATGTATCTTTCTGAAGAGCCATTTCTGGCAAGTTGATCTGCAATTTCATCGCCTACAATGCCTCTGTGTCCAAGAACCCACCAGAGCTTGACTTTATTCCGCTTTGAGAGGTCCTAAAAGCAACTTAAAACGGCCTTTAAGTTACAGTAATGGGAACTCTGTGCTTGGAACGGCGCTTGACTTTCGGTGATTATATTGATGGTTACTCCCTTTATGCCGGAATCGAGAATGATATTGACGCAAGTTTCAATGGCATGTAGTTCTACCTGAAAGACACTAGGAGACCTTTGAGACTTTGTGATTAGGGCCATAGATACCGGCACCAACACCAGAGTCCATCTTTGAGCCATCAGTATACCATTCTTGTCCGGTTTCTCAAGAATTACGTTTCGGGATCCCAATCTTCGTGCCAAAACAAAGTAATTTGGACACAAAGTCGGATACCGTGCTGATAATTTCGAGCTCGGGAGAGTCAGAAAGGACTGCCATGTAACCTGTAGGTCTGCTTGGCTGGATTTTCGTAGAGCGTTGAGCTTAACCACACTGCATATTGCCACTTTTTTTTTTGACAAAGATGTGCAGTGGGGTGAGTCCGATGAGTGCCTCTATGGCTGCCGTAGGGCAGGTTCGCATGGCCCCGGTGATGCCGAGGCATGCTTGTCTTTTAAGTCGCTTGTAAATTGAAGATGGTGGATTTTCCCTTAACTACGGAGGCGTAGGTAAGCCCTCTCTGACACACCAGTCAGAGACAAAAAAGGAAGGGCTGTCAGGGCTACAACCCGCAAACATTTTTCAAAACCAAAGTTCATCGATGTACAATTTTGCATCGATCAGAGAGTCTGGCATAAAGAAAGAGGTCTTTCAGATGGCGCCACAGTCCAAAATGAACCTTAACCTGTCTGCAGTTGATTAAGATCACTTTTCACTTATGCGCACGCCACTGTGCCACGGGTGGGTTCGATGGAAAGACGTCTATAAAGGCAGCTTGTGATCAATTTAAAATACTCAAATTTCTACGAGATAAAATCCTACTAATATTATAAAAGTGAAACGTTGTCCGTTTGTTTGTTTGATACTCTGTAACACGAAAACTATGGAACCAATTAACTTCAAATTTTGCACACAGAGTGGCTGTACCTTGGGTCACAGTATAGGCTACTTTTGTTAGGTTATTAAAGTGTAACTTCACAAATTATAGGTGGGCGAAGCCGCGGGTATAAGCTAGTCATATATATATGTATAATACCTCTGTCCCCTGTACCTAGCGGTTGTGCTTTCTGTGTCACACTTGGGATTAATTATGAAAACATTAGGAAATATATTTTCAATTACCAAGGACCTTTTGTTTGAGTGTAACCAGACAATTTGTCAGATGTCACAAGTTTGGATATAAGATATTTTTTTGTTTAAATATTTGCCTTCCTTTTATCCTCGGATAAGGGCCTATACTTGGAGTATGTCGACGTGAGCTTATTTTGAAAAAAACATCGGCCCCAGCTTAGATCACCTGCTCCTGGGGAAATTTCATGACTCCGGCATTTTCTAAGATGACAACAACCAGCGCATCTACAAGATTCATAAGCAATTAAAGTGTAAAACTGTTGCAAGTTTTTTTTTTATTGCATCCCTTACATAACCCTCGCTAGAGCTTAGCAAATTAAAGTCATATTATTTAAGGATCACACATCAGACATTATGATTGCATTGCTTATCATAACCAGTATGTATTACTATCGTCCGTGAACTGTTGTCTGTTGCTGTGGGATAAATTGTATGTGTATGTGTATGTGCCACCCCTTGGCATTGTATTGTGAAAGAAACTCAAAATCCTCACTTTTGCAATTGTATAGCAGCACAAGGGTCCGCCGCGCTGCTCTAGTGCACATCAGATGGGTATTATTATTGTTATCATTATTATATTATTAATACTCCATGCTCCATTGAGTTACGAGTATTTGTTGATTGTCTGTCATTATTATTGAGCATAATGCGAGCAGTTTTGTGTATTGTCATTGTTGTCATTCTCAGCGCAGCAATTCAGGTGTAAGGCAATAATCGTCACTTGCTTGGCATTGAATGGAGAAGAATGGTGAGCGACGTAGTGACATGCTGTCGAAAAGGTAAAAAAGGACATTCAAATTTATTCAGCTAAGTGATATCCTTCAAAAGCCGACAAGTGTAAGGGTGTTTATGTGAACAGCAGACAGTGAAAGTGAGGATATTTTCTGCATGAATGGAGAAAGAAGAACTGGAATTTTTGTTGTTGTGGAGGATATCGCGTTCATTCTTCTGTCACAGCTTCATATTTGGTATCATTGGCCCATGTCTCCTAGAAGTATTAGACAGTTCATTTTTGATGCTTGGAGAAACCCTACAAGTGCTAGGTTACCATCTGAGCGGAAACTACAAACATAAACGTCCATCCAACAACAAATACAATTAGAATAACGCCGATTGCAGACTTCGATGTCGATCCTTTTTTCTAAGGAAGTTGCCGCCTTCAACAATGTAACATTTGGGAAAAGGGTCTGATACAGACCACCATTGAACATTGAAGCCAATACTGGTTACTTAACACCAATTTAGCCTCGAAACACAAATTTTCCATTCAGAGAGATAGCTCAGCACAAGGACAGAACCACGCTCGATAAGACTTCCAAATCACAACAGCATGTTTCGGGTGGAAGATCTAGCAATCCCCTAGAACTCGCAAGACACGCAGATCCTTTGAGATCCGAATGAGGTTGTTCATTAAAAGGTGCAGCTACCCCTACAACCTTAATTTGGGTTCGTTTATGGTTTCGCTCTGCGTCCACTTTGTCATCAGAATATGTAGCTTGACATTTCCTTTTTTCCTCGACTTGGCGATTAGAAGCTTCAAAACATCAATCTGACCCTTGCTTTGGCATTTTCTTTTGGCCCAGAAGATAGATTTTAACGGTGATATTGGCTCTATCCTACTGATAACAGAACACACTGTCAGAACAGAGAAAGTATATGACTGTCAATACAATCTTAAGGGACCAGGGAAAAATGTTGATTGTTGTATAAGGATAACGTAGGGTTTTGCCCCATCATTTGGGAAATCAGCATTAAAGCAATCGCTCCTTCTGTTCTCCTTTCTTATCCTTCTTTCGCTTACAGAGTACAGTTACCCTTTGATTTCACTGATATACATGTATATATACTATTTCACTGCAGTCAAACTGTGAAGAATGCAGTATTTTAATTCGTTTAATATTTAAAGTCCTTATACCTAGAAAGGGGGGGGGAAAGCTTTTATCCCGACACAGTAGTATATATTATGCTCCCTTAATTCAATGGACAATGAGTGTGTTAAGTGGTTGATGTTTATGTCTGATAAATACCATGCGATGGTGGTGGGCGTGTGCTGACGAAAACTCTGACAAGCATTGGTTGGTGCTTGAACTTTCGGAGGCATATTCTTTTGAACTTGATATCTAGGCATTACTTACTTACTAACTTTGGTGGAGCTAAAGCTCGGGGTGAACATGGTCCTCAACCAAGAAAGCTCTACTGTAAGCCAGGTTTTTGGTTACTCGCCCCCCAGTTATGCACTCCAATTTGGTTGAGGTCCCCTTCTATTTGTGTGTTCTACCCCAGGGCGTTGTCCCTCCGAACTAGATTCGAAGATTCTCCGTCCATTAGTTTTTCATGTCCCAGCTCATGTTTGACTGGGTCAATGTCGCTGTATGGTTCATCATTGAATCGACTCATCTCAAGCCCGTCAAACACAAATGGGACGGAATATCTAACCAAAACCACAACATGTATCTTCATTCGTTTTCGATAGAATCTATGCTTCAGTGCCATAGAATAGGACTGTGATGATTCAGGTCTTGTATTGGGCCGGCCCTTTCTATTCAATTGCCTTTTCAGCCCAAAGAAACACCAAAATTGGCAAGAGTTCGGTTTGATTTCTAGATGAGATGTCGCTTTTAGAAGTGACAGCAGAGTAAAGGTAGATAAAGTCCCTTACACCTCGAATTGTCGATGTTGGGTGTCCCTTGTTGTTATTTTGGCCGTTTCTGTTTCAATAATCGCGAATGCACCGGTCGGTAAGACCGGTTCAATTTGACAAACTGTGTGCCTCTGGTGCTGACTTGTAAGTTTCAAGTAAAATGTCAAAGAAGTCGTATGACAGCGCGTCTAAATCCTTTAACGGACGTCCCATTGTGAAGGATGACAATGGAAAACGGTCGCTGATCCATCAAGATGCTAAAAGTGGACATGACTCTATATAGCTCTCTAAAAATGCTATCATAGGCGGTCTTAACATCGATAAAGAGATGGTGTGTAGCAATTTGGACTTCTTGGGGTTTCTCTAGGATTTGCAGAAAATTTCATCGATTTTAGACTTTATTGACCTGCAATTGCACTGAATGGGGCCAATCAGGTTGTTGACGAGTGGTTCCAGACGTTCACATAATATGTCAGATAGGATTTTATAAGCGTTAAAGGGGATCTCCTTTCTTTTGGATCCGGCAAACTAGGTTAGGTGGATAGGCGTCCCATGGGACTCACTTAGGCTCAGAGCCCGTTGTGCTGATCCGGCAAACTATGTTGAGATTCAATTCACCAGCATTGGTGTATGCTCTCAATAAGCCTTTCAATTCAGCAGCCTTGATGGACTTCAGTTTGAATATTGCTATCCGCACTTTGTTTTGGAATCAGGTGGGCGAAAGTTCTAGCTATCGTCGTTCTGCCTGACAGGGGAAAGTTGGTCCTACAGAAGTGGTATTTCAAAAATTTTCAGCCACATCAATTTGTTATAGTCTCTCTCCAAGCTTTCATTGCTGTAAATTTGAATTTTTTTAAAAGGACGATGCTCGTGACACACAGATCAGTGCTTCGAAATTCATTTAAATTGCTGCCACAACAAAAACCAAGTCCATACGATCGCCCATAACGACTAAACACCATATGCAGTGACACAGTTCAAGGATTTTTTTTATCCATTCGTTTGCCTTGAAGGAGAGATACATACTCGTAATATCTCGTGTGTTTTCCTTTCCACGTGACAGGAGATCCATTGAATCCATTTGCAAACAAATAAAGGAACAAAACAAAACAACAACAAAATGACAATTTACACATAATATAGTTCATCCATTACATCTCCCTGTGTCCTTTTTTACGTATGTATGTATGTAAATGACAAAACGGCAACCACTACACAATGACATCATCGGCGAAGGGATGATTATCATCGTCGTCATCATTATCGTCTTGTCATTTGTCGCATGCTTTATTTGACATAATGAATGAGTAATTACATTGTGTAATCCCTGTGCAGCAGCATGTACCCTGAATAGAACTAGGGAATTCTTCTATCCA
The DNA here is from genome assembly GCA_951813785.1 of Criorhina ranunculi. Lineage (NCBI taxonomy): Eukaryota > Metazoa > Arthropoda > Insecta > Diptera > Syrphidae > Criorhina > Criorhina ranunculi. The sequence goes on along the minus strand of OX638386.1, from coordinate 4,837,725 downwards.
TATAGTTGAAGGATCAACGAAATTGATACTTCGAACCCTTTTTTTTTTTTTTTTTGTTTTTGCTCCCATTCTGTGCAAGAGATGCTGCAATGATATTGCTGATAAAAATCCACTTAAGATCCTAGCAGAAATAATGTATACAAAATATGAAATGCATGAAGTGGTCGTCTATAGGGCAGAGAGGGTAAAAAACGGGACAAAAAAAAAAAAAAAAAAGACTTATATCCTTGCGTTTACCATGAATGTGTACGTGCATTTTGAAATACAAAATTAAAAGGGGTTCCCACATAAATCCAGGATGAACATTTTGTATTAGTGCGAGCGAGTCTGTGCGCGCCTTCATTATCCTTAAGTAGTGGAAAAGAGAATCAATCGATGGGAGGGTGCTGGCTTTTTGCCCCTTTTGCTCGTTCCTAACTAAACAAAAAAGGGGTGGCGGGTTTTATTCTCTTTTTTTTTTTAAAATTTTCAATTTGTATCCTCGGATAGAGTAGTTATGCATATATGTATGTACACGTTCAATCGTGTACACTGAGTAAATAAGAAAATCAATTTGGGAAGAGGAATTTGTAAAATTACGTACGGATTCGAATGAATGAGTTTTTTTTTTTTTTTTTTTTTTATAACAATGGACAGCCGTCGTTGACAACGACGATGACGATGACGATGACGATGACGACGACGCTCTGGCGACAATGCTAGCCGAACCGCATTTAAAAAAAATAAGTTGAAAATTAATTTAATTTTTTTTTTTTAAAGGATCATGCTCGAAGCTTATTGTGGAAACCTTCTTTAATGATTAAGAAAGGATATGATGCGGAAGAGGAGTAGGCCTGTTCTGTTGTCGTGAAACCGGCCACGGGGATTAAGAAATGAAACTATGTACCTACCTACCTACTAGGTACACACATACAAATGTATTTTGTAGGTATAAAGCAAAGTCGTTGGGGTGTGGGGAGACTATAAACATAGATTTAAACATTTTAAACAGAAAATGTGATTAGGTGAGGTTAGGCTCAAGGCCCATTGAGGAGGTGAACCATTTAGAACTGTTAATGAAGGGTAGGAGTTTATTTAAATACGTATGGGGGTTTGGCTTAGTCAAAGTTATCATTGAAGTGATAGTGACCTAGAAGTCTTCTTCTGCTGTGAGATAACGCTGGACAGATGGTAGAAGATGCGTCTCTAAAGCTTCTGTTAGCTTTCTGTATTGAATACAGTCAGGCAGTGGCTCTTTAATGACACGTGAATTTGTGTAATAAGCTCCTTTGACTTTTGGTTATCTGTTTCTCAGGCCAGATAAGTACGAGTTAATTTCTTCGATGATCACTGCTGCGATGTCATGTGTGTAACCGGCATCAATATTCTTAAAATGTCATCGTGGGTAATATTCCACAAGTCGGGTCCTAGGTTCCTTCATGCTCGTTCCCTTTTGTGGTATCTTTGATCAGTTCTTTCCCTCTAAAGTAACTTTTCATGAAAGTGTTCTCTAAGGCATTCAAATGGATAAGACGATGGACTATCTAGAGATCTACAAATCTTTCATCATTGTTATTGCGGTCGATAAGGTGGTGTTGTGGTATTGTGAAGGTGTGGAGTCAATTTTATTCGGAGAACATAGTTAACGGGGTGTGCCGATTTGAATTACAGCTTTAAGTGGCATTTGTTACACCTCCTGCTGTGGGTATTTCACTCCAGATCTCGGAAAGATCCAGATATCTAAGACTGATGGTTGATAGGAAACTCAATTGGAGATGAGACATTAACGAGAGAATTAAAAAAGCCACGATAGCCTTCTACTCGTGCAGCAGAATATTTGGTAAAATCTGGGGACCAAATCCCAAAAGCATTCTGTGGATGTACCCGGGTATAGTAAGACCCATACTGACCTACGGCAAGCCGCCAGTAAAACCGCCAACTTGTGCATTGTGTACTAACACCCACAGCAGGACTCGAGGCTATCCTCAACCTGCTTCCGCTAAAAATCTTTGTACAATTAATTATCAGAGGTCTTAAGAAGTCAGAAAGGGTGGGTCATACAACGATCCTTCAGAAATACAGTAGAATCCGGATGTAGCGACGATCAAGGGACCGACGTTCTAACCGGACGACGCACAAAACAAACTGAAAACCTTAACTCTTTTTTTGTATACAAACCGAACGTGTTGTTGTGTCACATCGCTAAGAACGGTTAGTCGTTATAAGCGAAGTCGTAGAAAACGGATTCCACTGCATCTAGATAATGTGCCAACCACTGATTATACAACGCCATACCTAGACTTCGCAAGATCATTTTTAAGCGCCCTTCCAAGCAGGAAATGAATTGAAAAGCGGTCCAGCACCTAATATGCAATCGATAGCCGGTCTACACCGACGGATTTAAATTGAACAGTGGCGTAGGTTCAGGAATCTACTCCGAACCGCTGGGAATAGGCAACAGCTGTGTTTACCAAGCGGAGGTCTTACCCCCCAGGCAGCAATAAAAGCAATTTCTGCTCTGGAAGTCGAGAAGAGCTCAGGGTTCTTGGAACACAATAAAAGATTATGCGAAAGACTGAAACTTAATACCACCTGCGTTTCAAAATCACTACACCAACACTAGCGCTGTGTGAATACCATCATAAGGGTATTCATAACCCCTTTAGCGCTAGTGAATTATATAAAAAAAAAATAAAAAATAACACTCCGTGGAAGAAGGCCTGTGTAGAGGTTGCGGTGACGAGGAAGTTCATAAGGATACAACCCACTTTCTCTGTTGCTGACCCGGCCTTTACCATCACAAATTCCTTTGACGACACTTCTTGCGGGATTTCGAGGAACTATCTGCTAAACCGGTGAAAAACTTGAACAATTTTACCAAATCCACAGTATGGTTTGTATCACAGGGACAGCGTTTAAGGGTAAGATTTCCCCCTATGGGTATCACAATGGGTCTTAGAGACTTGAGTGAGGCGCCGGCCCACGTACCTAACCTACAGATTTGTGTTAGACTTCTAAAGTATAGTACCATTGTTAAATGTTTTCTATTTTTTTTTTAAACATCATTTATCCCTGTTTAATATTGCCCCCTTAGGTATTGTGTTACGGGTCACTCATGCACTATTATTAAAAACATGGGATTATCCCCTAACACAAAGCCCTTGACAATAATTCCGCCCCCATATCATGCATAGAAATCACAACAATGTCCTTCTTAACTATAGTCAAACAAAAAAATACGATCGAATTAATTTTTTTTTTTGACATCATCATCATCATCTTCATTATCCTTATGCACTCTGGGTGCGCTGTTTGTTCCGATAAAATCGCAATAAATTCGTATGCAGAAGGAAGAAATATTTTGACAAACCTCCTAATAGAATGTTAAATAGTTCTAATTCCCAATGTGGGCTCTCTGCGTGGTTGTTTGGCTACATTATAGCACCAAACAGGGGTTTGATTGAATGCTTTTGCTTTTACCACTCACAAATGATGTGTGTGTCCTTTTGTAGTTTCTTCCGTCATTGTGTGTTATACTGTAATCACGGTTATGCTATTCTATGTGTGTGTATGCAGCTATCAGTTGCGCATATCACCTTACATTCATGTAATATAACAAATAATAGGCATAAGAGTAGCGTAACATCACAGATTACGTAGCGCTAAGTAATGATAGTGGTATTAGGGAAAATACAAAGAAATATAAAAGCCAGATGTTGCACCCCCTTGTTTGGTGTATGTCCTGTTGTTCAGATGACAGTGGAAAATATTAATCAAGAAAATTGGGTCGCCTGATGTGGAATAATTTCATTATGGAGATTTAAACTCATGTATGAGTCTCTCAGCTATCCTTGAATGCTCTTATCCTGCGCAGAATATCAATTGGTGGACCTTTTTGTTTTTTTTTGTTTTTTCTTTTTTTTTGTGATTCTCACAAGATCTCTGAAATTTATACTTGAAACGATGAGTCCACACAGTACTTTGTCTTTCCAACAAAGGTTGTCCCTCATGGCTTCCGGACACACACCTCAGCATGCCTCTAGATGACATGTTACCCAAATATTGCTTCAACAAAAACTTGTCAATGGTTATCCCGTCAAGGGCGGACTGGGAGAACCACAAACCCCAACCATCGCCTTCTGACCTCGTCTGGTATACGGACGGATCCAAAATGGACACGGGAACTGGCTCCAGAATTTTTGAAGAATCATCATGTGCGAATTTCTCAGTCAGCCTTGACGAATTCGTGTCTATATGCCAAGTCGCGGCCATCAATCAATGTATGAGACTCAATCAGTCCTCTCATACCTTAGGGAAAGTCATATTTATCTTCCAGCTACCAGCCATCAAATACAAACTAGTCCTAGAAACCCGCAACGTAATCTCGGACTTAGCTAGGAACAACACAATCACCCTTTACTGGATTCCTGCACATAGTGGATTTGCGGGCAATGAAAAGCCCGCTCACTGGCAAAAGACGGCACTTCAACAACATTCATTGGACCGGAATCCTTCTGTGGAGTAAGTTAATCAATCACTTTCCGCAAGACACGCCGAGGGTCTTTGCGTGCAAGGACCTAGAGAAGCCTGGCTAAATACACCAGGGCAAGCAGGAATTTTTTTAACTGCTAATCGCATGAACCATGCAACAGATGCAAGCTGTAGGCTCTGTACCTCTCGACACATCCTAACGGAAGGTCCTGCACTCTTTCAACTTAGAAAGAGAATCCTCGACAGCGAAGTTGTCCCTACGGACCAGCTTGCTGCTATCCACTTCGAGAAGTTCCTTAACTTCCTAGCATTTTCTGAAGTGAAAAGGGAAAAGGCACAATAGAATTCGTTAGAAACCTTACATGCGGCTTTTCCTAAGAGGAAGAGGGAGTCAAAAAGGTCTGGGTAACCGTACCGGTATGAACCCTATCCTGTGCGGAATCAATTAGACCCACATACAAAACTCTTGATTTTAAAGATGTCAAGCCTGGCTATGTCATTGAGGTCATCGAAGAAGAACGCTCCTTGATTTTCCCTACTAAGCCTTGATAGGTCAGGGCAGATGCAAAGAAGATGTAAGACCGTTTCTTCCTCCTCTTCGTCTCAGCAGAAATTTTTAATGTCTGCCAATAAGACAGTGCCCTGTAAGGGCTCTTATTAAATTTCTTATATGTTTCCTTTTTACGGACCGAAGTCTTTCTGACCTCCTCAAATCCAAGTAAGGCCAGATCTGTTTCGACAGAAGACAGTTATTGGTGTTATTCGGCTTCAGTGCCGTGGTGAGATTTTTATCGATTCTAGAGAGGCGAGCGGTTCCCCTCCATTATCGAAGAAGATCCGACTCGCTCCTTCATTTGCTAGCTCGTCCGTTCTGCAGTTGCCCAGAACTTTCGTTGTTACTTTCTAGACCTCTATTGAATTACTATCTGATAAGCGCTCTTAAAAGAACTGTTTGCAAAGGCAATAGTGTTACAATCAACTTATCCAACCTTAACTAACCTATCGTAACCCTTTTAGAACTCATCATCATGCATATCCATTGCTGTATGAAACAAGTTGAAAACAAAACCTTTTATAAGATTTATCAGTTATTAAGGGTGAACAATGATAAAGTTAAACGGTTAAGTGTAAAATGAAGTCACCAGCTTAAAAGATACAAGCTTTTTAAAATACTTAATACAATACCATTTTGGGTTTTTCTATATTTAAGGGATGTGTGATTGTAAATATATTTGTTAATTAGCTCGTGATTAGTTTTTTAGGCACGTAATGTTGATAACGTCGTGTTGGTTGACATAAGTCGGTTCAAATCTTCTCCGAAACACAATCAAATGCATATATTTTTAGGGAGGTAAGGTTTTAGGATTTCACTCGGATCTTAAAGGATCACTTGAAATAATAGAAAAAGGATTGGCCTCCCTGAACCAACCTGAGTTCCGAAAAAATTTTCGAATGGTTTTCAGTGGCTTTGTTTGAAAAAGTGTTCACCGAGGGCTAACTTTGTAAATATTTCTCCTAAGGGATGGCCATTCACAACGGAGTTCGAATGTGTTCTCTTCGGAGGAATGTTATAATTTGTCATGGAGAGAGTTCTCAATAAGACGTTTGAAAAAGTCGGCAATAAAAACCGATTTGTGAGAAAGAAAAGTTAAATAACATGAATGGTTGTAAGAGTCTTGGCCTTCTAAGAGTTTTTAGTTTTTTTTTTACGCTTTATGACTAACCCTTAAAGTTAGAGCACAGGCATTTAAGGAAATTAGAGGAGAGACAAAGGAGATACCGATGCACGTTGGTTTTAAATGTTTGCGGGTTGTAGTGATGTGGAAACACAGAGCTTCGTGTTGTACGGCTAAAGAAAGAATCTCTATATTTGACAATAAGTCCGAAAGTAGGCTTAAGGGTAAACTGATGATCATTCTGAGAGATAGGAAACATTTCACTCCGCACAACGTGTTGAAATAGTGAAAATGCCCTACAAAAACAGTGAGAATATCGCGGAAACCTTTCGTAAAGTTCATAATGCTTCAAGCGCCTTCTTGTACAGCTTAAGTGAATTTTATCGATCAATTTGAACATCTTGGATAGGTTTGTGTGATTTGAAGACTCCAATTCGGCAAGGTCGGCTGGAAATAACGCCACCGTAGCTGAGAGTGTAATCCTTCTGCAACCACCTTCCAGTTGACACAATAATTGAAGCCAGCCGACCACACACAACGCCGTACTTTCGCTGATTGGGTGCGCTATTGATTTAAAAGGACACCTGTTGTTTTGGAAGACCCTATACATAGGTTGTTTGAAGATTGTATACCTGACAAGTAACGATCGATTTTGCGTTCAGAAAAGGCATTTCAGTGTTTAACGCCGCTCCTTCTAAGGCTAGAGAGAAGTGGAAACGCTCCTCTAGGAACGAGTTGGACATGCCTTTTGGTATGTTTGTCTGGGTTACGGTGTGATTTTCCATTGTCAAATTTGTTTATTGACTAAATGGTCCATATCCTGTCAAATAATTTAAACAAAAGCAAGTAAATAATCTTTATCGCTTCATAAAACAACACACAACCACTTCCTTAAGCGTGTCCTTGTGTTTTGTGTATGAAATTATATACTTGCCGCATCTCTTTTCAACATTGGTTTTTCCAACTCATTTTGTTCTTTTGTTTGTGACACATCATGCAAGCAAATGACAAATATTTCACGTCTAATTAGCCACAAATCACAATCCTTTCGTTCTGGGCGCGCAACAACAGACATGAGTTGTAAGAGAATCCTTGCGCAATTAATTAGTTGCTTTGCTTGCGGTTAAAATGTAAAAGCTCTGCTTTTGAGATTAAAGGTGGGTTCCATGGAGGCGTGTGTCACTGTTTATGACATATTTTATGTCAATTAACGCTCGTCACTTTTGTTTTTTTTTTTTTAACAAACAAAACAAGTCGACGACGTTGAAGAGAAACACAGGGTGAATACCACCACATACCGTCTATCCTTTGAAGGATAATAGCTATAAAAGAGAAACTCTGTCATAAGTCAATTACACTCTCTAAATATCGAAATACCCGCGCGCCACAACGAGAGCTCGTCAAACACAAATTCTCTGGATTATTTTGTTGTTTTTTTTTTTTTGCATGCATGTGTGTGTGTATGTTGTGTGTGTTTGTACCTTTTTTTTTCATCATCATCACTCAATGAAAACATAAATCGTGCGGTTTAAAGAGAATTTGATTCAGAGTGCCAAAAACCTAGGAAAGGAGACAGAGACGGGGGCCTAAAAACAACATGCTTCGTGTCCTGGTACCGCTTAAGGGCTGGTTACTGCTGCGCTCTCTCGGCCTCTTAAGCACAGTGTTTGTATGCGGTGTGCATTTCTCTTGACTTTCTCACCCCTGTCCATAAATTTTTTTTTCGGTCGATAACAATGGGAAAAATGAGTATTAATAATCATAATTTGTCGGGGGGTTACTTACAAATCGGCACAGTAATAGGCAAACCATATTGGTGATTGGTGGTGCACGCCGTTGAGGGGTGAGAATCATCTAGGCGTTAAATGTGTGTGCACATATATGTAGATCAAACAAGGGTAAACGGAACGAGAACGGCTAAACGATGCGATGGGCTTAATGGCCATAATGGGTGTAATATCATAATTATGATTTTGATTGTTATTTGTATATACTATTAGAGTATGAAAAGTATAATTGATGATTGTTCACAGGGGGGCACTTATGTACCTACACACGTACTATGTACCTCTAGGCTAGGTAACTTGTTGAATTTGTGAACATATTTCAACGGCTTGTGGACCATACTTTTTGGAAATTACTTTTAGAAAATTTAATCGCATCACTTTTCACATTAGCTGGACGTTAAAATTTAGAGATAGTGTCGAAGTCTTGCTTACAGTAAGCTCTGTTCGAAAAATGCGTAGTGGTCCCTTGAAATGCATTTAAAGATTGATAATCTTTAGGTCTATGTTGGGCCATTGTCTGTGTTCCTTCATCACTACCTACACCCCACAAGCATTTAAAGTCAACGTGCATCGGTACCTCCTTCGTCTCTCCTCTAACTTCCCCAATGCCCCTGCTCGCGAGAGCTAATTATAAAAAAAAAAAAAATTGTAATACCCATAGTGTGTTATCACGTTCCTTGGTGCCAACCATCTGAACGTTGTGATCAAAGAAGAATTTTAAGGGTTCTATTCCTTATTTGACAGAGGTTTTGGGCAAAAACGACTAACATAAGTCGTTATTTTTTAGCACCACCGCTACCACCATTGACAGCGACTTCCTGTCATTTTTGTTGAAAAACTTGTTGGTCCTTCCTTTGTCATACTCTTGTGATTAATGGATTTCACCTGTTATTTGTTTCCGTTAAGGATTTTTGTATATTTTCGCCACTTAGATTGCAGAGTGAAGATTTGATCATACCACCTGCTTGCTCTCCTCGGAGAAAATGTTCGGCTTTATTTCGCATTTGAAAGTGAAATAGGCTCGAATTTGGCCTTATTTCACGGCACCATTCCTATGTACATATGTCCATGTAAATTTGTTGATACATCGGTAGATAGATGGGAATTCATTGGGAACTTTTTTGTTTTCCCATTGTTTCCTGCTTACGAGAAAGTTCTTTCGAAGTTCCAAGTACGGGACACTTGACATTAGTGTCCAGTTCGATGGCCCTTTCAACGCTTGCTATTAAGTTAATAAGAGAAACTCTTAGAAGTTTAATTGGAAGTCGAATTGAAAGGATAAAGTGACCTACTGAGCGCTTATTCCAGGGTTTGGATGCTTGAAGATGTAGGGGGCGCTGTTTGATGCAATTTTTCTTTTGTATATAAAGGGTCTTCCAATAGGGACTTCCAAACTCTGACAGTTGATAGCGGCCATATTGTTGAAGTTACATCTGGCAAATTGGTTGTCGTTTATTCAGTCTGTTTTGCCAAATCACCGTGGACGGATATAGCGTTCAAAAACACGTGCGAATAATAAAATAGTTTTATCAAAATGAGTGTTCTGTTTGGGCAATGTTCCGTTTGAAAAATCATCTTCAGCGATGAGGCCTATTTTTAGGTGAATGGGTACGTCAACAACCAAAATTGTCGAATTTGGGACAATACCAATGCACACGAGATCCAAGAGCGTCCAATGCATCCCTTTTTGGTGTGGATTTTGGTCTGGCGGCGCGGCGACATCGGTCCATATTTCTTTGAGAAGAACGTTGGCCAGGCCATCACCAACTTCTTTTGGCCTGAGTTGAATGATATGGACACCAACGACATGTGGTTTCAACAGGACGGCACTACGTCCCACACGGCTCACGCCACATTGGAAATTCTGCATGAGCGATTCGAGGGCATGGTCATCTCACGTGGAGGTGATGTGAACTGGCCACCGAGATCGTCCGATTTGACCTCGTTAAACTTTTTCTTGTGGGGTTTTCTGTTTTCTGAAGTCGCAGGTCTATGCGAATAAGCCACAAACCACAGTGGCCCTCAAAGCCAACATAACCCATGCCATCGGTCAAATTCAGCCTGAAAATTGGACATTGCGGATGCGCGCCACCCATATAAAATGGCATCGATAGGCCTTTCAAACGAATAAAAAATGTCGATGATATCTCACACACACTTTGTTTTATTTAAATTTAAAGATAGGAAGCGCTTAATGAAAGGCCCTTTACTCACTTACTTACTTATCAGGCCAGCAACCCTTGGATGGTCTGAGCCTGAATTATAATGCCGCTTTCCATCTTTCACGGTCTCGGGCAAGATGCTTCTAGTTTATTGTCCTTTTTCGTGCCGTGTCGTCATTGTAAAACGGGTACGTTCTCTCGTAACAATATGTTTTGTTGCGCGGGGTTAACGGCCCCCCACCCGTTAAAACAGTCAAAACCTGTCGGGGTTGAAGAACGTGTCCGCTTGCCTAGAACACGGCTGCATACATTAGTTCACTATTCAGCGGATACTGAGAAAGCTAGCTATCCAGGGGTGCCACATGGAGGCTGTATGTCAATGATGGATTTTTTGTTAGCGTCCGTAGGTTTGTGACTCTTCCATAGCTGGTCTCATTCCAAGTCTTCTACACCATCTGTTGTTGTTCAGTTGTTTTTTGTAAGGAAGTTTACATGTCCTTTCAGTTTTGATAATGTCAAGTAAGCTTAGTTTGATTACAATTCACGATAGAAATATCCCAGGTCTCATTTATGTGTATGTACTTACATACATTCATCCTTGAACCCCATGTACAAGTGTTTTAATTTTTCGAAAACCCATTTTTGAAACGATAAATGAAATATAATATTTTGGAAAGGATTTTATTTTTTTTGCACCTTCTTTCATCGCGTCAACGACATCTACATCGGCTGGCATATTTCGATGAAGGTCCTAGCATTCATGTGCAAGGTATGATGAATGTGTGTATGCATCTCTATTCAACACAAACTAATGGGAGCATTAAAGAGTGAACGAATGAATGAGTGAATTCCTTGAATGAATCTTCTTATTTTTTCTGTTATTTCATTTGATTTTGTTCGTGTGCACAAAAGCAGAGGTAGAATAAATAGACAAATTGAAAGAAAGAAATGAAAATACTTTTCTCCTGAAGAAGATGGAATAAAAAATTCTATGAATACGTTGTGGGTGCGCACGGAGAGGGGTGTATATGAATTTTTTTTTTAATAAAAATCCATTTAAATAAATAAAAAATTATGAAGCAGCAACAGCATCCATCGACGGTTCTGCTGAAGTGCAGTACAATATTGTGCACACATGTAAGTTATGCAAAAAAAAAAAAACCCATAATGGGATTCCAGAAAAGTTTAATTCAGTTTACAGTGGGTGATGGGATAATCAGGATCTTGGATTGAAAAAAAAAAGTCCTTATTCGAGGAATTAAGTCGCTTTTTAATGGATCCACCCTCGTTTCGTTTTGTCATGTCCTGAATTCTTGAATTGATTTTTCGTTGCTTTGCTTGATATGAATTAAGGCATCTGTATCTCAATTCGTGGGATAAGTCGGTAGTCGGTCTTAGCTGATAGCATCGAAACCCGTTTCAAATCAGCTTTACATGTGTCCAAACATTCGCTACGTTTGAGCCAAATTCACAAAAATTTACGAATAAATAGAGGTGTTGAGCTGGCATGTACCTACATATGTATATGTCATGTGCCTCTTAGGTTCAACTGAAATCAAACAAGGCTACTGAATCGGAGGGCTTATCAGCCAAACTATTTTAAGCAGCCCGAAATGGCTTGGCAAAGAGCATACACCAATGTATGCCTGATATCTACAAGAAAGGAGACCCCCTTAACGCTTATAAAAATTTTCTGAAGATCCTAGAGAAAACCCAAGAAGTCCAAATTGCTACACATCATCTCTTTATCGATGTTGAGACCGCCTATGATAGCATTTATAGAGGTGAGCTATAATAGAGTCATGTCCACTTTTAGCATCTTGACGGATCAGCGATCGTTTTCCATTGTCATCCTTCACAATGGGAGGTCCGTTAAAGGATTTAGACGCGCTGTCATGCAACTTCTTTGACATTTTACTTGAAACTTTCAAGTCAGCACCAGAGGCACAGAGTTCGTCAAATTGATATAATCAGCAGAACTCGGTGAGTTGTCTCGTGATGATTGTGACAGAAAAGGCCAAAATGAGTTAAGCGGTTAAATATGGCAAAACTAAGTGTTTCCTGTCAATAACATGGGACACCCAACCTCGACGAATCAAGTAAAATGGACTTTGTCTACCTTGACTCAGCTATCACTTCTAAAAGCGACATCTCATCTAGAAATCAAACGAAACTCTTGCCAATTGGTGTTTCTTTGGGCTGAAAAGGCAATTGAATAGAAAGGGCCGGCCCAATACAAGACCTGAATCATCACAGTCCTATTCTATGACACTGAAGCATAGATTCTATCGAAAACGAATGAAGATATTCGGTCCCGTTTCCGTTGAAGGGCGATTCAACGACGAACTGTGACAGTGACATCAACCCAGTCAAACATGAGCTGGGACATGAAAACCGAATGGATACCAATGCTCCGGCCCGGAGAATCTTCGAATCTAGTTCGGAGGGACAACGCCCTGGGGTAGAACACACAAGTAGAAGGGGCTCTCAACCAAATTGGAGTGTATTACCTGGGGGGCGGGTAACCAAATACTGGGCTAACAGTAGAGGCCTGTTGGTTGAGGACCATATTCACCGCGAGCTTTAGCGCCACCAAAGCAAATAAATAAGTAAGTCTCTCATGTACATCTGCCATATTGTTCCTGGAAATATGCACCTATAAAGTTGAACACATTTTTTTAAATGCAAATAATTAACAACCCTCGCAGGTCTATCTTGCTCCAACAACACGGATCAATGTTCTCTCATCTGATGAATCAAAGTTGAATTTAATTTATTTAAATGGAATGTGACGCGCAACGAAAACAGAAAAAAGTTAACCCCTCGATATTGAAATACACACCAATATTCTCAAGCACTGAAAGGGTTAGTAAAGCTACCTGGTGCACTGCAAAGAGATTAAGATCGATTTACAAAAAAATTGATGCGACAAATAGATGAACGAACGAACCAAATCCATTTGGCAGAAACACAGAAAGAAGGAAAAACAATCTCGTGTTACAACATGATTAAAATGCAGTCAAAGAACCCTTGCATAAGGGTTGGTAATCAAAAATGTTTAAATTGACTGGTGTTTGGTTGTTAAGGTCGTTTTCAAGAGATTTACGATATGAGGACGTTTTTATTCACCTTTAATGTATGTCAGTGTTTTTTTTTTTCTGCTTCAGGAAAGCAGGAGGAACTTAGACCTTAGTTGGGGATGTCACCTGTCAAGGCATTTCTGATGTCTTCAGAAAAAAAAAAAAAATTGAAAAAAAATCCGCCTCCTGATGTTACATAAAGCTACACACTCACATAGTAAGTTTGTCTTCCTCTAAGCAGAGTCGAGTAATACCCAAGGAAGCTGGCAAGCGTTCGCGGACTTTGGGATGTCGCATAAGGGTTCCACAGAACCCTAGCAGCACTAGGATGTGCTCTTTTTGTTACCATGGTTCGTGTTGAGGATGTAAGGCAGTCGGTGCCTAAATCCAACCTGTGGAGTTAAGAAAACGGATTTGATCTCGTATCCCTTTACCCGAGATGTCATTAAGGTCGTTGAAGAATGGTTGGTATAGTGCACGCAGTAAAGCTCTTGCTAGTGCCTAACATTTGCACAGGAAATGGGAGAGAGTTTCGTTCTTATTTTCGTTCCCGCAACCCCGGTAGTGGGGTTTTTAAGGAATTTCTAGTTTGGCCGCATGGCCTCCAATTGGCCAATGCTCCGTGATTCTGGCGATTTCTGTTTAGAAGGTCTTTTGTTCTTATCTTATCGTAGGTCGGCCATATCGTCCTTTATATGGTGCAGTTGGTCAACCTCCCACCATTGGAGGTTGGCCTTCTGCAGGAAGTGTGAGTGGATTTGTCCTTTAACCGCTTCTATCGGGATGTGGACTTTAATCGCGAGTGCATATTATATACGCTGAGTTTGGTAACTGAATTGTATGAGGGCAGTCTTTATACGCCGATTCTTTAACAAAGACCTCTTCAAGAGGGCAGCTGTAATTCTCAGAGCTTTTAAGTATCGCACTAACCTACATCTTTGTGGGATGATCAATACCCCTGCGGACAAGGGCATTAGTTATTGAGTCTAGCACTTTCAATATTTCAAAACGCACAAACAGCGACATTCTTCGGGCTGTAAACTGCCTTTATCCTAGGTCACCCTAGGTAGATCGGCCTTTACAATAGGGCACAAAACATGCCCCTAATGTGAATGTTTAACAAATTTTCCTAAGCTAAATCGCGTTTGGTTTGAGCAGCCTGCAGCCATTAAAGTTCTTCTTTGATTGTCATTATTTCGACTTGAAAGACGCTACAGTGGTTGGGAAAACGGAATGAGTAGCTTATCTTTGCCAACTCCAAATGTTTCCTTAGAGCAAAAATACCCCTTTCGTTTCAGCCCAAGATCAAGTCTGGAGGGGATAGCGCTTTCGAAGTTTTTATCGAATAAGATTCGCTATAGGGTATATCTAGCCGATGTCTTATGGGATGAATTCTAAATCGTCGAGCATCGTGAAGTTTCGAACACTTAAACTAGTCTATTAGTCTCCCGTTGGGGTAATTCTCGCAGCTCCACTGATACATACATATATAGGACAATCTTTGTACTCGATAACACCATGCGAAAATATTGGCCGGATGTCGGATACAGAAAGCCAGTAAAAGATACATGATTGCAAGCTTCACCTACTTCAACTTCAGCTTAGGGTTCTAGCTGAGCTTCCTAGTTCTGGTGCTATTTTCACCGATTTCGATTGGTAGACTGAAAGCGAATGGCTTTCAGTTTTTTCCAGCATTTTCGGAAGAAATAACGAAAGACTTAAGGTTTTTGGAATTTACATGCGAGTTTGGCAGACGTCTAACAGATGTGTCGTTCTATCTTTAAAATCCTCAAACGATGCAAAAAAAAATCCCTTCTGCTTCAATCTACGAGCAGATTATTCGCCTAAAGCTTGAATACAACGGTAACATCTGGTCTTGTGCACCAAAAACTGTCCTCCCCACACTAGATAGAATTCAAAAACGTGCGTTAAATCTTGTAGGTGACAGAAACATTGCGAAAAGTCAATAGACTCCCTTGAGCATCGAAGAAATGTTTCCTGTCTCTCAGTGTTCAGTGTTTTATCGACGCATTCCGCCCATTTTCAATGAATGCTCATCGGTTTATTCATAAGCCTACTTTCGGACGTACTGTCAAGTATAGAGATTCTTTCTTTAGCCGTACAACAAGAATGTGGAACGATTTATATACAAAGGTCTGTCTTTCCTCATCTTTCCTCACCCTGGCCACACAGGGGTGCCTGGTAACGAGACAGCTAATGAGCTGGCAAGGGAAGGATCTTCTTTAGACCCCGACCAAGCTGATTTCATCGCCAAAATTCCACCGTGTAATCTCAAACAGGAGATTGGAAGCAAAATTCAAAAGACCGCTAATGATAGATGGAATGCGCATAGTTCCAGTGTCAGAACTAGGAAACTATGGCCATTCTACAATAAACAAAATACTGATAGAATCCTGCAAATGGATACAAATCCCTATCTCCCCTAATAGGTATCATCACCGGGCATAATACGCTCAACTACTTTTGCAAGAAGACTGGGACTAAACACAGATGACCTTTGCAGAGGCTGCGGCGACGAAGAAGTAGATGAGGACACCCCACACTTTCTTTGCCACTGTCCAGCACTCTGGCATAAAAGATTAAAAACCCTAGGAAGACATTTCTTTCAGGATTTAGAAGAACTGTCCGACAAGTCTGTGGACGACATACGTGGACATATCCGCGCCTCGGAATGGCTCGACAAAACATAGGCTAATGGTTCCTAGTAAGGGGGCTGAAACCCCTAGGGTATCACAATGGGTCTACATTGACCTAAGTGTGACGGAGAAGGGACCTCCTTTCCTGTCAACCCTATTGCCTAACCTAACCTAACCTTCCTCATCACTACAATCCACAAGCATTTAAAGCCAATGTGCATTGGTACCTCCTTCGTCTCCCCTTTAATTTTCCTAATGCCTGTGCTCTAGTTTAGTTGTTTCCCTCCTTTAACCGGACAAACAAAACTTGCTACCATCAGTGTCTACTTATAAGAGATTTCACTGTAAACGGCTCTATCTAAACTTCGGTTTTGAATTATACCCTTTTGTTTGAACTTCCCTCATTTGCGTGCAGGCACTGTGATGTGACTCAAGTTCAAAACAACAGCGAAGGCTTCAAACAATATCGATTTTTGTTTTTTTAATACGTTTAATAACAACGATGCAGCTTATAATGATGCTACCTAAATGGCAGCCGCCCATTTATATCCAGGATAATGAAGATGAAATCTCCTTTGGCCATTTATTTTTTACTTTTTAATGGCACGTGTCCTCTCCTGGCGGTGGTCACCACACACGCTCAATTTCGTCAAAAATAACCATCGCCACAATATAAAACTAAAAAATACAAACGCGCGGTATAAATAAATGAATCCTCCCCCTCCTCCCCCTATAACCAGCGCAGTCATAGCTGAGTTTTCCGCTTCATCAGAACCAAGTTGTCGTCGAAGAGTTTTTTTTTTTTTTTTTGAATGTCACGTAACTAATGTGCGGTGTGGCGGTATGATGCGGTGGTGTGGTGTTCCTGTTTAGGGCGCTTGCTTTTTTTTTTTTTTTTTTGTTTCTTTGTTGGTTGCCTTCCGGCTAAATACTATGATATCTCGTCTCTTTTTCTCTGTACTTAGTCAAGTGATGTCACTATAATGTGGTGCCAGTTTGAATTATTATGGTAATGTTTATCCTTAAGATTAGTACATATGCACTTCATTACTACCATTTACATGTAGAAACACATACACATTTACATATGTTATCCTGTTATGCCTTCACAGAGTTAAAAAGTTTTGAGTTTCCCTTTCTTTTGTTCGCTCCTGCGGCGTTATTATTATTATAAACTACTTTTTTTTTTCTTCTTTTTATTTTTTATTTTTATTTTCCTGCATTTGTGGGATTTCAAGTGTAATTCAGTTAAGTCGAGCGCGGTACGTAAAAAAAAAAAAAAAAAAAAACAACAACTCAACCTCTATAGGTAGCTGAACTTAAGCCATACACTTTCTCTCTGTGTGAATGCTCTCCTTGTTCTAGTACCTCAATGGGGGGATGTAAAGGATACAAACAAAAAAAAAAAAGGAATTTACGTTTTTTATTTTCGTGTGTTTTATGCTCTAGAGATATTGGTTAATCGCATCAAAAAATAAAATAAAAAATTAATAACTTAAGGATAATGGTTTTTTTTTTCCCTTTTTTTTAGGTTTAACGAGACCCGCGATTTATCCATTTCCCGCCAGTCAATATGCATATCCTATGCTGAGTCCGGATATGTCACAAGTAGCGTCATGGTAAGTGTTTATTTATGTTAATTTTTTTATGTTTCTTTCAGTCTTCTGTTGCACCAGAGACCATCTTGATGCAGCAGTCCATTTAGAGGAACCTACCTACCAAACAAATTTTGATTTCAAAGCCAATTTTTCCACCCCGAGGAACTGTTCTAACTTGTCTCTATACGGCGGTATCCACTCATACAAACCGAATGTAAACCAGGCAATACAGGAAGCTTAATCATGTCTTTTTCCTTCAAAAGATATCCGTTACTTCACCGATAGCCAAGCAGCTTTGAAATTCTTATCAAACGCCTCTAACAATTCCCTAATAGTCCTCAAGTGCTTATCATTTCTTAACGCGATGACTGAGATAATGGACAAAGTAACTGCAAAGCTGACAAACTTGGAAAATCTGAGACTACCCTAGTCATTCCCTCTCATACCATAGGCATGGGTTTATCAAACTCATCATTAAACAGGTGGAATACCGGTCATACGTGTCATTCCACCACTGACTTATCCGACCTGGGAAACAGATGACTGAAAATTCACAGATAAACAAATTCGCGTGTCTTTACAGAGCCATTGCCACACTCTCTTCAATGAAGCTTAAGAGACGATAAGAAGGAACAACTTTTAACACACATCTTCTGCTATTGTCCAGAAGAAGACTTCTAGGTTAATGATAACAGTGAGCTTAAACCCCCATACGTATGTATGTAAAGTTCTAGAATTCTCTCTCAGATGGAATTCTTTAGACATCATAATGGACCTAAAGTCTAACTATGTGGTTTGTGTAATCCGCTTTAGAGTCGCGGTACTGGCCAGCTGGACTACTTATTTTGTCCATTTTGTAGAGGAAGGCGTTGAAATACCCATATTTCCGGTTAGAAACTGGTTGACGTAGTAGTTCACTTAATCGTGTTTCCGTCCCTCGCCCTATGCTTTCTGAACGCCATCTCTTTTGCCATTGCTGTTTTGTGAGCACTTTTGCCACCTCTACTGACGCTTTTTAGTTTCCATCTTTTTGTCTTAGACGTACCTTCTCTCTGGCGAAAGGTGATCAATTGTGGTTACTCCCGCTGGTTTTCGACTTTCGGTACGAACTTTCAACTCGTAGAGCTCTGCGTCTCTACATTGTGGCTATAAGCTTCCTGTATTTCCCACAACCATTCAGGAGAATGGCGTGACAAATTGTCAATTGAAGCCTTCGTTTGCTGACCATATGACCACCTGCGTTTGCCATTAATCTTCGCAGCTCGTTGCAGATGCAGAGACCTTATCTGTTATCAGAATGTAAGCTAGCCTTTGGTATTTGACAATTTGTTTGCCAGTTATCATTATCCTTGCTATCGGGATCCTTTTCATAGTCAAAAGGACTATATCCGTATTTTCTGCGGCCAAACCTAGATCATGCTCATCCATCCACAGCGATGCACCCATCTCATAACCTGGTGGAGTCCTATCGATGTTTCTTGTCGGAATTACTGCGGCCATATGGTCTACCAGAAAAGTGTCTTCGGGCATCTCCATACGGATGTTGCCATTGTAAGAGATGTTCCAGAGATCGGGTCCGAAGAATTGAGCCTTGCATTACAATTTTCCATGACTCTGGCGCATAAATCAGGCTGAATTTGACCGATGGCGTGGGTTATGTTGGCTTTGAGGGCCGTTGTTTGTTGTGGCTTATTCGGATAGACCTGCGACTTCAGAAAACCAGTGACTTTTTCGGGATGCATTGGACGCTCTTGGATCACATGTGGATTGGTGTCGTCCCAAATTCGACAATTTTGTTTGTTGACGTACCCATTCATCCAGAAATGGACCTCATCGCTGAAGATGATTTTTCAATGAAAATTAGGGTCAGTTTCCAACTGCTCCAGAGCCCATTCAGCGAACACACGTCGTTGTCTATGGTCTTACGGGTGCAGGCCCAAGTCTGCGAATGGCCGAGTTCTTGTGAGCGACGCGAAATCGACTGCCTCGGATTCTCCTGCACACTCTCACGGACAGCAGCGATGTTTTCTGCAGATTGTTACTGAACCAGTGGACTCAAATTTCTCCACCACACTGCGAATAGTTCTCTCGGAAGGACGATTATGGCGGCCGTTAAATGGGCGAAGCGCGCGGAACATTGCCCGAACAGAACACCCATTTTGATAAAAAAAAATTTATTATTTGCACGTGTTGTTGAACGCTATATCCGTCCACGGTGATTTGGCAAAAGAGACTGAATAAATGACAGCCAATTTGACAGATGTAGCTTCAACAATATGGCTGCTATCGACTGTCAAAGTTCGACTTTATAACAGCTCTCGATCCGCAAGAGCCAGGTGTCTGGCTGTGTCAAAAGTCACTCGTGAATTTGCCTGCTCGATATGCATGTTTATGACGTCCAACTGTTCTGTCAAAACGTGACACTTGGGCTTTGACATCTACGCATAATATTTCAACTAGCACAATCAAATGCTGCTCGTGTGACAATCTATTCATAAAAGTGACATAATGACACATGAATTGTCTTCTAGTTTCATATTATTAATTGTATTTGCGCTATTTTACCTGTCTCCATAATTGCACTCCAATTACAGCGTCGAAAGATTTGCTGTAGAATGAGTGAATAAGTCTTCGTCATAGTTGGGGTTCTGCAGCCGCAGTTTGTATAAGGAAAATTTATTATGAAACTCTTTCGTACCAAATTTGGTAGTACAGAGGCCTCCCGCGGTATGGCGCGCTCATGGAAAACAATTACACCAAATCTTTTACCTCCCATGCCCCTTGGTCCGATGGTGCTTCTATTATCCGCCTGATTAAGCCAGGCACGTGCACATATATGTACATCATATATGTTGACTTGTATTTTATTATTTTTTATTACAATTAGTTTCTTGTAATTTACAATTCAAAGTCAATTGCGTGCAGTTTTGTTGTTGTTGTTGTCTTTTTTTTTATAAATTTTTTTAAAATAAAAATTTCCGTTTCCTTTTGCGGCTCCACCGCCTTCACGGTTTATTGCTCATTAATTTAACTATAAAAGCTAGCAATTAGCATATTTTATTTAAGAGTACACGCCGTACGATCTAATGTGTCACGTCATGTGCACCTCATACTGCTTATTGCTTACTGCTGCTGCTTATGTGCGTCGCGTCGCATTGGTGTAATAAAATTAATAACAATTATCGTAATCGAAAAAAATTAAAAAATAAAAATAAAAAAAAATAAAAAAGACAGGAAAATTCAATTAGGTGTGCGAAGAAGTGTGGCTCTTTGGTTACTTTGTGCACGACACGTTTCTCAGGGGCTGCTGTTAATAAAAATAAAAAAAAAGTTTTACTAATAAAAGTCATGATGACAACCAGAAGTTAATTAGCATACGATTTATGTCCCGATGTGTTTGTAATTTGTTGAATAAAATGGTTTTAACATGAAAATGTAACAAAACAGTTAAAAGATGTCTCTCAAGTCGATGATATTCTATTTGCCATGCGGTTTTTACACAAGGAACGTTATCCTATTGCTTAATGAGTTACTCCGCTTTTGGCTGGACGTTCTTTTCAGTACAAAAAAAAAAAAAAAAAAATTTTATCGTTCAGGAGGACTTACATACAAATAATTTCACAGAGATATAAATCGAAACATGTCCTTTTCATCTCTCTTTTGCGAGTCGTCGATTCCTTGTGTCAACACTAAAAATATATTTGGCTAATCCTCTGGAATTTATGGTACTTATGTCCGGTGGACAGCGCCACTATCCATTTGAGAGTTCCTTGCGTCATGCTTAAAACTTCGCTCATAGGTTAGGTCAGGTGGAACAAAATTCAATGGTCACATTTCTACCTCGCATTTGACAGTTTCAAAAGAAATCCAGCGCGGCGCAGGGTCATAAGTCCACAGGCCAAAAGTTCACAATGGACTATAACTCACCCAGGTGGGTCAGAAGTTCATTGTGAACGTGACATCTTCCACAGATATACGTATCATTTCAGACAGTCAAGCAGCGATTAGGTCCCTGGAATCAGTCTCTTCAAATTCGTTAGTAGCTCTAAACTGCCGATCATTTCTTATAGAGATGTGCGGAGCATTTCAATATCCACCATTGTTGGGTGCCGGGGTATAGAGATATTCCAAGGTACTGCAAGGCTGATGAACTTGCCAGATATGCAAGACACATCCTGGGAATACCGATTGCTACATGCAAACTTAAACTCAAGCTGGATGCTATCGAGAAAACAAATTCTAGGTGGACAATTGGTATAACAAAGCGGATTTGTGGCCACGGCTCGATCTGAAACGCTTTAAGAATCTAATTTCTCTCAACGGATCGCATATCAGATCCGTAATAGGTGTCATCACAGGTCACTGTCTTATAGGCAAGCATGCAACAAGGCTTGGCGTTCATTTAAACGATTTCTGCAGAAGCTGCATGGACGAAGAGGAGGAAGAAAGGATTCCCCACCTTCTTTGTAACTGCCTTGCTCTCTCCCGTAAAAGAAGGCTCCACTTTGGAGATTTCTACGTTAGCAAGCTCAGAATTTCAGAAACCTCCTTCGCTTTCTCAGAAGCTCCAATTGGTTCAACGTGTAGGTTAGGAGATCTCCCCAGATCCACAATGGACCTATCACTGGTCTAAGTGTGCTAGCAGCCACTTCAACCTAACCTAACCTAACCTAACCTTGTCTGCAATTCCTTGCACGTTTCAGTGTTTTATCGATTCTTCCACAAAGATGCTCATTGGTTTAACCTAACCTAACCTGCTCATTAGTTTACCCTTGGGACTGACTGTCAAATATAGGGATACTTTCCTTAGCTGTACAACATGAATGTTGAATGATCTACTCACAAACATAGCTTTGTGTTTCCTTATCAGGGCTTAAAGTGTTGATCGTTCGAAGAAGTAATAATGACATCAGGAGGTTCGAAAGAAATACTGTGAATTATAAACAATAGCAAAAATTACCAATAATTCTTCTCATTTATTCTGGACACCACCCTCTGAGCAAAGACTGAAACCTAATACTATTACCTTTGTTTCAAAATCACTACACTAACACTGGCGCCAACAATCCCCGCAAAAATATATTTGAAACCAACGTCCATCGATACCTCTTTTGTTCGAATTTCCATAATGCCCATGCTCTAGTTAAAGGATGGCATCCCTAGTTGTTGTTAACAATTGATTCATGGTAAATTGACCTTGTGGTGAACTTGCATTGAAATACATGACAAATCTCTCAATGAATTGGATACAAAAGGATATGAAAATACTTTCAATTTTAAAAAGGGATAACAATTTTGTTAAATGTGTGATGTGAGGTATTTGAAATCTACAAACACCACACACTCTTTCTTATATCATTGTCATCGGTTAACTCAAATTTATATACTTGTATATTTATTGAGAAGAAAAATTTCTACATAAATACTTTTCCCGCAGGGCACGTAATAGGTACACACAATTCAGTACAATAAATCAGTGCTACGACGAGAATATTTACACGTGAATAGGTAACTAATGTAAAGCTGTTATCTACGTGTATGCAATCTCTAGGTGTTCCATCCTATTTATCTGTTCCCTATTTTAATTTTGCGATAACATTCTCGCACTCCTTTTATTTATTTTATTTATTTTTTATTGACAAATGTAGTCACGTTTTTCGTAAATTGTAAAAAAAAAAAATTTGTTTTCCTTAAATAACTACACTTGCGCGTACGATTACAATTCCATGCGGATCATGCATTATGCATAGTAAACGTTTTGGCACCTTCATTTGATTGAGGTTTTGTACTTTTCAGAAAGGTATTCACTAATCTAATGGGGATCAGATAAAAGTCAATTCATTGACCAAACAATTAAAAGTTGAAAACCAACGTGATTGTTTTTTTGTAAGACACCGATAGAACACGAAGCATTTCCTCTCCAGTTAGCCCGGCTCTAAGATAATCACATACAGTTGCACACTCCAAGTTAATTTTTAGAGTGGTTCTTCGATTGGATGTCCCTTCTTGTTGCAAAAACTCTTTATTTTGTCTCATAAACGGCTATACTCGAGTCTAAAGCGAGCATTATCAGTTAAAGGGCGTTTATCACCGAAAACAGCTCTACGGCTCTATAAAGCGATTGTAAGACCTTCTTTAGCATATGCGTCGGTTGTCTGGTGGAATAAGCTTTTATGTGACTGCTATTTGTATTGCATCAGGGCTTTTCCCAGCGCGCCTGGCTCTGCTCTAGATGCAATGCTTAAAGCACCCCTTGATGTTTATATCATGAGTGAAACAATCAGAGCCATCTTCCGTTTAAAAAGAAGTAGTTTTTGGTATAACACTGGGCCCCTACTCTGTATTGCGATTCTAAAGTTCGGATCGCTTGAAGGCGGAAATTTTGTATGGGTTTTATGAATTGCGTTTCAAATTGCCCATACAAAATGTCGCCTTTCGAACGATCTGAACTTTCGAAACGCAATACAGAGTAGGGGCCCTGGAGTTTTGAGGACCTTGCGCAAAGAAATATCCTTTGACTCAAATCTTAGGGATACGCCATTTGACGCAATGGTTTCGGAATTGTGTAGATTTACGTTCGACCTTCCCTGTGCACAGGATCGGTTTTCGCCACATTCTGAGCCGGGTAAGGAATAAAGTCAATTTTCAGGTGCTGGAGTCTTTGTGGAAAGTGACAACTTTAGATTGCGTCTATCTTCCAAGCCAATACTTACTGCGAACTATTATGTGAAAAACCAGTGGGAGGGGAGGCTGCGCTTAAGTTCGAGAATACGGGTTTATTTAGTTTGAATTCGGTTGGAAGACTGAATTTGCTAAGCCTTGTCTGAGTCCTTGGACACAGCGAGATTACCAGAAATGAGTTCTCCAATGAGCTTGCCAGGCAAGGTTCAGAGGAGAACATCTTCAGCTCTGAATCTACGTTAAGTTTGCCGGTATCTTCGGTTAGGACTTCTGTCGATGGTTGGATTTCTAGTAAACTTTATTGTAGAAAGCAGGCAGCTTAAACTGATACTTACCGACGTCTGTAAAAAGTCCGTGGCATTCTTGCTGTTTCCCAACAGAAAAGACAGCAGAGGTTAAAGTGAAACCAATACCTGTGACACTTGTGATGAAAGCGATGACACTGTGAAGCATTTCCTATGTGATTGTCCTGTATCAGTAACCTAAGCTTATCACTAAAGCTCTTAGTGGACTTTCCTAGAAAGACGATGAAAACAGAGTAAAAGGGTTGTGCCTACCTGTTTTTGTGTCAAAGTGACCACAGCGCTGTGTTCTTACACCCCGACAGAGCAGCCGGTTTCAAGACATTGCAAAGCTTAAGAATCGTGGTCTGTTTGTGTATTGTTTGTCAAAGATCTCAAAGGTGTCAGTAAAAATACAATATCTAGAGAAGCGACAGTACTTTTGCTAACACAAACGGTTGCAAGAAGCTAATGCTTGAGCTCTCTTTACACGTTCTTGAATGTTCCCTCTTTTTTTTTAGCTTTCCTTTAGAGAGTGCCAATGGCTGGCACATTCCATAGCAATTCACTTTAACCAACTCGTTTGCCTCCCGGAACAATGTCACCTTACACACTTTCCGACTCCAATTACTTGTATCAAAATGATTGTTATTGTTTGTCGGGCTTCCAATAGTTTGAAAATAGAAGCGTATCACTAGATTTCATCTCTCATTATTTATTTTTTTTTTCAGGCATACGCCATCAGTGTATTCAGCAGCGTCTAGTTTTAGAAGTCCATACCCCTCATCGTTACCCATTAACACAACGTTGTCAAGGTAAGTTAACGCAACCTTTTTATTTTTACACCCTCCCCTTAACAAATTGATCATCAAATTATTTGTTTTATTTTTATTTTAGTGATTTTTCATTCCGCTTCTCACCGAGTCTGTTGCCTTCGGTTCATACTTCACCACATCATGTACTAAATTCACATCCGGCGATTGTGACACCTGGACCCAAACAGGAAATTGGTCAAGATTCGTCGAATCATCGGTATGGGAGGTAAGTGAAGTACAACAAAAAAAAAAAATATCTAAATATCAGTGGTCTAAGCCGTTAGCAAAAAAAAAACAAAAAACTTAAGAAGCTAACCCTTTAACATTTAAGGGAGTATAAAAACTACCCCTTCCCCATTGTGATAGCAAAGAAAAGCAACGTATCAAGATAGCTTTGTCTGTGGGACACAACTATACAACGAACGAAATTATCAGCATGCGTGCTTACGTTATGTAGCGCCATATTTGTTTGCAATAGGGTAGTTGAAGACACTCAGTGGGTGGTTGCAATTCGAAATTTGTTCTTGTATTGTAAGTACTAAATAATTTGGGGATGCTGTAGTACGCACAGCAATAACAACACCCTAGATTCGTTCAAATTCTCTTTCATTTGAATTTTTTTCCACTACACACCGCTTGATGGCATTGTGTGCTGTACAAACAAAAAAAAACTATGGTTGTTACATATGCTAAGGACAGTACGAGTAGTTTATTCTGTGGGGCAGTAGAGGAAACATTATTTATCTAAGCTTTCTAAAAGCTATTATTTTGAATATTATTTGCAAGCTTACTTCGCCCAATAGAAGGTCCTTGAAGATTAGCTTAAAGTTTCGATGCGGACTTTATAGTTTCCAGCCCTTAAAGGCATAGTACAAGTGGAACTTTGGAAGCATCCTGTTAAATGTGTCATGTAATCAATCGACTTGGGAAAGTTTTGTGTGATTTTTAACGATATTTACTGTAGTTTCATAAAAGATAAAATCACAGGGCCACAGTTGTAGTAACTGTGGGTTGTATAAACTTCAAAAAGGACATCGTCCCAAGTGATGGAGGATATTTGTAATGCATTTAGCTACCTTTCAATACCTTTCGAAGCATTGTGCTGATATTTCTCTTGGTTCTGCATTCACGAAGGTTGACTTTAGGTTCTTATACGTTACAAACTCGAGTAATGCCTCTTATTTGTATTTATCTGCAGAGATATGCCTTGATAGTTCCAGTTGCTCTTTGTAGTCCCTGGCTACTTCAGTTGTGCTACGGTGTCCAACGTTAAGTCTTTTTTTTACCATTTGTAGTTTGTTCTCGTTTGGCACTCGAGCTTTGAATTAAGCTCCAACGAGATAAGATGTAGTGCCTTTCGCACTATCTACTCTAGCGCGTCTCGGTACATATTTGGAATTTTTCGGAAGTTCTGTTTCCAAGCTGCACAGTGCATTGCGAGTTCTCTAGCATGATGCAACACAACCGGATTAGTTTCCTTGGGATGCGGCTCCGAAGTCGTTGAAGAGATCGTTGGTCCTTTCCAGGATTTGCCGCTGTGTGAAATTGTGGTCCATCGTCGATTTGCCGGGCCAGTGGCCACAGTGGTAGGTTCCAATGAGTGTGGTGCAAAATAGCTTTAGTCGTTCACACAGTACACTGGATAAGACCTTGTAGGCTACATTAAGCAGGGATGTACCTCGGTAGTTCTTGCAAGACATAGAATCGCCTTTTTTTTTGAAGATGAGGCAGATAGAACTGATAGTCCTGTCGTCGGGAATGCTTTCGTTCTTCCAGACTTTGCAGATGATTTGGTGCATGCTCCCTCCCAAAAATCGCCCATTCAAGGCCGTGGCCTTCAGATTTTTAATGGCAGTACCGACTTGCTCTTGATTAGGTGAAAGAACTACTCCATCAACTTGGTCATGTCCATTAAGTAGCTATTGGAAATGCTGCTGAAATACATTCACAATTCCC
Organism: Criorhina ranunculi; assembly: GCA_951813785.1. Lineage (NCBI taxonomy): Eukaryota > Metazoa > Arthropoda > Insecta > Diptera > Syrphidae > Criorhina > Criorhina ranunculi. The sequence continues at coordinate 4,810,562 of OX638386.1, read as the reverse complement.
TGCGGGTCGGTAAAAAGACTACCCCTACTGTTTTTCAAACGCACTGGGTTGGTGGTTTGTAGCCGGCGCGCGGTCAGGCTTTTAGCTTTTCTTTTTGTAAAAGCTTCGCACTTTGTGCTTCTTCCTTAGGCTCTTTAAGCACCTGCAATATGCAGTTTACCCCCAAATTTAGTTTGCGCCTACATATATGTGACAAAAAATAAAAGTTTCACGTTTTTGTTGCGCCCTCTACAAAAGTTTCACTTAAAAAAATACTCATACGTACATACGTATACCTAAATGCATGTTGAGTGTAACAAGTTTATCGCAAAGATGGATGCACATATGTCTTTTTGTTAATCGTTTCCCATATGTACATAGGTATGTCCAACTTTGCCAATTTGTAAGGGATGCAGTTTATAAAACAAAAGTCATATCGAATGTGCATACATACTTTGTTTTAACTCATCGCAAGTCATTACTTTCAATATATGAGTCTCTCTATAGAGTTGTTAAGTTCAACTTCCATCGTATTCATCTTTCATAAACATTCACAGGATACACAACAACAGGATATACACTAGTATATCCCCAAATTAATATTTACTATTCCTCTATTAGATATGTATGTCATAAAAGTTTAATTATTCGATGAAATATACCTATAAGTAAACTGATGGATATATAGTGTTCTCATTGCGCAGGATTCTACCCTAATTTTTATTTTTAACTTTTTTTTTTTTACTGTGAAAATAGCAAAAAAAAAGAAAAAAAAACAAAAGGAGCAAAAGCTTTCTCTCCTTTGTTTCTCTCACAATATTCCCCGAGGGCAATAACCGATGGTAGCTTGCTGCAGTTTGAGAGTTCTTATCCAATCTTTAAAAAAAAAACTGCTACTCCTGTAACCAAGTTGAGTTACTGCTCTCATAATGGATATCCCCCCCCCCCTTTACAGCAAAAAAAAAAAACAACATCATCACTCATACTTGTGCCCTACATACTAACATACGTATGAACGAACATATAATCGTTTGGTTTGGCTTTAGAGCAACTACATGAACTTTTAGATATGTACATTCTCCTTCAATGGCATTTTCTCTATTTTTTTTTTATTTTTTATTTTTTATATTCTACAAGAACAGTTATTTCCTTTTTCTATTTTTCTGCATAAAAGTAAACAAAGTGAATGCAATGTCCTGACTCAATACATCTTCATGTGTTAGGGTTGGGTTATGAGGGGTAAACAGATATAATCACATGCTCTGTTGTGCGGCTTTTTACCTTACCTTTGCACAATGTTTTCTGTTTTTAATATATCTATATATATACATAACAAAAAAACAAAAAAAAAAAACATGATTGTTTGTAGGTCATGTTCGCAAATTGCCAGGCAACCGACTGGCCTAGCAGATGCCTTGGTTACTCTTGCTACTTGCTCTGTTGTTACATATAAATATAAATTCTTATTAAATTTTAAATATATATGAAGAGATACATCACATCTATACATACATATGTACATACATAATATTGGACTCATATTTCATAAGGCTGAGCGAATAAGACTACAACATCAAGTTAATAAATTTCAGTCAATCATTATCCTTTCTAACCGGTGTATTGCTACCCCCCCATAGAAATGGATTTCCATGTATATTACATGTTTGTATGTGTGTAAAAACAAAAAACAAACAAATCATTCGATATGTGTTCACAATAAAATTTTATAATAAATTTCCAGGAAGTAAAATACAAATCCCTAAAACAAAAGTTGCACGTTTATTTTATTTTATTTTTTATTTATTTATTTATTTTTTTTTTATGTGCTATTAATGTTAATTGTGCAAAAAAGAAAAAAAAATCGAGTGGAAATAACTGTTTTAGATATTTATGTACGAAAATCAGTGTTTTATTTTGAAGTTTATAAGGATAAAAGCTCAATCAGAATCAATTGAAGCCTGTTACTGCTTTAGTTACGAAATAAAAATAAAAAGTCAATTTAAGTGTGAATACGTAAAATAACAAATGGAATTGTATATATACAATTGATGTTTTTTTTTTTTTTTTAATAAATAAAGTGCGTTAAGTAATGGGGTTGAAATGGCAAAATACCCTTACCTCGTTCCTTTTTTTTAGAGCATAAGCTTTTTTTTTATTTATTTTTATTTTTTAAAGCTTTTTCTCCTTTCTATATTTAATTCTCTCTCCTGCTCTCTAAATTTAACGTACCTTCACCATTTGAGAACTGTTTTTATGCATTTGCTGCTTATACATACTAATGTCCTTATTTTCATTTCAAAACTTTGTGCTTCATATATATACATGTCTCTGGCAACCATTTTTCCAATTCGATTTTGTTATCAAGTATGAGAACTATGTATCTACGCCTGTCAACGGTGTCGTTTTTAAAAGGCGATGCTATGGATATTCTCAATTGAGCTAATCAATCCAACTTGCGACTGACTTTATCTTTCGATAAATGTGTCCGGTTGCTTGGTTTACAGTGTAACAAATTTTGTTTCCCATTTCGACTTGGATTGGCGCCTATGACCGATATAAAGCGTCAGCCATTACGTAACATATATCTTATGTTTTTATTTTTAAATGCGTTAGTCCATAATACCCTTCTTTCAAATATAAAGTAGTCACTGGTCATCATTCTACTAATATTATAAAATTGAAACGTTGTCCGTTTGTTTGTTTGTTCCCTTGTAACACGAAAACTACGGAACCAATCAACTTCAAATTTTGCACACAGAGTGGCTGTACCTCGGGTCACATTATAGGCTACTACTTGGTTTGGTAAAGTGGAACTTGGCAAATTGTATGTGGACGAAGCCGCGGGTAAAAGCTAATATTTTAAAGATTTTGAAGAATAGATGTGTCTACTTGACATATAGATACATTTAGTTTCCATAATCTGTTTAAAACATAGTAAAACAGACAGACAACCACTTGTTTTTTTTAAATCTTTCTTCGAACTTTTAATTAGACTATCTTACTTGTAAGCATTTTGTTTTTTTTTTTTATTTTTTTTTTAAAGCAATACTTCATGTGCTTTCAGGGGTGACCACGTTCCCCCAATATGTCGCGAATTAACCCCGAAACTTTTTCGTGCATCATAGGCTCTTCTATGGTCTTGACTGATTTATGTCTTGTTCTCTTCTTTTAACCTTCGGCACTTTCTCGATGTAGGAGCACAATCGGTTTGAATTTTCCTCACTTGTGCGCATTACCGTAATGTGTCCGGTGGTGTAATTCCGTCTATTTCCGTTTCTGGCTTTCGTCTCTCTGCAAGCCATCTGGCAAATTTGAAGAATGTGTGTTTGACGTTGTCTTGAATCGGGTCGCCATACTGAGCTCGGTGTTCTTCCCATTCTGTGTAGATAATCCCACCGTAGCTCGACACCTGGAGAGCTCCACCGGTTGCTTTTTATATTTTTCCTTGATTGAGCGCATCACCTCCGATCTCATATGCGTACAAAAGGATAGAATACGTGACTTTCGGACGTAGACTTAATTTGTGAGTGGTTTATGACTGTACCTTCAAAATAGTGGAGATTTGCAGCCAAATCAGCAGGATTATCCTCATCTTCTCTGTTGCTAGGCGAAGTCCATGGTCTTGCATTCAGGATCGACGGGGAATTTTTTATTTATTTATAATTCACTAGCGCTAAAGGGGTTATGAATACCCTTATGATGCTATTCACACAGCGCTAGTGTTAGTGTACTGATTTTGAAAGGTAGTATTAGGTTTCAGTCTTTTTTGCTCTGAGGGTGGTGTCCAGAATGGCTGGGAAGAATTATTGGTACTGTTGCCATTGCTTATAATTCACAGTTTTTCTTGTGGTGTCTCGTGTCGTGAGTACTGCAGGATGTCATCTGTGACCAGTTACGTATTTTCGGGCATCTCCATTCCCATGATGCAAATTTAAATTCTGTTAACCATCCGATGGGTTACATGAGTCTCATCAGGTCTTATCATCAACGACTTTTATGAACTCCACAGGCTGAATTTAGGCACCGACTGTCCCACATCCTCAACAACACACATCACCAATCAGGTCACACGAGCCGTGGTAAGAAAAAGGCACATGTAATTGTACTTGAGTTCATGCTGAACCGCCACCTCTACCTACCTAGGTCTTATCATTTTCTATGTCACCATGGAAAGCAGCTTCCGGACTCCAATATTGGTCCCCAGCAGATCAAGTTAAGACTTTTAAAGATTTTTATTTGCTAATTATTACCTCAAGGAGTAATCGGGAGCTGAGTTTTCTCTTTTCCCCTGAGCGAGGAAAAAAGGTTCAGAAAAATGCCTCCCTTTTAACCATACCAAGATCAGTTTACTTTTTTGTTTTTTATAGCCAATGTCACTCGAGTTGTTAAACAAATTTAAGACAAGGACTGTTGTTTCTGGTTATGCTCTGAAACTTCGGTATAGGCGAAGCAAGTTTGTCATGTCCTTTTCTCTGATTATTTTGCCACAGTCCTTGCTGAGATACTTAAGTATGAAGATGGGCCACAGGACCACTTGAATGCCCGCCAAAGTAATTCTTAAAAACTATTGCTGGTTAATTCTTCTCTATTGCTGTGGGTATTAGGCAACTTTTTGAACCCTCCAATGCACCACTCTAATAATAAATAGCAAAGACAAAAGTGGCCCTAATACAGAATCCTGTGGCATATCGGAATTAACATTGTACATCGAAGACGAAGACATAATATGGGACAGTCTATCGTCTGATTAAAGCTTTTTGGTTTTTTCAACCTAACCTACCATAATGTTATTATGAACTCACATTTAAGGAACACCTATCTTTGCATGCATGCACTGTACCATAGTCTGACAATAATTAAGGCATCTCTTATTTGAGGAAGTACATATTTATGTAGGTCAACCGGTTTATTCAGAAGAAAATCGGGTCATCGGTCCAATAAATGGCTTGGCATGCATCAAAGTATTTCAACAATATTGATTTAGTTTTTAACAACAGCACACACTTGGTGTAGGGTGTGACCAATTTAACTCTCAATACAATGTATCTTCTCTAAAATATTCATCACTTAGCGTTTGCACTTAATTTCTTGATAATATTCATGAAGCTGTAGGATGGAGAGAAGTGGTGCTCTTGCCGCTTTTTCATAAAGTAACGACGAAGACCGAACAACCACACTACCCTCATTTAAAATTCTGTGCACCATCGGGGGTTTTTTTTATGAAAAGTTGCATTCAAAATTCGTTATGACAGCAGTACTGGAGGATGGGTTTTGTAATCATTTCTCCATATCCTTGCAATCCAATCAAAATATCATTCACATTTACGTACATTCATTGTAGTTTGTATGAATGTGTTTTAATGTTTTGAATCTGTATTGGGTCGTTATGTGTGAATGAGATGTATCCGTGAAGAGTTGAATGCAAAATATAAATTAATATGTATATGTACATATATAGGTATGGTTAAATAATTACTCATT